>MU214915.1:83963-107690 GCA_018584345.1 Thuja plicata | reverse complement strand
TCGCTAGGGTTTCCATCAGATCTTTAGCTGTCGTTGCTCCAGTAATATTGAATGCCACCGATTGTGCTAGGCATAAACGAATACTCCCCAGTGCCTTCCTATCCAAAATATCCCAATCTTCCTTAGAAATTGCTGCCTCTTTCTTGGCTATTCCCTCTAATGGCTGCCATAGATCCTTCTGATAGAGATAGTCCTCCATTTGCATCTTCCATAATTGGAAATTCTGCCCATTAAACTTATCAACCTTCAGCCTACCCTCATCTGCCATTTCTCCCACTTAACCAAGAGACTCTCCCACTAACTCGTGAGACCTGCTTCAGAGAATAGATGAAAAAATGAACAAAAAACCTCGCTCTGATACCACTTGTTAGAATAATAAGCAGAAAAAAATGCAAATATAAACTCAGAAGATAACACAAATGACACAGAGATTTAACGTGGTTCACCCAATCCCTGGGCTACATCCACCAACAGCGAGTCCAATACTTTTATTATTATCCAGCGATTACAATCTGAAACTTGTAACTCAATACTGTCATAGGAAGCTATGAAAATCCCTCATACATAGAAATATTTAAACCCTAAGCCTTTTTCACAAGCATATTTGACGTAACCTAATTAGGGCAAAAAATACTCTGACTAATAGAAAATCAATGGTTGACCCTTTACAATATTATTAAATCATTATTGGCGTTGAGGGGTGCTACCCCTCGACCCCGCCCTGGGGCGCTGCCCCACAGGGTCCCTGCAAGGGGCGCTTCCCCTTGACCCCATCAGGGGCTCTGCCCCTTGACCCTGCCTGGGGCGCTGCCCCAAGACCCCGCAAGGGGCTCTGCCCCTTGACCCCGCAAGAGGCTCAAATAGATATGTCTGGGGGGAAAACCGCGCCGAAAGAAACTGAGTCTGATTAGGCTCCACATACATAACACAAACATCCCTTACATAATACTTTTTGGGTAGGTCTGTCAGACCCCTAACATTCCATGAGATGTACTTCATGAGAAAACAATTTTGTCCATACCATCACCTTCCCCAAGGGATGCAAAACTATTTGACAAATAAGAAAAATTATTCTGAGGAGACTCCATGGAAACACTTCTGCATTTTTTCGACATGCTCTCTTGTGTGGCATCAACATGCCGTTCAGGGCTGCGAGAGCGACGGGAAATGGGAGGAGTGGAAATCACGGAAGCTTCTCAAGGTGTGCGAACCCAAAGAGGGTTACCACCAGAATCCAAAGTCTCCTTCCCCTGATGGCTAGGGTTTGAAATGTTCTCAGCATGAGAAGCAACACAAGCCGCTACATGAGGTGGCGGCTGTGAAGCGGAAGCCGAAGCGACAGGTTTAACCTGCTTGTTCTTGGAGTGGATAGAAGGTCTTGAACATCACTTTGATGGTGATAATGTGACCGAGGCTTAGAAGATTAGAATAGCCAAGATGAGATTGAGAGGGACTTCTCTCACTTGGTGGAAGTTTGTCAAATATGAAAGGACCATAGAAGGAAAGAATCCTATAACCAGTTGGAAAGGTATGGTGTGTGAAATGAGGGAAAATTATCTTCTCGATGATTATTAAGTGCAGTTGTAGAAGAAAAGACAGAATCTGAGATAGAACGACTTAGAGGTTAGTACCTATATAGAAGAGTTTCACAAGTTATGCTTAAGATCACATGTAATGGAAGAGGAAAGCTTAAAAGTGGCTAGGTATCTAAATGGTCTCAAGTGGATTATCCAAGAGGAAATTAGTCTCTTAAGCCCCAAGACAGTGCATCAATGCTATCAGCTAGCTCTTAAAGTTGAAGAGAAGTTAAAAAAGAAACAAGATTCAAATAGTAGAGGAAGAGGAAGGGACAATATAAGTCAAATAGGAGGATTTAGAGGAAGGAATTTTGAGGCTAGAAATCAGAGTGAGTCCAAAATTACTGAGAAGCAAGGAGAATGCAGTAACACAAGAAGTGGTTACAACTGAGGAAGAGGTTAAAATAATAGTTTAAGAGGAGGAACCAATAACTAGGGAAGAGGATCCTATTTCTCTTCAATAAAGTGCTATAACTGTCAACATGTTGACGGGGTTTTGCTGACCGGGTCCGCCAACAGTCATAAGTTGTCACCGGGTTCCAGGGAAACTCGGCCAACTCTGCCTGTAAAGGTTGTTTGGGGGAATTAAATCCTCCAGGCCTTCAAGCACCTAGGTGTCAGGTCACGACGGTGCGGGGCTCGGTTGGGAGAGGTGACTATTTTCGAGGGGGATAGCTGGTTTCTTCAACTCATCTTCTCCGGAGATTCGATCAAAGTAAGGTTTTCCCGAGCGTTCTATACTTAGCAAATATAATGAAAAAGATCCTGCAGAGTTAGAAGTATTTCATCTAACTATAGTCATGCTAAAATGTCTGGAACATCAATGATACCCTGGTAAACTATACTAAATACCGAAGAAATACATAACCATCAGCTAGCATTTTATCAGTAGCGAGAGTAAAGAGGTCGTTAATCTACTTTAACATACCAGGGTAAAAGACAAAGAACATTAAAACATGAAATACCATTAACTCAGAAGAAGGAATGCCAACAACATCATTATCAAGAATTCTACCTTCTTCATTAATATTCAGTCCAACGAGCACTGGTGCGTGATACAATGGTGGCTCTAGGGGAGCATCTAACTATCAAGAATAGAACAATGGAGCATTGAGCTCTGCAACTTAAAAAGATAAATTTCTTTGCTATTGCTATGGAAAACAAAAGCATCAATTTCGCCGACCCTTGGAAATGGGCCGATTTGCCTATTTATACAACTCTCTTAACCCTAACCCTATTTACATCATGTCCCAATAAAATACAATATCCGGGGGCTGGTACTACCTGCGCCACCCTACAAAAGACCTGGAGATGGAATAGGTCTGTCACGTCAGAAGAATAAGATAAGAATATACATTGGAAGAATCAGTCTCGGGAAGAGAACCAGAAAGGAGGAAGAAGAAAGTAGGTCCCTCGAAGATTGAGGCAACATGCCTCATAAATGGGAAATGCGGCGCCCTGTCTCCAATGTGTCAGATGTACCTCTGAGCAGCGCCTTGAGAAGATCACCCTGTCAGAAGACCAACTGCCAAGCCGATGCCTCTTGATGTAGCCAACCACCTTCTGACAGTCTTTATTAACCACTTCTGAAAGTGACCGGTCGGCCTCGGGGGACCGGGACACGGATCACTTTAAAGAATACAAAATTGTTGGATCTGGAACTCCAGGATCTGGGAACTTACGTCCACAAAAGAATAAAGAATACTCAATGTGAGTTCTTCCCCGGCCTCCGGAGAAAGCTAAAGGTTGCTTGTTATCACTGAAGGCCTGGAGGAGGCAGAAAATGCCATCCGTGTCTATCTCTTTTAGGCTAACCCTTCTGTGCCTGGCCACTTCAACTTGTTCCCCCAGGTTTGAAACATTCCCTTTGAATTCATCTGCCATTCTGGCAGCATCATGACCCTTAAGTATCATCTTGGTTAGTTTCGCCATCTGGACCCCATCTATTCCCTCCGGAGATTGATCCCGGGATTTCATTATTTTATCAAAACTCCCCAAAACTGAATCTTCGGGGGCATAAGTATCTGTACTAAGGGGATCAGCCCCGAAAGCCTTTATCACAAAATACTTGTATAAATTAGAAGAATACTTTACGGTATTTACCTTTTCTTGCAAGGACTCTATCAGTTGCTTGGTTACCTCCAATGTGAGGTCAAGTCTGGAGTGCTGAGTTCTTACAAAATCAAATGATTCCTCACCCAGAATTCTGGATTCAAAAATTATATCTTCTCCTAAGGTGAGGAGCTCTTCGAGCTCTACCTTCCACGCTTGGTAATTTTTGGCGTCACTCTCCCACTGTTTAATAAGTGCTTCCGCTTGATGAATAACTTGTCGGGCCATGTATAAGTCTGGGAGAGTGGACGCCAGGAAACGTCGGGTGTTTCCTATCTGGAGTGCGACCCATTTGTCTACTACTTGGGCCTTCTTTTTCATTACTCGCAGGGAGTCTATGTCACTTTGCGGTAATTCTTCTGACGTGGAGGTCTCCGGAGGGGCAGCGTTGATGGGTCTGGCCAGCTCAGTAAGCAATCCCATAAGATTTGCATTTTTCTCTTTCTCAGCTTTGAGCCTCTGGGCCTCTTTCTCATATTGGGCCTCCACTGCCCGTGCTGCCTCCTTAAGCAAGTCCACCTCGCCTTGCTTTCCTCTTTTTCCCAGGGATACCTCTACAACAATGTAATCTACGGGGTTTGCAGTTGCTTCATCGGCGTCCGGGGGAGGTGTTGCCACAATGGCAATTGTTTCTCCGCCCGGCCCAGTCCGCAAAGTGTGAACTGTCCAGGCTTTCTTCACCTTCGGCGGGGCCTGAACTTGGGCCATCAATTCAGCCAGGGAGAGAGGAATTACCAGAGCGGACTGAGCTTTTCTCCTTTTGCTTTCTACCAGCCACTGAGGTGGGAGAGATGGCCTTCTTGCCAGAACTTGTGATAACCTGCTTGAAGGTTACTCCCAGGAGTGGCCCTTGGAACGTGGCGGTTGGGGTTACGGTTATTCTCAGAGGTTCGGTTCCCCCAGCGGATGCCATTTGTTCGCTTAGCTTTGGTTGGTCCACTCCCGGACCTTGCATCTCTTGAGCCCCGGAGATAATCTCCGGCTCCGGCTCTTCTTCTGCTTCCTGCTGCTCCTGTTCTTGTGTAGGTTCTTGTTCCAAGTTTTCTTGGTCCGCAGCCTCTGCTTCTTTCTTCGGGACTTCTATCCCTGCTTGTGTATCGTCCCCTTGCAAATTTCTGAACTCATCGGTTGCAAATACATCACCAAATTCCTCTTGCAGAGGGGGACTGGCTGGGACGTCTGCAGGCTCTGCTTCTTTCTCCAGTTCCGGGGAACTGGAAGAAAGGCTCTTTACTTCTCGGGGGAGGGATGCCCTGGGCGTTGTTTCTGCCTTGACCTGTTTGATGTGCTTCCTCTTCCTCTGGGTGACCAAAGGTGGCCCCGCATCGGCTATAGCTGCTGCCTCCATGGGATCCACCCCCGTTGCCTTGACCATTAAGGCTGCCAGCGATGGGGAGGATGGAGGACGAATTGGCCCGACCATGAGAGGGGGAGTGGCCAGCCTCATTATTAATTGCTCCCTCATTTGCTGGGAGGCTGCCACAGACTGCTTGATCTATTCTTGTATCGGGACTTCTTGCGCGGAGGGGGTTGTAGCTATTTTCGTTTCTTTGTCTGCGACTTGTGAAGAAGTCCCGGCCCTGAGGGTCAATTTAGGTACCAGCTGTGGTGTTTTCTTTGGCGCCGGTCGGGGAGCTTGACGCATACTCCCAGGGCACACCCTTTTGAAATAGGTGTGACTTCGATCGACCACATCCTGAGTGAAGTCCTCAATCGTGGGCCCCTCCTGAGCGGCCCAATCCATTGCCGGCAGTGCCATTTTATCGATCCCCTTTTCGTTGTACTGGGGATCTGTGGTGGGGACGGTGTCAGAGAAGCCCGGGGGGAACCTCTGGAGCTTCAGTTCTTGCATCATTTCGGCCGTCATTTTGTCATAGTGCCTGCTCTGGACATCTACATCATCCTGGAAGTCTGCCCAGAAGTCTTCCATGTGTATATGATGGGGCTCCGAAGCCCGGGGCAGCGCTGTTGCAATTTTGCCATGTGGATCAAAGTTCTTCCGCGCCAGATAGAATTCCTACAAGTTATAACTTTTCAGCTCATTGTCTGCCTCTTTCGCGGTGGCCAGACTGCAGGTGTAGTTCCCATAGGTGATTGGGAATGAGACGTTGGGGACCTTCTTGAGGGCCAAGAAGGCGTGCAACTCCATTATCTGCCGATAGTATTCCAGCAACACGATCTTGTCCCCACAATACTTGGGCAACAAGTAGGGATTCCTGGAGAAGCTGATGGCCCTAATGTATGTATGCTGCTGGAATTGGATATAGTAGTGTCCATAACGACTAACTAACTTCATCGCCGCAGTAGATAGGCGGTATCCAGCGTCCCGGGTGGGTGTGAGCAGGTGATAGTAAACGAATGAATCATTTACTCGGTACAAACTGGGGAAGCTGGCCTCCCATTGAATCTGTGGGAAATGGTCCCACGGTGCTTTTTGTCCTGGGCCAATCCCGAGAATGCCATATGTAAGTAGGCCGTTGGAGTGGGGTCTCTTCTGGGCTAGGGCCCAGAAAACATAAGAAGACATGTAGAACTTCTTCTTCCTGTTTGCCTGGAGGAACTGGGAGTCGATGTGATTGGAGATTATTGTCGCCCAGTCAAAGAATTCTCCCTTAGTGGAGATGCCGAGGAGGAAATACTACATCCACTTAGCAAACTCCTGGGCGGAAGGTTGCCCAAATACCCGGGCTAATGCTATTATCCCCATTTGGATGCTCTCCTTGAATTCAAAGCGGGAAATATCTATCTTCATTCTCTTTGGGTCGCTCTTTAGGGCCTTGAGCCAATGGGTGTTCATGTACACCCGGGCTGCATCCTCCAGTTGTGTAAACTGTTTCAAGGCATCAGTCCTTGTAACCACCGTGGCTCTATTAAATTGCGGGATACGCAGGACTGCCTGAAATGTGATTGGGTCGAGGGACACCAGTGGAGTGGGGTACCCTGTGGGTTCTGTAGCTGCGAGCATGACGGCCTGGAAAAAAGAGTTGTAGTTGGTAGCCAGTGTTAGGACAAGCTCCGGAGACTGCACGGAGCACGGGAAGCAAGCTGCCCGGAGGATTCTGGAACCCCCGACGTTGATTGCGAGCTGATCTCCAGCCTGTTGCTGGATGTGCATTATCTTTACCAGGGCCTGCATTTCTGCCCAGGTTCCGACATTGGCGTCAGTTATCAGTTTTACCTTGGACTCAATCTTTGAGCCCACGATGCCATTATCCTATACATACTTCATGGTGAGGGGAAGTTTTTCCAGGGCCTTCTCCATCTTTGACTTTGTTGCTGCCCTAGTTTCTGTTGTGGTTGGTAATTCCAGGCTTCCAGGAGGAGATGATGCAGACGCTTTAGACATGTTTAGAGGATAACTCTGAAAACTTGCGAGACAAAGCGACCGTCAGAACATGTTTATCAAAATAATCATTCTGGGGTCCGGGAAATCTTACCACCATGGTGTTTTCCTTCCCTGAAAATTTAGTTTTATGTAAAGATACCCGAAAAACAAAAAACATAGTAAACTTAAGATATCAACACCTCCGGGTCTGAGGAATTTCATCACGCTTTGGCGAAAACACAGGATGGATGGTGGTAAGAGGCCCTAAGCCCAGAGAAACGATCGTTAGTAAAGATGCATGAAAAGGCAAGTTGTTGAGCCCACGTGGACGCCACGTGCGTTGGCATTAAATGGATGTGATGGCGATGACGACGGAGCCAACTGTTCAAACGCGCGAAAAGGGAAAGCCACGTGGCTGGTATTGATTGCGTGCATGGGACATAAATGAGGTTCTAACAGCCTTCATGGAGGAGAGAGAAAACCACCTGTTTGAAACCGGCGGGGAGCCGAGTTTCAAACAGGTGGTTTTCTGCCTCGAAGCGAACTCGAAGGTGGAAAACCAGACACAGAGGCGACTCGACCAGCTCGTCAAATCACCTGGAAGGATATACACGAAGCTGAAGGATATATACATAGAAATGAGGAGATATATACATAGACTATTTACAATGATATACATATTTGCATGGATATACAACACGGGACGATGCCCGCGGGAAAACCAGACAAAGCAGAAACTGATATGCACAATATATACACTATTTACAAATAGACCACTACTTACACTATTTACATTATTTACAGAAACAACTTCTGCATAGAGGGTGGACAACCCTCTGGCAGAGCCGACCCTTCAACGGGCGGCGAAGCCAGAAACAGGATGAACCAGACGAGACAAAAACAAAACGAAGCCAGACAAACGAAAACTGAACAAAATAAAGAAAAGCCAGAGAGCTAAAAAATAGGATCACCAACCTGAGAACGCAGAAGGCGGAGGAAAAAAAATAGGGTTACCACGGGAGCTCTGCAACGGCTCGGGTTGTCAATCGGTCAGAGTCACACCACGAAGCACTTGCACCTGCCTGAGAATGGCTGAAAATAGTTAACGTTGATTACCATAAACCTCCTGCAAATGCTCTGTTAATCGCTTTAGAAATCGCTCTTTAATTCTCTCTAAGTGCTCAAAGATTTTAATCATGGTAATCATGAAAATGATAGATGACACCTATTTATACCCGCGGTAAAAGGCAATCCTCCTCCTTCCGGCGATCTCCGGACAGGCAAAAACCTCCGGACTCCGGGCCCGGGGATTCCTTGCGATGATATCCCTAAGAACATCGTGACAAAAAATTCCTGGAGTCCAGAATCTGTTTCCCAACAAAAGACAACCTCCGAGACCGGAGTCCCGGAGGAGAAAACCAAACAGCAAAACGACACACCGGGGAAGAAAACCCCGGAGAAAGAAAACAAAAAGGGAAAGAAAGAGAAGGCAAGCAAAAACAAAAAGGGGGACCCAACATTTTGCACACAAAATGTAGGGACGGGGATGCAGGGCATAACAAATGGCAACTATCTGGGACAAATGCCTTATCGCATTTGAGAACTAAAGAATCTCTAGTTAGCAAAACTGGAACAAGCCGCTTCCCGAAGCGTCTGACAGGCAAAAAGAAACATATCTGAGAGAATCCAACCACACAGGAGTCAGTTCAAAGTCTTTCATCAGTGGTGTCGTGTGTGCTTGGGAAGGAAGTCAAGCCGATGACCATTGGGAGGAATAGAGAAGGGATACTAATCACATCGAACCAGTCATCAATTTGCTCGTTTCCCCCGGAGACCGAAGTTTTATCCTGCCTTATTTCTTGTTATTTTATTTGTTTTTGGGTGGGGAAGGCGGTACTTCTTTCACCATTAAGCTTAAGCTTAGTCAATTTTAATGGCGGTAGTCCTTTCACCTATCCACCCACATTTAGATTGCTGAAGAGGGAATAAAACTCTAGACCCGGGGAGAATTTTTTTAGATTTTCAGACGTGGGTCAACCAATTAGTACAGCCACTCTACCCTCAGTGTGTCTGATTACTTGTTCCTTGTATTGTTTATGTTCACTGATTGCCAGACTCCCAGAGAGAGCACCTAATGGAGATTCCTCAAAATGTGCCATGACTAGTAAAATAACCCCAGAGACCAGGTCGATTCCACCGTGCTAAAGATAGATTCTAAAGTTCACCATGCCGTAGACATTATACCAGAGGCCTACGTTATGCGAAGCATTCCAATTCCTGCAAGACAGAACAAAACACCGGGACCAAAAGAAAATTGAAAATGAAAACCAAGACGGGTAAAGAGGGCCGTCCCGGAGGACATCCGATAAGGCTATTTACAAGGCAGGGCATCTCGCAGCGAGACACCCGGAAGAGACATTTACAAGTGGAAAGCTTTACATATAATATAACTTAGGATGAACTTACCTTACTCGAAATAGTGTTTGAGAAACTGTTCATTAACGGGAAATGCGACAGGTTCTCCAGTTAGAGTCTTAAGGCGGTAAGTATTTGCCCTGCAGATTTCTGAGATCAAGTATGGTCCGAGCCAGAGCCGTTGGAATTTGGTATGCTTTCCTTTCTTCTCCCGGGCCTTATCCCACAACAGGACCAGATCCGAAATCTGAAAAGCCTTATATTGGGCTCTTCTGTCAAACCATCTTTTTACCACTATTTGATGACGCACAAAATGTTCAAGGGCTGCGTCTCTCTGTTCTTCCATCCGCACCAGATTCAAGAGCTGAATCTCCACAATGTTGTCCCTATTGTTAAATTCCTGCATAAACTGTAATATTGGGATCTGTAAGTTGACTGGGAATATAGGGTTCTAGCCATAAACCAGGTGGAATGGTGATGTTCCCAAGGTGGCCTTAATACGAATGCGATCTGCCCAGAGGGTGAATTTTAACTTTTGATGCCAATCCCGGGGGTTCTGTTCTAACAAATGTTTGATCACCTCAAGCAGATTTTTATTTGTTGATTCAGCAACGCCATTTCCCTAGAGATAATAGTTGCTGGAGAACTTCAGTGTGATCTTCCGATCGTAAGTCCATTCAAGTAACTGTGCTGAGGAAAACATCGGAACATTGTCACATACCAAAGAAAAGGGCATCCCAAATATTGTGATGATGTTTTCTTCCAAGAACTTGATAACTATGTCCGCCGTGTTGTTTTTACAAGGTATAACTTCAGACCACCAAGTGCAATAGTCAGTAGCAGTAAGGATGTATCGATGGTTGGCAGACGAGTTGGGGTTGATCTCTCCGATGAAGTCAAATGCCCATTGGGCGAAGGGTCTAGCCTCGTAGACTGGTTGCAGAGGCATCGCTGGGTTACGCTCACGATGCGTTGCGGTTTGGCAAGTATGAAATTTCCTTACATGAGTGTAAACATCTTTGAATATACTGGGCCAATAATATATGGCTCGAAGAATCTGATGGGCAGTGGCGTCAGCTGAACCATGCCCAGTTCCAAACTGTCCATGGAATTCATCAATCACTCTTACAGCTTAGTCTCTATCAATGCAGCGTAGGTACACTCCCTCATAGTTTCTGTGGTACAACGTAGAGTTCTTGATCATGAAGTGTGCGCTTTTCATCTGTAGAGCGCGGCGTTTGTGGGGAGGTAACCCCTTTGGGCATTTGTTGTTTAGTAACAAGTATACCAAATCGGTATACCATGGGTCTTGGGTGATGGACTCCACTGTGTAAGTTTGGCATTCTATGTGGGGGGTCTCTTCTGCCTTCGCCCGACTTAGTCCTTGGCCTCGGACTATCTTCATGGGCTGCATTTCTAAGTCATATTCCTGGAGGATGGCCATCCATTTCCCCCATGTTTCGCCCAATTCACTTTGCGTCAACAGAGATTTGACGGCCTGGTCCGGGATGATAGCATGTACTTTGCTCTGGAGAATGTAATGCTAGAATTTCTTCATGACACGGACTAGAGCGAAGGCCTATTTTTCTAGTGACGAATACCGGACTTCAGCATTCTTGAAGGGGGAACTCATGAAAGCTATTGGTCGTTCCTCCCCTTCAACCTTTTGGGTCAAGACTGCCGCAGCAGAATGCGGCAAAGAAAATGAGTAAATGTAGAATGGAAGGGAATAGTCTGGACTAGCTAGGACCGGTGCCTCCATTATGGTCTGTTTGATCTGGGCGAATGCCCGTTTTGCTTCAGGACTCCACTCAATCTTAGTATCTTTCTTAATCATCTCGTTGAGTGGCTTAACTATTTCTGCGAATCCTGCGATGAATCATCTTACGAAGTTGATCTTTCCAAAGAAGGATCACATTTCTTTCTTGCTTCCAGGCATTTGCAGATTCAGTAACGCTTTGACTCGATCAGGGTCTATGGATATACCCTTCTCAGAGACAATATGCCCGAGCAACTTCCGTTCCGTGACCCCGAATATGCACTTCTTGGGGTTGAGGGATATTCCATACCGGTGACATCTCTCACAGATCTGAGCGAGGTGGGCGGGATGATCACGCCTGTCCCGGGAGAAGATAGTCAAATCATCCATGTAGATGATTATGCACCGATTTACGAGGCCCTCGAACGCAATGTCCATGGCCTTTTGAAATGTAGCCCCTGCGTTGATCAGGTCGAAGGACATTCTTCTGTACGCAAACGTTCCCCACTTGGTGGTAAACGCTGTTTTCTCTCTGTCCTCATACTTGACCATGACCTGGTTGTATCCTGAATATCCATCCAAGAAGGACATCATCTGAGATCCATTTAATATCTGCAACACCTGATCCAACGAGGGGAGAGGGTGATTATCCTTTTTAGATGCCTTGTTTAAATTTTGAAAATCTACACAAAGGTGGATCTCACCGTTCTTTTTCCTTATAGGGACCAAGTTGGCAACCCATGTAGTGTGCCGGATTGGGAAGATTATCTGGGCTGACAGCAGTTTTTCTACCTCTTGACGGATCAGAGGCTCTATCAGGGGGTTGACTGGTCTTTGCTTTTGCCGAAGGGGCTTAGCATCTGGTTTTAGGGGAATGGTGTGGGTCATGATGGATGTATCATATGTCTTTAAGTCTTCATAACCCCAGGCAATTACATCAATATATTCTCAGATAACCGCGAGAATCTTCTCCTTTTCCTCAGGGGAGCAGGAGGTACCAATGTGAATGATCTTTTCTTCACCGAGCTGGCCAATGTTAACCTTTTCAAACTTTCCTCCCTCAGAGGAGGATGACACCTTCTCACAGGCCCGAGGGTTCGAGTCGAAGATTTGTTCCAATGCAACCATCCCCTTTGGGATGGTGTTGGTGGGCAGGGCCATGATCCCATCGTCTTCACCACCCTGCCTACTATCGTTGTGGTCTCGTTCCTCCACTATCTGGTCTTCAAAGACAACAATGTTTTCCATGAAGGCCAGTATATGTTGATCGTCCTCAAAGACCTGAAAGTGGGTAACATTATCTGGGATGGAGGGGGTGGGGACCATCTCAACTAAAAATCTCCGGAGTTGTGAGTCGGCCATTGGCTCAAGTGTGCTGGCAGAAATGGCAAAGGCATCCGGGACATAGTTCCGTCGCCGAGGAATAAGGTCAATGCCGAAGGCATCGAAATCTTCGATAAGGCTCCAAGCCTGGTTGCAGTATGCGGCCAGCCTTTTGTCATGACATGTGTATTGACTCTGGACTTGTTTAACAACCAATTCTGAATCACCCAGAGCCCGGAGGCGGGTGATACCTTTTCTTAGTGCGAATAAGAGTCCAAGGACCAAAGACTCATACTCCGTGACATTGTTTGTACAGTTAAACTGCATCCTGTAGGATGCGAGGAAGGATTTCCCTCGCGGGTTGATTAATTCTACCCCGGCCCCACAGCTTTGTTTGGATCGGGACCCATCAAACTTAAGGGTCCATAAGTCATTGTTCGTGATTTGGGGCTGGGGCGGAGTAGTCTTTAGATTATTGCCGAGGGACTTAGGGTCCCCTTCCCGGACTATCGACGTGCAAGTAGAATTTACCTCCAGAATTTTTTGAATTTGAGATTCCCGGGGAGATGGCACCAAAGGAGCGCATCCCGTAGGGGCACTGGGTCCCGGGTAATCCATTGCATGCTGCTCATTCCGAAGGGTATCAAGGTGCCGGTTAGCAATTGAAAGACATGGTCCACACTCAAGCTCTGAATGTTTTTGGTAGTGTAATCTGCACCAAGTGCCAGACAGGAGTGTGGCTAGGGTTGCTGTGGCACCTTGAGAGCTGACTTCAACTCTGATCTTTTCTTCAAGGTCTTGGGCTCTCTGTAGTACGGTGAGATCTTCTCTGGGGATGAAATCAAATGTTAAAATTTCAAAAGGTTTGTACACCCCCAGAGAAGTTTCAGAGAAAAAGACCTCATTGACCCTCCCAATTTCGGTAAGGGCCAGTTTCATCCGGGGTTCGCTTTCGACCCGGATCTTATTTGATTCTCCTTCCTATGGAAGCCACAAGTGGGTGAAGTCGATCAAAAAGTATCCATTCAAGGACTTAGACCAATTCCAACTTAGTAACATCTCGTAAGTCTCTGGGATGTTCACCACTTGGATGTCAATGATGCTGGCTATTCTGGGGTCCCAGATAAGATGTATCCGGACGTTTTTCAATTCTCCCACTATTTTCACAGCAGTCTTATCTAGTTGGATTACTGCGCCATTAGATGGGGTGGGGTGGAATCCGAGCTTCTGACTGATGGACAAGGACATGATATTACCCGAAGCCCCAGAATCCACTAGGCAATTATGTATGTTCTTACCGTGTATATTCAGGCCTAGTAAGAAGGGAGGATCCTCATTATTTCTGTAGAAAATAGCTGCATTAGCATCTTCTAATGAGACGGTCTTGGGTGGGTGACTGATGGCTTCTGGGTTTCCTAAGAGTTTCAGAAGAGAATTCTTCTGCTTGGGACAATTCAACAAAACCTCCATCAAGGTCATGGAGGTAGTGGTCTACTCTAACGCCTTCGTAATGTCGAATCTTCCTCCCAGAAACTGATGATTTTCCTCCACGAGATATTTTGCTTGGCTAGAGCTAGGACCTTTTGGAGGGACGGGTCAATCAGTCGCGTTATTCCGGGGAGGAGTATCTTTGGTAGGAGGTGTGGTCGCGTAAGCTAGTCCTTTACCAACCTGACTCCGAGTGTTGTATGGAGCCCGTGGGTTAGTAAAGGCGTTGGCCTCGAAGGGCGGAATGGATTCGTCAAAGAATCCCTGCAATTCGGATTCTTCTTCATCTTCTCCGGAAGTCCCAAAGAAGATGGTATCACAGGTGAAGGCACTGTGGGTTGTTTCTTGGACATGAGGCTCTGGAGTAGAATCATGCGACTATTGCCTGTCCAGCTGGGAGATCATGATGACCTTCTCTAGGGTGGTGCAATTTACCTCATTGTGCGAACCAGTATCGTGCAACCTACACCAGTTAGTCATGGGCTGGAAGTCTGTGATTGGCATGAAATGTGATGGTCTAGCACCATTTTGGTTGGTGTTATGGTTCGGAGGCGGGCCTTCGGTGTTTCGTTGTTATTCCATTGTTGCTGATTGGGCCTAGGCCCGTTGAAGTTTCTTCCTCCGGCATTGTTGTTTCGTTGGCCGGAGAAAATGTTTCCTCTCTGGGAATTCAAATTCTGGGGCGCGTAGGATCCCGCCTTCAGTTGGCCCATGTCCATGGTCAAGGTGGACAACATTCGCCGGAGGGATTCAACCTCGGCGGTCAACTAAATTTTAGCGTCACAATGTGACGGCTGTGGTTGTTGCTGGCTTCCCGGGAAGACATCAGGATTAGCCGGAGTTGAAGGCGGCAATCCTCCAATTGCGGACGACTAGAAGAATGGCACTTCAGATGGTTATGTCTGAGTCTGTTGTGTCTACTGCGGCTGATTCCAAGGGAAGACTTCCAGACCTGGTGTCATTTGGGTCTGGGCTGGGTAAACGTACCGTGCCTGCTGGTCTATCAAGGGTGGCGGGGGATTCATTTCCATCTATGGGGCACCTATTTCCAGATTGGGGTTGTATCCCCCGGCATATGCAGTTCCATCGGGGATCATGTTAAAGGGTGTGTTCTGTCCAATCCCGCCCGAGGATTTGTTGAGACCACGAGACAGCTCTAGGGCTAGGTTGTAGAATTTTTCCAAGGTAACCCGGTCGCCCGGGGCTATTTTTCTCCAAAGGAGGGTGGCAACGAAAGGGTCCATCGCATTAAGATAAGTTTGTATGGTTACGTCTGGAGATGGGATAAAAGGGCCCGTACACTGTTTCAGGGCGCGCTGGAACCTATGGTTAAATGCTACAAGAGGTTCATTGGGTTCCTTTCTGATGGAGATGAACTGACTGTGGGACCAGGCTGGGTCCACATGCACGTGAAAGGTGGCCAGGAAGGTGTCCTCCATATCCTGCCAAGTGTTGATGGAGTTGGCAGGCAGGTTAAGGTACCAGTTCAACTCGCTTTGTCCTAGGGACAAGGGGAACATACGGGTCACAACATCTTCATGTTGGATCTGGTGTCGATTCATGGTATCTTTGTATGCTTGTAAGTGTTCTTCTATGGTTCATCAGCCTAAGTGCTTGTATCATGGGCAGATCTTCTCCGGGTGAGAGGGTAAATCATTGGTTGCGCCCGGAAAAGTGCCCATTGGGGACCCGGTGTTTCTGAAATATGCAGCCATTGGGGGAACTATATGTTGGGTAGCTTGGGTACTAATTCCCAGGACTGTTTGGGGAGCTTGGGTATTCAGAGGTATGGTAGATCCCAAGATAACAGTGGCTGGTGTGACTTTCGAGGTCCGTTTCTTTCGAGTAGGGGGCTCAAGCTCGACAAACTTTTCGGGATTCAGGGTGGACCTAGGACTCTTTCAAATTTTGCTGGGGAGAAAGATCCAATCCCACGGAAGGCTGGTCTCTTAAAAATACAACTCGGGGAACCCTCAGAAGGTGTAAAATCAGAATCTTGGGAGGGGGATGAGTTCATGCCCTCCTTCTAGCGCTAGTTTCTGTTGATGGGGTTTTGCTGACCGGGTCCGCCAACAGTCATAAGTTGTCACCGGGTTCTGGGGAAATTCGGCCAACTCCGCCTGTAAAGGTTGTCCGGGGGAAATAAATCCTCTGGGCCATCAAGCACCTGGGTGTCGGGTCACGACGGTGTGGGGCTCGGTTGGGAGAGGTGACTGTTTTTGAGGGGGATAGCTAGTTTCTTCAACTCATCTTCTCCGGAGATTCGATCAAAGTAAGGTTTTCCCGAGCGTTCTATACTTAGCAAATAAAATGAAAAAGATCCTGCAGGGTTAGAAGTATTTCATCTAACTATAGTCGTGCTAAAATGTCCAGAACATCAATGATACCCTGGTAAACTATACTAAATACCGAAGAAATACATAACCATCAGCTAGTATTTTATCAGTAACAAGAGTAAAGAGGTCGTTAATCTACTTTAACATACCAGGGTAAAAGACAAAGAACATTAAAACATGAAATACCATTAACTCAGAAGCAGGAATGCCAACAACATCATTGTCAAGAATTCTTCCTTCTTCATTAATATTCAGTCCAGCGAGCACTGGTGCATGATACAATGGTGGCTCCAGGGGAGCATCTAACTATCAAGAACAGAACAATGGAGCATTGAGCTCTGCAACTTAAAAAGAGAAATTTCTTTGCTATTTCTATGGACAACAAAATCATCAATTTTGCCGACCCTTGGAAATGGGTCGATTTGCCTATTTATACAACTCTCTTAACCCTAACCCTATTTACATCATGTCTCAATAAAATACAATATCCGGGGGCCGGTACTACCTGCGCCACCCTACAAAAGACCTGGAGACGGAATAGGTCTGTCACGTCAGAAGAATAAGATAAGAATATACATCGGAAGAATCGGTCTCGGGAAGAGAACCGGAAAAGAGGAAGAAGAAAGTAGGTCCCTCGAAGATCGAGGCTATATGCCTCATAAATGGGAAATGCGGCGCCCTGTCTCCAATGTGTCAGATGTACCTCTGAGCAGCACCTCAAGAAGACCACCCTATCAGAAGACCAACTACCAAGCCGATGCCTCTTGATGTGGCCAACCACCTTCTGAAAGTCTTTATTAACCACTTCTGAAAGTGACCGGTCGGCCTCGGGGACCGGGACACGGATCACTTTAAAGAATACAAAATTGTTGGATCTGAAACTCCAGGATTCGGGAACTTACGTCCCCAAAAGAATAAAGAATACTCAATGTGAGTTCTTCCCCGGCCTCCGGAGAAAGCTCAAGGTTGCTTGTTATCGCTGAAGGCCTAGAGGAGGCAGAAAATGCCATCCTCGTCTATCTCTTTTAGGCTGGCCCTTCTGTGCCTGGCCACTTCAACTTGTTCCCCTAGGTCTGAAACATTCCCTTTGAATTCATCTACCATTCTGGCAGCGTCATGACCCTTAAGTATTATCTTGGTTAGTTTCGCCATCTGGACCCCATCTATTCCCTCCAGAGATTGATACTGGGATTTCATTATTTCATCAAAACTCCCCAAAACTGAATCTTCGGGGGTATAAGTATCTGTACTAAGGGGATCAACCCCGGAAGCCTTTATCACAAAAGAATTATATAAATTAGAAGAATACTTTACGGTATTTACCTTTTCTTGCAAGGACTCTACCAGTCGCTTGGTTACCTCCAATGTGAGGTCAAGTTTGGAGTGCTGAGTTCTTACAAAATCAAATGATTCCTCACCCAGAATTCTAGATTTGGAAATTATATCTTCTCCCAAGGTGAGGAGCTCTTCGAGATCTACCTTCCACGCTTGATAATTTTTGGTGTCACTCTCCTACTGTTCAATAAGTGCTTCCGCTTGATGAATAACTTGTCGGGCCTTGTATAAGTCTAAGAGAGTGGACGCCAGGAAACGTTGGGTGTTTCCTATCTAGAGTGCGACCCATTCGTCTACTACTTGGGCCTTCTTTTTCATTACTCGCAGGGAGTCTATGTCACTCTGCGGTAATTCTTCTGATGTGGAGGTCTCCGGAGGGGCGGCATTGATGGGTCTGGCCAGCTCAGTAAGCAATCCCATAAGATTTGCATTTTTCTCTTTCTCAGCTTTGAGCCTCTGGGCCTCTTTCTCATATCGGGCCTCCACTGCCCATGCTGCCTCCTTAAGCAAGTCCACCTTGCCTTGCTTTCCTCTTTTGCCCAGGGATACCTCTGCAACATTGTAATCTACGAGGTCTGTAGTTGCTTCATCGACGTTCGGGGGAGGTGTTTCCACAATGAAAATCATTTCTCCGCCTGACCCAGTTCGCAAACTGTGAACTGTCTGGGCTTTCTTCACCTTCGGCGGGGCCTGAACTTGGGCCATCATTTCGGCCAGGGAGAGAGGAATTACCGGAGCGGACTGAGCTTTTCTCTTTTTGCTTTCTACCAGCCACTAAGGTGGGAGAGGTGGCCTTCTTGCCAGAACTTGTTCTCCTGATTCTCTTCTAGTCTCTGGTGGCTATTGCTCCCTGATGGTATGGACTTCATCCGTCCCTCTCCCTGCCTCAACTACCTCTGCAGAAACATCCTTTTCAACCTCCATCTCCTCAGCCTGGTCTTGTATTTCTATCGCTGGGTTTGGACCTTGGTGGGCTTCTTCGAGGATGTCCTCTTCTTGCTGCTCTTCTTCTTCTTGTTCTTCTTCCAGGGCTTCTTCCTTTGTTGGCATTAGGGGAGGTATCAGGCCAAGATTTAGAGTTTGGGCCGCTGTGATAACCTGCCCGAAGGTTTCTCCCGAGAGTGGCCCTTGGAACGTGGCAGCTGGGTTTACAGTTATTCCCAGAGTTCTGGTTGCCCCAGCGGATGCCATTTTTTTGCTTGGCTTTGGTTGGTCCACTCCCGGACCTTGCATCTCTTGAGCCCCAGAGATAATCTCAGGCTCCGGATCTTCTTCTTCTTCCTGCTGCTCCTATTCTTGTGCAGGTTCTTGTTCCAAGTTTTCTTGGTCCGCAGCCTCTGCTTCTTTCTCTGAGACTTCTGTCCCTACTTGTGTATCATCCACTTGCAAATTTCCAAACTCATCAGTTGCAAATGCATCATCAAATTCCTCTTGCAGAGGGGGACTGGCTGGGACCTCTGTAGGCTCTGCTTCTTTCTCCAGTTCCGGGGAACTGGAAGAAAGGATCTCTACTTCTTGGGGGAGGGATGCCCTGGGCGTTGGTTCAACCTTGACCTGCTTGATGTGCTTCCTCTTCCTCCAGGTGACCAAAGGTGGCCCCGCATCAGCTATAGCTACTGCCTCCATGGGATCCACCCCCGTTTCCTTGACCATTAAGGCTGCCAGCGACGGGGAGGATGGAGGACGAATTGGCCCGACCATGAGCGGGGGAGTGGCCAGCCTTGTTATTAACTGCTCCCTCATTTACTGGGACGCTGCCACATACTGCTTGATCTATTCTTGTATCGAGACTTCTTGTGCAAAGGGGGTTGTAGCTATTTTCTTTCCTTTGTCTGTGCCTTGTGAAGAAGTCCCGGCCCCCGGGGTCAATCCAGGTACCGGCTGTGGTGTTTGCTTTGGCGCCGGTCGGGGAGCTTGACGCATACTCCCAGGGCACACCCTTTTGAAATAGGTGTGACTTTGCTCAACCACATCCCGAGTGAAGTCCTCAATCGTGGGCCCCTCCTAGGCGACCCAATCCATTACCGGTAGTGCCATTTTATCGATCCCATTTTCCTTGTACTGGGGATCTGTGGTGGGGGCGGTGTCAGAGAAGCCTGGGGGGAACCTCTGGAGTTTTAGTTCTTGCATCATTTTGGCCGTCATTCTGTCATAGTGCCTACTCCGGACATCTACATCATCCTGGCAGTCCGCCCAGAAGTCTTCCATGTGTATATGATGGGGCTCCGAAGCCCGGGGCAGCGCTGTTGCAATTTTTCCATGCGGATCAAAGTTCTTCCGCGCCAGATAGAATTCCTGCAAGTTATAACTTTTCAGCTCATTGTCTGCCTCTTTCGCGGTGGCCAGACTATAGGTGTAGTTCCCACAGGTGATTGGGAACGAGACGTTGGGGACCTTCTTAAGGGCCAAGAAGGCGTGCAGCTCCATTATCTGCCGGCAGTATTCTAGTAGCACTATCTTGTCCCCACAATGCTTGGGAAACAAGTAGGGATTCCCAGAGAAGCCGACGACCCTAATGTATGTATGGTACTGGAATTAGATATAGTAGTGTCCATAAATACTAACTAACTTCATCGACTTAGTAGATAGGCGGTATCCAGCGTCCCGGGTGGGTGTGAGCAGGTGATAGTAAACGAATGAATAATTTACTTGGCAAACACTAGGGAAGCTGGCCTCCCATTGAATCTGTGGGAAATGGTCCCATGGTGCTTTTTGTCCCTGGCCAATCCCGAGAACGCCATCTATAAGTAGGCCATTGGAGTGGGGTCTCTGCTGGGCCAGGGCCCAGAAAACATAAGAAGACATGTAGAACTTCTTCTTCCTCTTCGCCTGGAGGAACTGGGAGTTGACGTGATTGGAGATTATTATCGCCCAGTCAAAGAATTCTCCCTTAGTGGAGATGTTGAGGAGGAAATAGTACATCCACTTGGCAAACTCCTGGGCGGAAGGTTGCCCAAATACCCAGGCTAATGCTATTATCCCCATTTGGATGCTCTCCTTGAATTTAGAGCGGGGAATATCTATCTTCATTCTCTTTGGGTCCCTCTTCGGGGCCTTGAGACAATGGGTGTTCATGTACACCCGGGCCGCATCCTCCAGTTGTGTAAACTATTTCAAGGCATCAGTCCTTGTAACCACTGAGGGCCTCGTTGAGTGGCTTGTTATGCCTTTTGGGTTATCCAATACCCCAAGCACATTTGTGAGGTTAATGAATGAAGTATTGAAGGACTTAAATGGAAAATGGGTTGTGGTGTACTTAGATGACATTTTATTATTTATAAAAACCAAGGAGGATCATCTCAGACATCTACAAATGGTAATGCAAAGACTGCATGAGGAGAAGTTGACAATCAACTTAGAAAAAAGTGATTTCATGAAGAAAGAGTTAGTATACTTGGGTTTTGTTATCTCATAGGGAAACTTGAAGATCGGTACCAGCAAGTTGGAAGCAATCTTGTATTGGCCTACACCTAAGTTAGCCACAAAATTAAGAAGCTTCCATGGATTAGCACAGTTCTATAGGAAGTTTATCAGACAATTTAATGAAATTAGCGCACCTGTTTTGGATACCATAAAAGGAGGTATGAAAGCCAAGTTCCAATAGAATGAGAAAGATAATAAGGGATTTGAGAATTTGAAGAGAAGAATAGAAACTCAGCCTATACTAACACTCCCCAATTTTGACAAGTTGTTTATTGTGGAATGTGATGCCAGTAATATTATCGTAGGTGCATTTTTGAGTCAAGAAGGAAAACCAATAGCTTTTCACAATGAAAACTTAGTGATGAAAAGAAGAAGTACTCATCATATGATTTATAATTGTATGCATTGGTATCTATATGCCTCTCCTTTTGGTTCATGATCCGGGGACTCCCAAGCTTTCCAAAGGCAAGGGTCAGTAGCAAAGGTTTCACAATTGATATGAATCAAATACACGATACTACTAAAATGAATAACGATGAAATGTAATCAATAAAATGTACAAGCAAGAGCAAGGAAAACAAATGAATGCAAACCCCACGATGCTTGAAGCTTCTATTGTCTCTCTCTACTCCTTCCGAAACACTGTTCTTGATGCTCAGTATTGGCGGGGCAGCGTCTATGACTTGAGAAGTGTTGAGAATTTGCTAGTTGAAATGGGTGTGTGATCACAAGATGGCTTGAATGCTAGAACCAAACTGACGGAGTAATGGCGCACAAGAGCTTGAAATCTTGGATCCTTCAAATGGTTATGAAGGGTTTATTATATAGGATTTGGTGATGATATGAATAGTTGAGATCAATTCCAGAGATAGGGAGATGAATGGTTGAGATTAAAAAGAACTGGAGAAGCCATCAATAAACTCCACCTCTTCATTTGGTAAAGAGGAGATAGAGTTTGGTTGACTGAAGAGCTAATTATGAGTTAGCTTTTTGAACTAAAGAGGTGGGTGAAGTTACCCAGGTAGACTAGAGAGATGGGTGGAGTAACCCATGTGATCTGATTGGAGTTATCTCTCTGAAGATAAATGAGTATTTAATTCATTTATTTAATAATTATTTTCAACATGTGAGATAATTGAATTATTTTTGATTAAGAATTACTTTATTTGATGAAATTAAATTAATTTAATTGAAAGAATTTAATTAGTAAGTTTAAATATTTGAATTTAAACTATAGGAAATTGAGTTTAATTAATCAATTAATGGTAATTAATCAATTAAAGCTATTTAATTAAATAAAATTAATTATTTAATTAATTATGGGAATTTTGATTAGATGATTTGGGGAATGCATTTAGAGGAAAATAGATGATTAATTAATGATTAAAAAAAATATTAATTAATAGATGAAAATTAGTGTTTTTAATGTAAATTCGCAAGCATGTCCATTTTAGGGTGTCTACATTTGCCCCTCTTTGATGCAATGTGACTTGTCGCAGTGTGTCAAAGATTCTCTGATTTTGGCCCAGCTTGCCTCGATATTTAGTAGGTGTATTTATGCCCCCTCAACAATTTTGAGTGAAATGTCACGAGATGAGCGTTGAATTGTTGAAACTGTAATTTGTGGAACTGGGTAGCTGACGGATTTGAAAAATACTTTAAATTGCCCCTGTAATTGACCGTCGAAGTTTCCAGGGATCGGGAAGAAATTTTGGAGCTCCTGGATGAAATTAGGGTTTTCCAGAACCCCTATAAGTAATGAAGAGAGCTATTTTTTTGTCATTTTGCGATTTGGAGCCCTGAGATCTTGGTGAGTTGGTTTCTGATTTCTGCCTTCTTTTTCTTCCTGTTTTCAAGCGATGGTGGGCCTTCCTGGCGTAGAGCACATCTTCAACCGAGTCTGTACGTATCGCAGACCTGCTGAATCTGGACATGCGGTGAGTTTTCTCTCTTTGCATGTCATTTATTGCTTTTAAAATTTGTACTTTTTTGAAAAATTGACATGTGTCACAATCGGCTGCTGTTTTGCCGCAATTGCAGTTTGAATGCCGCAATTGCCAGTTATATACAGCATTTGATAAAGGTGCCACAATTGCACATGTAGATTTATGCAATTGCAATTTGTCTACCGCACTTGTAGATTATGTTCTGCAATCACTTAAAAGTACCGCATTTGCCTCTGTTTATTACCGCAATTATTTTTTTAGCACTGCCTGCCTGATGTCTTTGTCTGTTATCTACTTTTTCTAGCTTCTGTTACTTTCTTCAATAACTGAAACTAATAATTTTTTTCTTTTTTACTCCATGTGCAGTTCACTGGGCATATCTTGCGTTGTCGAGAGTCCAGGCCAGCCGGACTCGTGTACATATTCCAGTTGACCGAGGATGAGAGGTTAGTTCTTTGTGATCTTGGATTGTACTAGATATGTTATATGCCTGAGATCATGACCAATAGGGGTCTGATCTCTACTCTTATAGAGCGATGGCACTCAGAGACTTGCACCTTCTAGCTTCCTATCGGGGAGTGTACCGTGACCTTGGAGGATGTGTATCGCATCCTCCAACTCCCTATCCAGGGCGAGCTTATGGAGTATTCCACACGCACTGGTGTTACTGCATTGACTGAGCTCTCTG
>MU214915.1:66151-83886 GCA_018584345.1 Thuja plicata | reverse complement strand
GGTTTTGGTAGTGTCCTGCAGAGTATGGTCTGAGACCATACCGTCTTTGCTTGGGGTCCATGCATGTTGGCCCACATGCATTTCCACATGTTGTATGTGGCTTACCTTGATGGTAAGTCACTCGGCTACGGTGCTACCTTGCTACAGATTTGGGCATGGGAGCATATAGCAGTCTGTCGTCCTGTTGGTGCCTGTGCTCTCCTGGCAGATAGGCCGTATGTGTACATGTATGATGGTGTGATTGTCCAGACTCATATGGGTCATCTTTCATATTGGCGGCAACAGCTAGATATGATTCCTTATTTTATCTGGAGGCCATACAAAGATTGTCCTGTCTAGGATGGAGAGGAAATCCATCTCCCCTTTTGTCGATAGCGAAGATACTTGATTGGTCGCATGAGTGATCATGTACATATGATAGATTTTCATAACACCAACAGGGTGTTACGTCAATTTGGAGAGCAGCAGGATGTATCAGATTTGTATGCATATTTTTCTCAGAGGTTGAGGGATGCTCGTGTTTGGGGTGTTGTAGTGTCACTGGATGCTGCTCGCACTGAGTTCTTAGGGTTGCTTCCTGTTGCATGGACCTGGCGCTCTGCCACTGTGGACCCAGGTTTGTCTTGTTTCTGATATGCATATGTACTTCCTTTTTTCTCTTTGATTATTTCTCATATCTTGTTATGGTACTCTTTGTGTTTTTCTGCTCTGGTACTGATAGTTGAATTTGTCTTTTGCAGGCACTACACCGCAGTATGATGCTTATTGGTTGCAGCATCGACCTATTGCACTAATAGATGTGTTGCGTCCTATTCCTAGGACTGTGATGAGGAGGGCTCGATGGGTACGATGCGGTAGGGGAGGCTATGATGGAGGGAGGGGTGGTGGCTAGGGAGGGAGGGATGGGGGTAGAGATGGTGGATGGGGGAGAGGCAGGAGAGATGGTGGGAGGGACGGAGGATGGGGGAGAGGTGATGATGGAGGGGATGATCTTGGTCCCGGGGGTGCTGGTGGTGGAGTTAGGACCAGAGGTGGCCAGAGTGGGGGGCATACTAGTGCTCCCAGAGTTGGGTTGGGTGCCATTTTGGTGGAGGAGGAGGCCATAGATGAGGAGGCACCTTAGTTGGTACGGAGGGTTCGCAGGCAGACAACTGTAGTTTTGGCCCCTAGGGAGGAGGATAGGGTTATTATTGAGGATGTGGATGTGGAGATTACAGATATAGATGTGGAGGCTCTTGACAAGCAAAGTGCTGAGATAGGATCCTCTGGTGATAGTGGGAGTACTAGGATCAGCACAAGTGATAGTTCAGAGAGTGGGGATGATTCTGTGGTTCTCAGGCGGAGACGAGGTGAGGGACTGGGAGGCCAGGAAGAGGAGGGGGAAATGGATGTTGCCATGGGTGGTATGGATGCTGATCCCTCAGAGGTGGAGCGCCTTACCCAGTAGGTTTAGGATCTGCAGGCCCGTCTTGCCTTATCTGATGTCCTTGCGATTGCTTTGAAGGATCGTGTTACAGCTGCTGAGTCTAGAGAGTGATAGGCTTAGGCTGAGGTCCAATCGTTCATTGATAGTGTATAGGATGTTTCCCACAGAGATATTCTAGACATGTATTACTGATCTGGGCGAGATGCTCAGAGGGAGATTGATTACTGGAGACGTCATTATGAGGGCACAGTTCTTGCAGCATAGAGGGTGCCTAGTTACACAACATCTTAGAGATCCAGCAGGGCTCAGAATTCGCAGATTAGTGGTGTCAGAGCTCCTGGGTCCTCTCACAAGATAGATTCTAATATGCCTCCCCCTTGTGCACCTCCTAGCGAGGGTGGGGGTAGTTCTTGTTGACTATGCTCCTTGTACCATTTTTGTAGTGATTCATTGTATACTCTGAGTAATACCATTTTTGTATCCTGATACACTGATATATATTGATATACATGTTGACTTCCTTCTTTGTTCAGACTTGCGACCTTTCATTTGTACTTAGATATTTTGATTTACATTAGATGCAGCTACGTTTTGATGCGATGTGAAATGGTTTACTTGCTATATGTATGATTCTACATGATTTGATGGTTTAGATGATGAAATGTATATGCCATATGATCCTATTATGCAGACTCTTATATGGATGATTTACTTTTCCTATGATACTGATATTTTATGCAAGATGGTGTAAATGAGATGCATGTTTATATGAGATTCTTATGGATGCATGTGTTTTTATGCTTTATCATGTATGCAACTACCGTGTTTTTTTTACTTTTCTGATGCACTTAATGAATGAATGCAATCTACTATGCACAAAATATCTAAGTAATGCATGTGTTAGTTAGAAAGAAGTTAATTTGGATAGATGTGCTCTAAGATTGATATAATAGAATTTGATGATAGAAAAGTTTTCTTTTTGCATTTTTGGATAGATATGATCTGATAGAAAGGATGAATGTCCGAAGTCGCTGCCCCTATTTCCAATATTTGTCATCATTGCATCTTTTTTGTATTTTTTGATATTTCGAAAGAGCGTCGAATGATCTAGATCACATACCACCTGGATACCGCCATGACCTCTTGATAGAGGAAGGAGTAGAGAGATTGAATAGAAAGAGACCCATAGTGCACCCAAATATTGACCATCTGGATTCAACTATGTTCCTTGTTTAAAAAGAAAGAGAGCCAAAAACACCCAAATATTGACCATCTGGATACCGCTTTTCCTCTGAGTTAATCTAAAACAAAGAAACCAAGATAGAACTCCTATGTACCCAGAGTCCATTTGGATAACACTATGAGCTCTTGATTTATGAAAGGGAAAGCCAAACAAACAAGATAGAAGTCCTACGACCCTAGAGTCCATCTGGATAGCATCGTGAGCTCTTGTTTGTAACATAAAGGGAAAGACCATAGAAACCAAGATATAACTCCAAAGAAAATCAGATTCCATCTGAATAGTGCTGCGAGCTCTTGATTCTATAAAGAAAACAAGAAAAATAAAAGAGAAGGAATATCCAATTCTTTCCTAGTTTTAAGCTCAGATCATGGAACTGCGCGGCTGCCAGATAAGTGACAGCGCCTACCGCATTTATCCTAAATCATCATGGCCCTGAAATTGAAGTGAACATTCAACAGACAACAATCAAAGAAAATAAGTCATGATCTATCATAGCTACTCTCCTCACATGGTGGATCCTGGAGTAGCGTAAGAACATAACCCCAAAATATAGACTGACATCTGACTGACTTGACTGACCTATTCAACATGTTTGTATGGTTCCTTGATGTAGTTGGATTCTCTTGATTGGCTCAAACTCTTTGGATAGGCTTGATTGGCTTGATTGCTTTGATCACGTTGGCAGCGGATCGAGCTGTGTCAGATGGGCCAAATGCGTGTTTGCAAAGCTCATAATTGTGATAGTATTTTGATTGATAGATTTGATTGCTCTGATCGTGTTGACAGCTGATCAAGCTGTGTCAGATGTGCCCAATGCTTGTTTGCAAAGCTCATGATTGTGACAATTGATAGTTTGGCTTGATCGCCTGTTGCTTGTTGATTGAATTGATAGATTGATAAAGCTGTGTCAGATGAGCCCAATGCTGTTTCACAAAGCTCATGATTGTGACATTGATTAACTAGGCGCAATCACTATTTTCTCTCTTGATAACCAAATTGGTTTTATTGCTTTGGGATTTTGCAATTTTTTTGACTATTTTCGGTGAAGATTGATTTTCTCTTTGATTTTTTGATCTTTTTAGGATTTTTTGATGAGTTTTATGATTTTTAGGATTTTTTAGAACTTTTGGAATCGCCCCCTAGTCTAGTAGACCAGTATTAACCATGGGTAAGTGCTTGGTGCTCAGAGGGGTTTGCGCTTCTGGATATAGGTTGAGATAGGCAGTCTTGTATTTGAAGTGTGCTCAAGCTTTTGGAGCTCATTGATGGTGAAGCTGGATTTGAACACTTGGTGCCTGTTTGCCAAGTTTTCACCAAGGTACCTACTCAATAGCACCTGATTTCCAGGTTTTCATTGAGAAAGTGATTTTGTTTTCTTTTTAATTTTTCTTTTTTTTGATTGTTTCCAAGGCGCCTGATTGCCAAGTTTTCACCAAGGTAACTTTTGTATTTTTTTGATTTTTTTGGTATTTTATAGATATGTAGATAAATGCCTTAACCATAGAGACCTTTAAGGGTAGAACCTCTTCAGGTGTATGCTGTTGATGTAGCTGAGGAGCTAATCTTCTTCTGGTGTTTCTAGTATGAATGCCTCACTTCGAGCAGAGTTGACAATAACAAATGGTCCTAGCCAGTTAGGCTTGAACTTACTAGGTTTGACTCGCTCTGCTTGATTCTTCTGATTTTCCATGAGGAAAAGGTCTCCTACCTCAAATGTTCATGGCTTCACCTTCTTATGATAGTTCCTTCTAAGGAGATTCTGATAGCCTTGTAAGTGGCATGTTGCCTTCTTTCATCTAGTAATTCTAGTTCACTGAGCCGTGCCACTCTATAGTCTTCATCTGAAACCAGGTTCTTCAATGATATCCTCAGGGATGGGATTTCTACTTTGAGGGGTAATACCGCCTCTGATCCATAGACTAGGGAGAAAGGAGTAGCTCCTATAGGTGTTCTCACACTAGTTATGTATGCCCATAATGCGGGACTAAGCTATAAATGCCAGTCTCGCCCTGATTCATTTACTGTTTTCTTCATAATCTTCAAGATTGTTTTGTTGGTAGCTTCACCTTGGCCATTCCCTTGAGGGTATTAAAATGATGAGAACCCTTGTTTGATGCGAAACTATTCACATAGGTCTTCAACATCCTTGTTTTGGAAAGGTGTACCATGATATGTCAGGATTGTTTGGGGGATCCCGTATCGACAAATGATGTGGTTAAGTATGAATATCGCTATTTTCTTTCCACTGATGTAAGTGAGGGGAATTGATTTTACCCACTTAGTGAAGTACTTCATTGCTGCTATGATGTACTTGTGTCCGTTTGCTGAAGAAGGTGTTATTTTGCCCACTAGGTCAAATCCCCACATTGAAAATGGTAATGGTGATGTAATGGGATTTAGTTCCTGGGCCGATGCATGGATGAGGTCTCCATGAATTTGACACTATCTACACCTTTGAACATTCTTGTGTGCATCTATCTCTATTATGGGCCAATAGTATCCCATGCAGATTATTTTCTTAGCTAAGTTGTTACCATCTTCGTGGGTTCCACATATTCCTTCATGTACCTCATACAAAGATTTTTGGGATTCAATAGAAGTGAGACATCATAGTAATGTTCCATCTAGACTTCATGGATATATAGTAGTTGAGAGGATGGTATACCTAGAGGCTTGGTGGATGAGGTATTTTCGCTGGTTCCTAGACAAGTTTGGGGGTAAGACATTGTTTTGGAGATAGGTATAGACATCTTGGTACCATGGGGATTTAGGACCAACAAGGACACACGCTGATTCTATGATAGATGCCTAATGTGATGGTACCAAGAGTTGCTCCACTAGAAACTGGAATTTGTTATCATTACCTGGTTTATCAATCAGTGATGCTATGGTAGCCATCACATCTGCCGCTTTGTCCTGTGCTCTTAGGACTTGCTTGAAGAGAATGTAATGAAACTTGGTGCGCAGTCATTCCATTTGTGCTATGTATGGTATGAGCTTCTCATATTTGGTCATATAATCATTGTTGACTTGACTGATGACCAACTAAGAATCGCCAAAGACTTTTAGGTTCTTGATTCTCCATTGTATGGCTATCTTTAAACCGATGACCAATGCTTCATATTCTGCTATGTTGTTGGTGCATTGGAAGTTAAGTCTGAAAGAATTTGGAATTTTATCATGATCTGGAGTGATAAGAACTATCCCTGCCCCCACACCATGGTTTGTACATGATCTATCAAAATAAAGTTGCCATACCTCGATCGCCAATTGTAGTGTCATGATAGATTCAAAATGAAAGTCTGAAACAATAGACTGGTGGTCTTGAATTGGTGCCTCTGCTAGTTGATCTGCTATCACTTGTCCTTTGATGGCCTTTCTATCTACATACTCAATGTCAAACTCGCTTAAGATCATTACCCACTTTGCCAGTCTTCCTGTGAGCACTGCTTTGCTTAATAGGTACTTGAGAGGATCAATATGTGCGACCAATTTCATTTGGTGACTCAACATGTAGTGTCTGAGATTCTGGGAAGTGAAAACAACTGCCAAGCATGACTTCTTAATAGGCGTATAGTTTAGATCATATCCAACCAAAGTCCTACTTAGATAGTAAATGACCCTCTCTTTTCCTACATCATCATATTGTGCCAAGAGTACACCCAATGCTAATTTCGTCACTGAGATATATAGAAGCAATGGTCTACCTTGTACTGGTGGTACCAATATAGGAGACCTAAGCAGGTAGTCTTTGAATATTTGAAATGCCTGTTTGCATTTCTCTGTCCATATGAACTTGATTTCTTTATGCAATAGGTGTTGGAATGGGTGGCACTTGTCTGCCAGTTGAGCTATGAAGTGTCTTATCGATTGGAGCCTTCCTTGTAACCCTCTCAGTTGTTTCAGGTTTGATGGTGGAGGCATGTCCAATATTACTTTGACCTTTGCTGGGTCCACCTCGATTCCTCTGTGTGATACTATGAACCCCAATAATTTTCCCGCTGTGACAACGAATGCACACTTTTTTGGATTTAGTCAAACTTTGAATTCCTGCATTCTATCAAAGATGGGTCCCAAAACCTGTAGATGTTCCTGTCAAAGTATTGATTTTTCTAGTATGTCATCCACATAATCTTCCATTGTCTTGTGGATGAGATGATGAAATATGGTCATCACAACCCTCTGATATGTTGCTCCAGCATTCTTTAGACCAAACGACATGACATTCCAATAATATGTCCCCCAAGGACATGTGAAAGCTATTTTTTGTTGGTCCTCTAGTGCGATCCTTATTTGATTGTAACCTGAAAAGCCATCCATGAGTGATAGCATTTTTATGTCCGGTAGTTAGGTCTACTATCATATCAATATTTGGTAAAGGAAAGTCGTCCTGAGGACATGCTATGTTGAGATGTCGGAAGTCTGTGCAAATCTGTATTTGACCACTATGCTTTTTAACTGGTACCAGATTAGATATCTAGTCCGCATATGGTATAGGTTTGATGAATTTAGCATCCACGAGCTTTTTAAGTTCTACCTTGACTAACAATGCAACGTGATGATGCATCTTTCTTAGCTTCTGTTTGACAGGTTTAGCGTTTGGTAGCAATGGGAGATGATGTAGCACGAGCTCTGGATCTAATCCTGGCATGTCCGAGTAGGACCATGTCAAATTGATCATTCTTTCCTTGAATAAACTGATGAACTGTTCTCTTTCCTCAGGAGTGAGTGATTTCACCAAGTATATGTTTCTCGGGTTCTTTTCATCTCCCAAGTTGACTTCCTCTGTCTCTTCACCTAGTAGTGCTGATTTCTCCTCTATCAGGGGGAGGAATTCCTTCTTTCCATCTTCTAGTGCCTCAGTGAGGTTTTTTCCAGAAGATACATCTTCTTTTAGATTTTTATTCTTTTATTCTTTTTTCCTTTTTGGATTGGAAAGAGGAGCTTCCTCCCCGAAGTATGTTGCTCTTTCTAGGTTAATGGAGAATCCTGCCTTGTGATCTCTTGACGAAATGCCTTCCCTTAGTACCATGAAATTAGCTATCGCCTCATCATTCTTGAAGACATCTAGATCATGTGGCCCTTGTTGATCCCACTCTATAAGCTTAGGGTGTATAAGATAGACACTTTCACTACTATTTGGCTTTGGTTGACTGAATGGGACTGCTAATATGGTGCCTACAAAATTGGACTGTGATGTGGATGCACAACTTGAGGTTTGATAAATGACATGTTTTTCTATACAAGGTTGTTTGGTGATGGTCAGTTGGTCAAATAGGTTTTCTAGATTTATGATAATGTCGGCCCAAGGGGAATAATAGGGAATTGACGGTTCAGAGTCGTGGAGGGATCTCCACTCATACTCATGGAGTCAGTCTCAATGGAATGTTTGTTCGATGTCTCACTTCCTTGGTTATTGTCGATTGCTAAGTGTAGGTTTATTTGGGATTGTGTGGTTACCTCTTCGGCGGGCAACAATTACGCTAATATGTTTCTTATTAGGACATGCTCTGTGTTGTGCCCTCGGTGCATCTCTGCTATTTTCTTGTGATTGAATTAAATGTCATGGATCATAGGACTAGTGCTTTGTTGTCCATATCCCAAACCTCTCGTGTTTATCTGGGTTGGTGGGAGAGGCAATTCATATATGCCTTGTTGTCTTGCCCCTAGCCCAGTTGTACCATCATACCCAAATATTTGTATCATTGTGTAACTATTACCATAGTTTGACAAAGGTAATGGAGGCTAGATTGTCTCAGGGGAATCTTGGTATAACCAGGTATTGATGTCTTGTTCAAAAGGATTTTCTTCCCCTATGTCTCCCCACAGACAAAGGTTGTGGGTGGACATCAGAATAGAATAGGCTGCGGAGTTTCTAGTACAATAACAGGTTGTGGCATACCATGAGTTATTGGGCTTTGAGGCATGTGTGTGATGGTAAAAGCTTCTTCATATCTGTATTCACCACAACCCTTATCTGTGATGGATATCTTGCCTACTTTCTATGTGATATCTTTAGGATTTGAATCTAAAGAGGATGAGATGCTTGAATCTTGTTTAATGACTATCTTTTCTGCTATTCATGTGACATCCTTAGGATTTGAATCTGAAGAGGATGGGATGCTTGCATCTTGGTTCGATGGTCCTTGGTTATCCATGCTGATTTGGACCGCGTTACAATATTGGAAGGGATTGGGATCTCCCTCTATGATGGTCTCCTCTCCCTGGTGTGGGAACTTGATGGATTGATGGTATGTCAAAGGTACAACTTGCATTTCATGTATCCAAGGTCTCCCTAGTAACATGTTGTATCCCAACTCAAGGTCTAAGATTTGGAAGGGTATTTTTTTGACAACCGGACCAATGCAAACAGGTAGAATGATAATACCCTTAGAAGACCTTTCCTCTTCATCATATGCTTTGATATTTATCCTCCTTGTGACATCAATGCTTGATTCTGAATAGCCCAGTTTCTTGATTAACTTTAGAGTACAAATGTTTAACCCAGCTCCACCATCAACAAGGACCCTACAAACAATGCTTTTGTGGATCTGGAAAAGTAAGTGTAGAGGATCATTATGCAGGGGTTTATGTGGTGGTACATCATGGTCCGTGAATGTGGCATGTTTGTTAGCTGCTATATGGTTGACCATCATTTGGAAGCTCTCGGGTGTTATGTCCTTTGGGACCACTGCATTCTAAAGTGCTTGGTCAAGTGCCAGTTTATGCTGTGGAGATATGCACAATAGGTCAAACATGGAGATCTGGGTAGGTGTGTGCTTTAGTTGGTCCTGTTGCCCAAATTTCCCATTCTGTGCATTTGGTCTGGTTTTCCCTTGTCTGGTTTCTTCTGTCTTGTTTTCCAGGGTTTCAGATCCTCACCAAAACCCCTTAAAGCCCTAAGGAATCCTAAGTCTTCATGTTTAAGCGAGGTAATAAACCCTAGGCCATGGCTCTTATATTTCATCGTTACTTTTTAAGTCACTTAGAGCATGTGCTTTATTTCTCGATCGCTTGATCGCTTCAGCCTGGGCGAATATTCTTTTCTTTCCCCCGACTCTACGTCTTCCTTTTGTCGCATAGTCTCATAATACTTTGGAATATTCCCCTAATGTCTTTCGACTTGGCTACCTTTCTTCAGTCGCATGATCGCCAGATCCCTGTTAAGCCTTTGTGAAAAGTGGGACCCTCTCAGTTGGTCGGGTGATCGCAAGAGCCTCAACAAATATTCTCTTTTATCTCCCGACTTCGCTTTTCACTTTGTTGCTTAGTCTCTTGACCATAAGGAATATTCTGTCTGGGTTCTCAGACTTCGCGATTAGTCCTCAGTCGGGATGTTGCGGGATAATATGTTACAAGCAGGGGTCCACCTTCAGTCATGAGGTCGCGTGAAGAATTCAATAGTCAAAGAAAAGTCTTCTGACTTCGCGATCTACTTCATGTCGCATGGTCGCTTGATCCGGCCGTGACAAATAGTTAAGCTTTTTTCTCAGTCGCGTGGTCTCGTGATAAAATGACAGTTAAGAGATAGCACTCCTGACCCCGTGACTAGCTATTTGATGTTAGTAAATTTACTCAGTCGCCTTGTCGCTAGAACAACATGATGACTCAACTTCCCTAGTGTCTAACGGATGAACCAATGGCTGTGTGACATGTCATATAGTGGATGGATGTTGATGTTAGTCGGGTAATCGCTAGATGAAGGAAATGGGTCAAGCAACTTTGAGACTAAGTGTTTCATTGCCCCAGTCGCGGGATCGCTGGATAATTTAAGGGTATGCTCAGTTTTTAAGCGATTAAATGCCAGCCATCCGATGCAAAGCACAGATGATCTAACGGTGGTCGCCAAGTCTGGTGATGAAAGTGCCCTACAGAGAAAGTACTCCTGACTCAGCGACAAGGGTCAGTCGGGATGTCGCTAGAAGGATTAAGGGGACATGTGTAGCTATTTTGAAGGGTCAAAGGGCTCAGTGCTGGGTTCTCCCGACTTGGCGACTAAGTGTTGTCGCATAGTCTCAGAACAGAAAGATAACATCTGGTGACTGGGCGACAAGCCGTGACGGTTAAAGGTGGCAGTTAGGCGCTGGGTCGCTAGAAGAAAGGTGAGTTAAGTGAAATGCCTCGCGACTTTGATTTTTCACAGTCGCCTTATCGCTAGTTCTGGGCTCGGGTTAAGCAGAGGTAAAAAGTCCATTGTTGCCTAGTCTGGAGATTAAACCCTGGTTAAGCGGAAGTGCTCGCGACAAGGAGACTAGCCGTTGGTCGCTAGGTCGCAGGACTTTGAATTTAAAAAATGGCGGCAAGACGACAGGGGAGAATGATCGGCAGCCATGGTTCCTCCGTGCTTGTGTTCCAGGGTTGATCAGGTAGGTTTCAATTACAGAAGGTCATATGCAGAGAGTCTGTTGATCCCTGGAATGGATTTGTTCGACGTCGGTGGAAAAAATAGAAGATTCAGAGCGTGGAAAAAGATGCAGAGCCCAATCACGAAGTTATTGCTCCCAAGTGCAGTTGGCACAAGGACATGGTCATGATCGATGGCTCATTGATGAGAATTTGAGCGGCGGCCGTCAAGGGTCACTTCCCATCCTAGGGGACTGTGATAAGCTGGTGAGCATTCATGACAGTGACTTAGTTGCAGAGTTGCTCATGGGTCCAGGTTGCTTGTTGACAAGGCGTAATCAGGTACAGGGATGGGTGCAAGATAGAAAATCAGATCTGATTGATTCACTTGGGGCACATTTATGACCAGATTAGATTTTGTCCTAGGGCCAATGAATACATTGTAAATCTGTAACCCTAGTTAGGTTTTTTGAGACTCCTGCCTGCGTGCATGGCAGTATAAAGAGTTTTTTGAGAGCCTTAGTGCTCAGATTTTGGCATTTTGTAAAGAGAATTTGTTCTCTCTTGGAGTTATCTAAGGCATTCTTTCTGCCCTCTGGCTTTTAGATTCTGTAATCTTCTCATTGATCATGCAAACTATTGGAAGTACTTTGTGATAATTCTTCATATCCCTATGCTTCCTTGTTTGTGTCATCTCTTATTGGATCAAAGTTTATGAATGCTGATTAATGGATATTGGGGTTCCTAGTTCCTCTCATTTTCTGCAATTCTGTGTGTTACTGTGTCTGATCTGATTTAGATGTTTTGTGGGTATGCTTCAGCCCCTAGCAGTCTTGTCTCATTCCTACACCTGGTTGCAGAGAAGGATGTTTGTTTGCAGGTCATAGGTCGAGTCTTATGTTCAGACCTTCCTATGAAATACTTATGCAAGCGTATCTAGTGAGTTGTGACTCATTTGAACTGGTTCCTCCATTAGTTTCATTCCTCTATACTGAGATCCAAGCCCTAATTTCGGTGCATCACCTAGTAGGTAGTTTGCTTTCAGTCATTTCCTTTCATGCAACCCTTCTATCCCTTTCCCTCAAAAGTTTACTTTCCTGTTTAAGAAGAAAATTAAGGTGATTATCCAAGAGGAACCAGCCTAGAACCTGGAGGTCTCATCTCGGTTAGCATAAGGTCCCACAAACTTGAGATGATTCCCATGTTATACTGGATTATCAAGACCAAGAGAGCTTGAGATCAGAGGCGCAAATCTAGTGTATAACAGGTCCACTATGCTTATTTGTGGATCCAAGTTTGCTATAGGATTAGCTGATGTAGTAGCTGAGGATAGTACTCCTTGCAAGACGACTCTAGCATGACATGTTGTTATAGCAAAATTGTTACCTTGGTCTCTGATAGTGATTGTAGCCACATGGCTATCTGAAGGATTGAGGCAATTGATGACATTATCACTGTTGGCATATGTATAGTTAACTTGTTTTATTTGTCCACCAGACCTGGAGGCTTTTCCCTTGTTTTGATCACGGAAGGTATCATTGAAAATGGTGTGATTAGTTGTGCCTTTGGTTTGAGTATTCATCACATCAATGATCCCTGTGTCAATCAGATCTTGGATAGCATGTTTGAATCGGTAGTAGTTGGCCATTTTGTGCCCTTTCACCCAATGAAACTAGTAGAAATATTTGTCATTATACCACCTTGGTTTGTTTTCATCTTGTTCAAAGTCTCTGATTTTTGGGAGCGTGATAGTGTTTGATTGTATCAACTTGCATAAAGCTGATTCTATCGGCTCTCCCAATGGTGTGAAATCTCATTGTTGGAATTGAAACTGTGGTTTGCGTTGATTCTGTTGTTGACTATTTGACACAGTGACTGCTTGTACAGGGGGAGGTTGGTTCTGGGTGTATACTTGTTGAGTGGGCCCTGTGGGTTTTTGGTTTTCCACAGGTGCACCTTGCAGTGACACCTTGGGTTGTGCATAGTTGACCGTCTTCACATCAATCACACCATCGCTACTGACATTTTTATTTTTGTTCCACCACTTAGATTTTTCCATTGCATTCTTATTTGTATTTATTTGTGTGGGATTAGCAAGGATTCCTCGTTTGACTAAGTTTTTCTCACAACGAAATCCTCTTTCGATGAGTTGTGTGAAGTTTGGAGCTAACTGTAACTCTATTGTGAATGACATGTCTGGGATTAGATTGTCAGCAAACATGAATATTAAGTCTTGTTTGGGCACATCATATGTTATATGGTTTCCTATATTCCTCCATCTCTATAGGAATTTCACAAAAGACTCTGCATCTTTCTGTTTGATATCACAAAGGTCCTTAATGCTGACCTTGTGCTCGATGTTATGATGGAAATGAGCTATGAACTTTTCAGCCAATTCTCCCCAAGACTAAATTCCATGAGGTAGATGTGAGAACCATTCCATTGCTGGTCCGGCCAAATTTTTTGAGAAAAGTCGCATTAGATATGTCTCATCATGAGCGACTTCGACGCAACTAGCAAAAAACTCTTGGATATGCTTAATAGGGTTGGTACTGCCCCTATACTTGTCAAATTTTGGTACCAAGAAGTGATTTGGGAATGGAGACATGTGCAAAGAATGGTCAAAGGGATATGGGCATAAATCCTCTATGGTATAGGATTTAGTCTGCCCTTGATTTTGCATATCCATCATTTGGGTTTGAAGTGTTTGCATTTGTTGCATTAGCATGTCCATTTGATATTGAGGCTGGTGCGTGTGGACATTCCTTTGTGCCATGGTAGGTATGAGGCTGGGCCTCTATGTCCCTTGAGTAGGAACATAGTATTTCATCCTAGGGACTTGATACTGATTCCCCACTGAGTGATTTGTAACTGGAGGGACATGAGTAGTCCACAGTGGGTTTTGATGTGTTTTCTATTGTGACTGAAACTGGGGTTGATAAAGCTAGGGTAGGTATTGCTGCTACTGAGGATGGGTTTGAAACTGGGGTTGTTGTTGCTAAGGTTGGTTTTGAGGAAACTGAAGCTAGGGTTACTGTTGTGGGGTTTGAAACTGAGGCAACTGAAGCTGGGGTTGCTATTGTGGGGGTTGGATTTGAGGCAACTGAAGCTGGGGTTGCTATTTTGAGGGTTGGAACCAAGGAAACTAAAGCTAGGGTTGCTGTTGCATAGGTTGGATGGGTGTCAGGATGGGCAAAGATGTAGCTTTGGGTAGGCCTTGACTGTAAGTCATTCCGGCAGAGATGGATCCCTGCGAGCATGATGTGTTGATCCTAAGACTAGTGTGAATTGATTGCAGCAATGACATAGTTTCAGAACAATTGGTGTTTGGTGGGATGGAAGGCATAGCATGAGAGCTTGATTGTCTTGGCCATGAGACCAAAGGTAGAGGCATACTAGTGACCATAGGTGCACTTTGTTGCGAGCCTATCATGCTTTGAGTAGAAGATGTGCTAGCCTGGGTCGAGTCATTGGTTTGATTAGATACAGTCTGTGTCGATGTGGGTAAAACCAATGGTGGAAATATGTGTAACACAACAGGTAGTATCTGAGGAGTGTGAATAGTGTTTTGACTTGCGAGAGGGTTTTTGGGCCATATAGTTGATACACTGAATTCAGCGGGGAGTTTGACTCCCTTATTTATTAGCATGGCCAAGTAACATTCAAGGTTCCTCTCTACAACAATGTCAACTACTTTCATGGAGTAAGAATCTTGTTCCACATCTTCAAGTTCTTCTTCTGTGATATCTTGGAAAAAAGCTGCCCCACGGGGTTGTTCAATGAATAGAGCAGAACTGGTGTTCATGAAGGGATCGTTCTCTTGCTTTGTTTCCCAGGTGGGGAAACAATTGATATATGACTCATCAGGTTGAGTTCTAGCCTTAGACCTTGTGTAAGATCCTCCATGAGGTGTTTGAGACATAGTGTAGTCCAGGTTTTGTAACTAAAACAAGTGAAATAAAGAAAACAAGGAAGAAGATCCTTTCTGAGGAAAGTCTGAGTTATGTTTTGGACAAGGGTAATTCTAAGGACAAATTTTGATATAACTTGATCTCAAAGTGGTTATGATAAAAGATAAGATTTTCTGACCTTTGCCTTGGACAAAGTCAATTTGATAAAGATGATGATGTTTGATATGATGAGATCAAGGTATTTCAAGTTTGAGGTTTTGAACTAATAATGTTTTTGACAATAATCATGCTTTAACAGAGAAAGGGTAATCTTTTAATGTTTAGAGATTCACACAATGTTCTTCACATTTTCCTGGGATAGACACTAGTTTTGGATACCAAATGAAGAATTCTTTCAAGGTTTTAGGTCAAAATAGGAATATATTATATCTGGTCAAATGTGGTACAATTTCACCGATTGCGGTAAAATAACTGGTCGATTGTGGTAGTTTACCACACAATGCTACTGTTTTTCAAGATAGTTGACGTTGAAAACCCTAGACTTTAACACATTTGACTCATTTTGATAGTTTGGATGTTTTGTTTTGTGTTTTCAAAAACTGATCAAAGAAACAAGCACAATAGACACTATGTTTTGAAGAAAGAAGACTGAAATTGTGTATGTTCTACAAATTTTTCAAGTTGCAAGGTTATCACAAGGTCTCAACAATGAACAGTCAGATTAATCTAGGTCAATGGTTTTAGAATACAATGTTATAGGCCCAATGCTTGAATGTCTGTTAGCTCACACAACAATTGTCACACTACTAGGACATGAAGGTCCACGATGTAGGTGCCCGTGTTTTTGCCGTTTCCAGGTATTGTTGCCGTAGAGTGAAGATATCTTTCACTACACAAATACCATGGGACACATATGTTAGGAATCTTGGGGGGAAATTCTGCAACCCCTTGCACTATAATAAGGTATCTATTCAGAGGTAAAATGGGTTGGCCTCTAATTAATGAAGGTTGTATTAAGGGTTTGTGGTGTCTCTCTAATCGGTTTGTACGTGCATGACTCACTTAAGAGCCTAGTTGATCACGCTGGCTCCTTAGGGATATTCACTCGATCCAAACTATCATCAACACACCTCGCCTGAGCTTGGCTAGATAAGACGAAACTTTGGTTCGCGTCTTGTTTATATACCAATCGGAAGGATTACCGGTTTAAGGTCATTCTCCGAGGAAGAAGCACATTCCCCAGATAGGCCTTTCTAAAAAAGTGTAAAGGTTTGTAATCTAACAATTTGTGCAAGTGCACCCAAAACTCAAGACACAAGGTAAATCGATTAAGCTCCAAAGTTTGAAATGTGAACTAAGCTACACCACCATACAAGCACCAATGTTCAATTTTAAGCCCAAAAGTAGGTGTTGATTGCTTTGTTCAATTTTATTGCACCAAATTGAGAGATTCTTTGCCTTTGTTCAATTTTAATCCTCACGTCAATTTTAAGCCCAAATCCAAAATATGAGATGTGATATGTTTGCAAGCACTGTTCTTTTTAAACCCAAATTGACAAATGAATTCATTTTAGTTTTCTTTGTTTAAACAGGTTAGTACCAAAAAGGATTATTTGCAAAATGAGAATATATGTAACTTTGAAATAATAAATGATGCTTACCAAAACTTACCCTTCTCTGTCCTCTGTGATTTGACCCAATCCTGCACAACAACTGAAAAAATGTTAATTTAGAAATAGTTGGGTAGAAGATTTGGATCAGATATTATAATAATGCTGTGATTGTGGAAAAATTATTGCAACTACGGTCAAATTCTGTCAATTGCGGTAAAGCACTATCAACTGCGGTAAAATGTAATCGATTGCGGCACAGATCGAGAAACTACGGAAAAATTATTTCAATTGCGGCATGGATCTTACAATTGCAGCAAAGTACTCGAAGAATGAAGATAGAAATAGACAGAAAAATACTGCAAACGCTTGCAATCAATTGTGGTATTAAACCAGTCGATTGCGGCACCATTTTGACGACTGCGGTAAAATACTAGCAATTGCGAAATAACACAAGTATCGAAGAAAAGTCTGATTTTTAAATTTACGACCATACGGCCGTGGTTGATCAATTTGATTCTTTGTCTGCAAGAGATATTTGGGCTATTTGATTCACGTTAGGTTCACCAAAATTTATGCCTCTCCTTTCAGTTTGTGATCTGGGGATTCCCAAGCTTTCCAAAGGCAAGGGTCAGTAGCAAAGGTTTCACAATTGATATGAATCAAATACACGATACTACTAAAATGAATAACGATGAAACATAATCAATAAAATATACAAGCAAGAGAAAGGAAAACAAATGAATGAAAACCCCATGATGCTTGAAGCTTCTATTGTCTCTCTCTACTCCTTCTGAAACGCTGTTCTTGATGCTCAGTATTGGCGGGGTAGCGTCTATGACTTGAGAAGTGTTAAGAATTTGCTAGTTGAAATGGGTGTGTGATCGCAAGATGGCTTGAATGCTAGAACCAAACTGATGGAGTAATGGCGCACAAGAGCTTGAAATCCTGGATCCTTCAAATGGTTATGAAGGGTTTATTATATTGGATTTGGTGATGATATGAATGGTTGAGATAAATTCCAGAGATAGGGAGATGAATGGTTGAGATTAAAAGGAACTAGAGAAGCCATCAATAAACTCCACCTCTTCATTTGGTAAAGAGGAGATAGAGTTTGGTTGACTGAAGAGCTAATTATGAGTTACCTTTTTGAACTGAAGAGGTGGGTGAAGTTACCCATGTAGACTGGAGAGATGGGTGGA
>MU214915.1:44771-66034 GCA_018584345.1 Thuja plicata | reverse complement strand
TTAGTAAGTTTAAATATTTGAATTTAAACTATAGGAAATTGAGTTTAATTAATCAATTAATGGTAATTAATCAATTAAAGCTATTTAATTAAATAAAATTAATTATTTAATTAATTTTGGGAATTTTGATTAGATGATTTGGGGAATGCATTTAGAGGAAAATAGATGATTAATTAATCATTAAAAAAAAACATTAATTAATAGATGAAAATTAGTGTTTTTAATGTAAATTCGCAAGCCAGTCCATTTTAGGGTGTCTACAGTATCAGAACTAAATAAATGGAGACATTATCTCCTTCCTAAAGAATTTGTAGTCTTTACCAAAAATCAGGCTTTAAGTTTTGTAAATTCAAATGATAAACTAAGCCATAAGCATATAAAGTGGGTGGAGTATATCCAAGCCTATACCTTAACCATCAAGCACAAAAAGGATTTCAGAATAAGGTGGTAGATGCATTGAGTAGAAGATTGATCGTAGTGTAAGAAATTCAGTTAAGAAGCATTGGCATAGAAAGCTTCAAGGATTTGTATCTAGCAGATGAAAACTTTTTAGCAACCTATAAGGTATGTCAAGATTTTCAAAACCATTTTCATAGTGAATATTCTGACTTCACTCTCCAAGAAGGTCTCCTGTTTAATGGAGGACAACTCTGTGTACTAAGAGGTTCAATGAGGGATAATTTAGTGTAAGAGAAGCATAATGGTTCATTAAGTGGACATTTTGGGGTGCATAAAACTTTAGAGTTAGTACAAAGGTACCATTATTGGCCAAGAACGAGTAGGGATGTCCAGAAGTATTTAGAGAATTGTATAATCTGTCAAAAGGCTAAGGGGAATTCATCCAATGCATGATTGTATCAACCACTTCCAATCCCAAATAGACCTTGGGAGTGCCTTAGTATGGATTTTGTGGTTGGACTTCCTAAGACCAAGCTGGGAATGGACAATTGTGGATAGCTTCAACAAGATATCTCACTTTGTGCCATGCAAAAATACTCATGATGCATGCGATATAGCACATCTCTTCTTTAGAGAACTAGTAAGGATACATGGATTACCCTTGAGTATTGTATTAGATAGGGACTCTAAGTTTATGATTTATTTTTGGAAAACCTTGTGGCAGAAGCTTGGTAAAAATCTTTCCTTTAGCTTGGCCTATCATCCACATACCGATGGTTAGACTGAAGTGGTGAATTGAAGCTTAGGAAATCTTTTGAGACACCTCACAAAAGAATATGGAAAATCATGAGATCAGTTACTTTCTCATGCAAAATTTGCCTATAATAATACAACCAATAGATCCACTAGAAAGAGTCCTTTTGAAATAGTGTATGGGATTCATCCCAGGGGTATATGTGAACTTAGGGATCCTGGAAGAAATGCAGAGAAGAGTGGTTATGTTGAAGATTTTTCTCAATCCATGAAATAAGTCCATGATACTATGAAGAATACATTAGTCAAGAATACAACTCACACCAAGAAAAAGGTAGATGAAAAGAAAAGAGATGTTCAGTTCCAAGTTGGAGATTTGGTCATGGTGCACCTAAACAAATCCAGATTGCAAAAAGGTGTCCCAAGTAAGCTTCAGATGAGAAAGATAGGCCCTTGTAAAATTTTGGCAAAGTATGGGTCTAATTCTTACAAAGTTGATCTTCCTATTGATATAGGATTATCTCTAGTTTTTAATGTGGCAGATCTTGTGTCTTATAAGGGACCAATTCCAGAAAGAGGTCCTGATCTAGTAGCAGATACAGAGGATCTGAAAGCACTGAAACTTACAGTTACTCCAAAGCCAAAGGCAGAGAAGATTCTAAATTCAAGAGGTTTGAAGTAGACTAGAACAAAAAGCTACATGGAACACCTGGTCAAATGGAAATGATAAGTTGATTCTAAATCTACATGGGTGTAGGAGACCGAGTTCAAGAAGTTAGGCATCGACCCTGACGTGATCCAATCACCTGGAAGTCAATTTCTCTAATTTGGGGGAGTATGGTGCAGGAGCACCTAGCGAACTTAGGGTTAAAATCCCCTAGGAACATTTTGGATTTGTTTAAGTTGGTTTCTAAGGTGTTTGTTCATTCACTCTTGTAATGACTAAGTGAAATGGGTCAATTTGGTGAATACACATCCTAGTTTCTTAGATGCATGTTTTTAGGTTAATTATGCGTGCTGAGGTAGTTTGTAATCCTCTGGAAATCCAACCAAGGCATCAGGAACATTGGATAAGTTTCTCGGTATGTACTAAAGTACTTAACATGTGTTGCTGATGCTCGGTAATGATAGTGCTCGGTAATACTGATTCTCGATAATACTGATTGCTCGATAATGATGTTTCTCATTACTAATGGTACTTGGTACTGATGCTCGGTATTGGTGCTTGGTATGTACTATTGTTGCTTGGTGAATTTAGTTACAACAACCTGGGAAAAGTGGATCTTTTCTTTAGTGGACGGTATGGTCAGTTGTAACGGTTCCTAAAAATATGTTGTTGACTTGAGTGGGAAGTTAAGACTATTCTAATGATGGGAAGATTATAAAAATATCTTCCAAGCCTTCATTTCAAGAGAGTTAGAAAGAAAGATTGATAGAGCATGTTGAAAGAGTTGGATACTTTTGTATGGTTTTCTTATTTTATAGTTAGTGAAAAGTTTTAGGTTGTGTGTTTAGTGGTTGTTGTTTACTCTATGTGCAAGTAGTTTAGTCCTTTGCTTTCCTTTTGTAAGTTTTAAGCTTCTAGCCCATTTTAGATTGTAAATTATAAATGACTCCTCAAGGTTCTTGAGTCCATGGTGAGATCCATGTGTCTGGATGGAATTCGAGAGGATTCTCAGTACATAGTTTTCTTTTCTTTGTTTTTGGTAGAAAAAGTGACATTCATGAATTTGGATTTATTACACTAGGAAAGCTCAATAATAGTCTAGCTAGGGAAGAAAGTGAGAAAGATGTCATGAGTGCATTGGCTAAATGAGTTAGTTTAGTCAGAATGAATCTACCCTTGTAGGTTCACCGAGTGTGGAAGAATAACTTTTTGATGGGAACCGGGTCTTGAGAAGGAAGTGAAGTTCTTAGTGACTTACTTAAATTTAGGGTTTGAAAGTACCTAGGGGGTCTAGGAGAAGACCTTAGAGCAGACTTAGGATGAATCTATAGAGAAGGAACTAAGTCTCCCATCAGATTGTTATTAGAGCCTAAAGATTGGGCTTGTGTTGTTTGGGTGTTATCTTCAGAAGAGTCTGGAGATTCATTCACAATGGTGACCAACACTGTGTTGGAAAAGGATATATAATAGAAGAAAGAAGAGAATAGACTCCTAAAGGAACAGTTTGCCAAAATGGAAACTAAGGTAGAAGAAGTGCAGCTTAGGACTGTAGTAGTCTGTGAACTGATGAGAGAAGATGACGGAAAGGGTAAGTTTGAGGATGACATAATACCAGAGCCAGACTCTGTGCTTCAAGATATATACATATACATATACATATTTTTTTGGTCGATAAATTAGTATATTTTATTAATAATATAAAGGTTTGTAGTAACATAAAGGAAAATTAATATGAACCCTATCTACTACCAGCAACATGTTAGTTTGTATAAACATTAGTCTTTTAGATCTGTAACCAAATTCAAACCTATCAAAATTGCTCAACCCCCTAACTAGTGTGGTATATAGTTCATCTACACTATCCATACACAATTTTCTGCACTTTTTTAGGTGTATACACTGTTCTTATCATTTAAAATTAGTGGACAAACAAAATAGGGAAACTTAAGGAACCTAGACACCATGAGTTAGCCATACCAAAATCAAGATGATGAACTTCAACTCTTCAACTCAAACATCATCATTCATGACCCCTTCAACAAACACGTCCTCATCAACGAGTGCTATGGCCTTTGCAAGCCCTTTGATTCTCCATTTTGGTCCAAGAACCTACAAGTTAAAATATGAATAAACCCTTTTCCATCTACTCTCTTGGAATACTTGCATCAATTACCAACTCCTAATCATGAATAAAATTGACAATGTATCCCTAAATTTTTTTTAGTTCATCCCTCCATCCCATTAGTTATCCAAAGATTTCTCCAACAGAAAGGGGTGGACATGGTAGGGAAAATCTGGCATTGCAATCCAGCCTCCTCTTGAACCGATTAATCCATGACCGAGATCTACCAACACCAATAATTCATCAAGCCCAACCCTCTATTCAGGGTATAAAAATACCCCCCAACCCTCTTCATCTTAGCCCTCGACCCAAATTCCAAACCCCATGCATAAAACAAGAATGATATGTTCATGTTGGTGTAGTATCTTAATTTTTAAGCTATGTATAAAATCCCAAGCAAAGCTGTCACCAGAATCAAGAAGAAAGGGTCACTAAAAGACAACACAATATTAAATCTCTCTTCTCCTAAATAGGACCCCAAAATGTCACTTTTTGTTTAAATTCCTTGTTGTTGAAATTGGCCTCCATACTATTATATACTTCATCCACCCTTCAACCACACTGTAGAGGTAGAGAAACCCTTCTATGGACAAGCGCCAAAAAACTCCCAAAATTGAAAAAATACATTCTTTCCTTAATTTTCTCATCATTGTTTACCATTGTGATGCACTAGTTTGTGTCAAATAAACACCAATCACCCCTACAATATTCTAGATTTTAATATCATCATTGCCACCTTTTATCGGTTATGCCAAAATCTTGGCCAAATTTATCCACAAAAGACACCGCCGTTTTAGATAGGGATCCTGCCAATCCATTACTTGTTAGAATAACTAAGAGGGGGGATGGGGGAGCGGGGGGGGGGGGGGGGGGGGGGGGGGGGGGTGAATCAATGGCCTTAAAAATAATTCCAATAATTCTAACCAAAAATATATCACATATATAACATCCTCTAGTTATCTTTCAGTCCTTCAAGATGTATGCCTTATGTAATTCTAGCAAATATATACTGCTCGGTGAATATACTGTTTATCTTTTTCTAGCCTTTACCGAGTAGCAATATTTAAACTTAGTGTTTACCGACCAATCCTATTTTATTAATGTGTAAAGAAAAACATCAAAGCAATGAACCATATACACATTTGAAACATAAATTTTAACGTGGAAACCTTGTTAATGGAAAAACCACTTTAGACTTGTAACACAAAATTTTCACTCTTCTCAAGTGAGCTCGGTGAAGAGCCAACCTTGTTAAAGGTTATAAAAACATTGTTAAGTGTGACCTTGTTAGAGGATTCAAAACTAATAGTTTATATTTTGACCTAGCATTCACTATGCTGTCAACAAGAAAACCTTTTGATACTCTTGAGTATCTCAATACATTAAGGATGGTTAAATCCCACTCGATTAAGAGATTTTTTGAATCAATGGTTAAAATAAAACAATAAATGATCTAGTCAATAATACAAATTTTAAATTACAGATTTTTAGATCTATTGTTAGTCCATAATACCTCTATGATCAATGTTCTATTCAATTCCTTTTCTCCCCTCCTTTCTTATTTCTTCTCGGTGAATGCTCTTTCTTCTATTGCTCGGTGTTTGTAGAATTTATTTGGCTTTGTTCTTCAGCCTGTATGATCAGATCTACATGAAGACTTCTATCTTCACCAGAATTATATTCATCATTCCTCCCTTCATAATGAATTCCTTGTCTCTTTATAGAGTCTGTTCAATCTCCTTATCTTCCTTTTTATTTACGAAGATTGCTTCTTGATCCGCAAATCCCGCCATGCATTGCTTTAATATTTAAAGATTTGCCTTAGTTTTATTTCATAGATTTCTCCTTGAAAACTATGAATAAAAATAGCTTTAAATCTTCTTCTTATCCTTAGTTCAACTCGTCGATGAAAATAAAGCAATCAATCAGTTAACTCTAAATATAGCTCTACCAGCTAAGTAGTTTTGTCATTTTCTAACTCCAATTAATTTCAATCATCAACTCTTAGTTTTCTTCATAACACTTGCTTGGGAACCACTTTCTTGGATAACACTATCTGTCGATGTTGACTATCCATCGGGCAACACTGTGAACTGCTTGGGGTTCACTATTCTCAGGTAATCCTGTCACTCGGTGCATACCTTTATCGACAACAAAAAATTTATTCATTTAGATCTTCAAGTGTTGTGACAATATGTGTATGATAAATCATAACATATTAAGTTGACATCAATGACAATACAATACATTGACTGATTTAATGTCTTACATTTACTTTCTCCAGCTCTGTGATCATCAACTTATCATCTTCAAACATTCAGTTAGTTATAGTTCATCAATCTCTCCCTTTGGCATTGCTAGAAACACAATATAAACACAATATAAAATATGTCATAACAAACCAAACTTATTGTTCTATAACCAATTCAAATATCTGACTCTTGGTAAGCTCTTCTAGCTTAGATTTGATTCTTGCAGAGTGCTTTTCCTTTCTTCATTTTCTTCATTCCCTTTAATGGATAGGTGTAGCAATTATGTATTATGCTTTTGTCTCTCCCTTTGTTGTAGAATCTCTTCTCCCTTTTTTTTGGATAGATACGCAGTGTTAACTTTTCTCCAATTCTCTCCCTTGGATGGATGGTTATTTGTTTGAGTCTTTCTCTTCATCACCATTGAATATTTCTCTCCCTTTGTAGAAACTTCATTCTCTAATCTTTTCTCTCCCTTTGACTGATGTTCTTTTCCCTGATAGATATTTAATATGGATATATTCCTCTCCCTTTGAAAACAATGCCAAATAAAAATATATCAATGAATCTCTTTTCCATCAGCAATATAGCTCTAAAGTATCCAACAATATCTCTGGTGCACGGTTCAAATAAGTTCCTTCTTGTACTGATGTGTCATTGCAGTCCATATCTTTTCTTGCATTAACATGATTGATCTTCTGATAATCTGTAGGCTGATACAGTCTTCTAGTAAACTTAGTGACCAGTAGACAAGGGTTGAACCCCTAGTCTCTTCCTCAGGTACTCAAATGTATCTTCTAGTAATAGCTTTGTGAATATGTCTCTTAATTGTTCTTTGGATTGTACATATTCTAGAATCACCTCTTTCTTTTGTACTTTTTCTCTCAAGTAATGATACTTTATTTCTATGTGCTTTGTCTTAGCATGCATCACATGGCTGTTTGAAATGTTGATAGCACTTGTATTATCACAATAGATAATTACTGGTTCAAGAATTTCTTCATTCATACCTTTCAGCAGTTGCTTGATCCATGCAATGTTAGAGAAATTTACAGCAACAACCACATATTCTGCTTCTGTAGTTGATTGAGATATGCATCCTTTCTTTTTAATTATCCATGTGACAAGTCTGTCACCCATAAAGAATGCTCCTCCTGTTGTGCTCTTTCTATCATCTATATTTCCAGCCCAATAAACATTGGTATAAACATGTAGCTCAATTTTTCCTTTTTTATTATACCACAAACCATAGTCTTCGGTATTATTTAGATATCTCAGAACTCTTTTAACAACAATCATGTGTGATTCTTTGGGATTAGCAGAGAATACTGCAACTATACCAACTGCATGTGCTATATCTAGTCTAGTGTGTACAACATACATTAGTTTGCCAATCATATATCTATATAAGGTTTGATTTACCTCATAGTCTTGTCTTACTTTGTCAATATGCATCCGGTTGCCATAGGTGTTCCAACTGGTTTGGACTCCTCCATTTTGAATATATTCATAACTTCTTTGATGTATTTGGATTATGTGATGTAGATGCCTTCATCCTGTTGTAGAATATGTAGACCAAGAAATTTTTTGATCTCTACAAACATTGAAATCTCAAATTATTTTCTCATTTCATCAAAAAATGATTTGCATAGCATATCATTACCTCCAAATATGATATCATCAACAAATATCTCAACAATCAAAATTTTATCATCAGTATCTCCTTTTAAATATAGATTATTATTATCACTTGTTCTTACAAATCCAATACTAATGAGATAAGAGTGAAGTCTTTTATACCATGCTCTCGGTGCTTGTTTAAATCCATACAAGGCTTTGTGTAGTCTACAAACCATGTTCCTCTTGTTAGGATCAACAAACCCTTCAAGTTGTTCAATGTATACCCTCTCTTCTAGTATTCCATTCAGAAATGCAGATTTGACATCCATTTGGTATACTTTGAATCCTTTAAAAGAATCATAAGTAGAATTATTACTCCTTCTAGTCTAGCAATAGGTGCAAAGGTTTCTCCATAGTCAATACCTTATTCTTGTGCATGCCCTTTGCATACCAGTCTTGCTTTCTTCCTTGTGACTTCTCCATTCTCATTTAGTTTGTTTTTGAATATCCATTTTGTACCAATGACATTTTTGTCACTCGGTCTAGGTAGTAGTGTCCATGTTTTATTCTTCTCAATCTGTTCAATCTCTTCATTCATTGCACTAACCCATTCTTGATTCTCAAGTGCAGTATTAATAGATTTAGGCTCAAAATCACAAATCAAACATCTACTATTCAGTGACTTACTTCTTGTTCTCATTCCACCTCTTTTGTCTCCAATGATTTGGTCCTGTGTGTTAATGTTTGTAGCTTCTGTCATATGATCATTTATAATAAATATAGTACTTAGATATTGATTAATAATAATATATTGTATTTGTATATATATGATATATATATGTTATATTATATATATTATGTAAACTCATATTATTCTAATATATGATTGATTAATAAAACATTATAAAAGTATAATGAATAGACATGACCCATGAAGGGACATGTCTCTCCTAGCCTCTTTCACAATATAAATGAAAGAGAGATTGTTGCATTTGAAAAACAAAGACAATATATAATCTATGCAGTGCTATTACATTTGCCGCGATCTTAAAGACTTCAATATGGTATCAGAGCCAGAATGCAAATGTAAGAAATAAATGCACTTTGAATATGACAGTGGTTTGTGATCTACACTGTGATGGAATTATCAAATGAATGAAGATAGCAGTAAACATAATATCCTTGGATTATGTATGGAAGTTGGAAAGAACATACTCATTGCTCAGAAATGATTAACTATCCAGGGAATCAACTTACAAAGAATTACCATTCGAGGATAAGGATAAAAGGAAATATAATAATCTCATCATTTTTCAAATTAAAAGCGACACATATGTTAGCGCACACATCTATTCAGAGATCTCATATGACTTCCAAAGAAATTTTTGTGCAATGACTTTATCCTTGGATTGAGATGATTATTCATGAGATTGTGAGGTTTCAATGGATATGTAGGAGTTTTTTTGTGGATCGTGGCAGAGGCAATTCATAGTCGTTGGTCAATTTTTGTCTCACTCATAGCGGTTAATCTACCATTACAGTTGGCCGACATTTTTATGAGACCGAGCTTGCTTATATCATTTGTTGGCAACTTTGTTATTGTTGTTCAACTTGTGTATCTCATATCAGTGGTAGATCATGCTTCTCCATTAGGGATCAACATTAATTGTCTACAGGCATTTTATACATTACGTCAACCAGTAGACCATTTGATTCATCAGTGAAAGGCGTCTTTAAAGAGTTTGGAAGGTCAAATTCTATTTTGCGGTTCATCTATTCTCAGGTTCATTATCACAGATTGGGTGGAGGACAGTGGCTTTATACTCGTGTTAAGGATTGTGGAAATTGAAGAGTCCATGATTTTCATGGCTCTATACTTCGAGGTTACTCTGCATTAACCAAAAAATCTTGTATGTGAAGGGTCACAGTTCTTTGGTGCAATAATTATTAAAGCCAATATTTCTTCATTTGGCGGTAGGAGTTTATAATTGAGGTTTGGTCAAAGGTCACAAATTTGGTGATCAAAGCATTGTTTCCAGCCTGCACTGGAGTCTTTTGGCTCGGGTTAACTAAATCATGGTAGATAAGTCATGATCAAATTCACTCTTTTCATATAGATCAGGCCCATTACCCCTTATTAGTGATTTCTTTGTCAGACTCTGAAGGTGATTATTGAACTACCTCTAAATATTAAAATGACTTTTCTTTGTTAGAGTTGGGAGAAGTTATTAGAATTATGGTAGCTTCTGATGGTAGTTCCAAAACTACCTTAGCTCTTTGATTTTAAGTAATGTGTGCTTTATGGGCATCACCGAATAAGACATGTTTAACAATTCTTAACGTGTTAACATAATGAAGAGTATCATAAAATGAAAACTCAATGAGCTCTCTATTATTTCATATTGTATGGCGGATATTTCACCATCATATCCTGTTATATCCAACTCTTTGGTCTTGATAGTAGAACAAACTAAATTTAGCCCTTTTTATTTCCATACTTTTGCATACCTCTCTAAGCGGTGACAACGAAGCAACTGTGTATCTGTCTTTGATGACCCATGCACAATACTGCCATATTTTCTGCTAATTGGCAATTCAAAATCTCTGTCGACAACACATTATCTTTGGTGCATTCATTATCAAGGAGGTCGGCTCATTTGTTCGAAGTCCATGATCATAATGAAGCACTCGATATACCACGCCGATATAAATGTCACCAAGAAAATTTTTCCAAGAAAGGTCTACAATTTCTATGATTAATATAAGAATATGTCAAACTCTAACCATGATTGATGAAATTGATGATGCTTGATGGTGCTGAAATTATGTATTGTAATATACAGTGTCGAGTAGGAGAATTCAACATGGAATAAAGCCGCCACTCAGCAAGGGTGCAATCTAATGTTAGACTAACATTTGATATCTCCAATCATAAATTATAAAGTCTTGGATCTGATATGACTAATGATGTAGTCGGTCCTAAAGCATAAAGATCATCGCTGATCTATAGATGAGGGATAAATCAAGTCTATTATTGATGTGCCTCGAATATCTCAATCTAGTATAGAGGGAGAGAGAGAGGGAACTCACATTGGGAAATGATTCTCGTGGATTCCTTGGTCAAAGCCAGAGTTGTCAAGGAAGACTCTCTATTCTGTAATCTTCAAGAGGATTGGCCAAATTATCAATTAAAGGCCTTATTGTTCAAGGAGTTCAAGTATCCCCTAGAGGGAATTATCTTTTAACTATAAGAGATAAGTATTTTATGATTATACCTTTGAATAATGTTCTTGAATTTTTTAGTCATTAATTCATGCTATTAGGATAGTAAATCTTGTATGATTCTATCTTTGGTATTTCTCTTTGAGATAGTTTAGTCTTATGAACTATTTGTAATGTGTCTGAAATGATTTTAGGATGGATCAAGAAACATAAGAGATTTGATGCTTGTAGTCATAGGACTAAGTTGATGACTGAAGACGTTTCTTCAAGGAGGAAGAATTAACATTCAGAGGGAGTTTAACAATCTATCAGAGGAAACTTTGGATGAGAAGTTCAAGAGGTTGATGCATGTACTTGGAGCTTCAGATGGAAGCCAGATTATCATGAATGTTTGATGTTGCCAAGCCTGTGGATACATTGACAATTTATTACATTCACTCATGTTTCTATGGAATCATAAAAGTACATTTGTATACGAGAAAATACTCCTACCAAATGATGAGAGCCTCTTAGAGAAAGATATTTTCATGATTGGGGCCATGTATGTTTTTTTAATAGAGGGAGATACTAGAGGATATCCCAAAATTTATTTCCAATGGATCTTACTAATTCTAAAAAAAAAAAAAAAAAGGGCAAGCCATATCGAGATGGTTTCCCTAGTGACTAGGAAACTATAAAAAGCCAAAGGATTGTGATTCAAATGATGTTAGATTCAGAGGGATTTTTCCATACCGAAGAACAAAGGCATGACTTGCTGGCAGATGGTTGATGTTAGATTCAGAGGGAGTTTTCCATACCCAAGAACAAAGACACGACTTGCTGGTAGATGGTTGATATTAGATTCAGAGGGAGTTTGTTGATAGTTAATCTAAAAGAAACCTTGGTCGAGGAGGTCAGGAGGTTGTTAAAATTTAAAGGGTGCATATCAAGGATTTGATTCATTCTGATCTCCAAGGAATTTGATCATATTGGTTCAATGGGAGTCAACAATGGAGATGGATTTTACAGTGAGAGGACTATCATCATGAGATTGAGTCCCATGTGTGCTAACTAAAATTCTTTTATGCTTACTCCTACATAACTTGGGGTTCACCAAGAGTGATGCTAACTATATAAGAGATATAGTTCATAAACATGCTATTCAAGGTACATTATCACTACAAGATAGATGATTGATATTCTCATGAAGTCTCTTGCTAGAGAGAAGGTTGTATAATTTTGAGATAAACTTGGTATGTTGGAGAATGAAGCCTTAGATGAAAAGGAGTTTCAACATATGTGATCTATTATTTTCTATGTTATTGCATTATTCTCTTTGAGAGAGAATTCTAAGGTGAAAGCCCTTGTTTCCACCCTCTAGGATGAGCCATGGAGGATCCACTCCCTAAGATGAGTCAAGGTGGATGTCATGTGTGTGACTCCATGAATTTATGGGCCCACTCATCCTGTGTACATTTTTGAGAGGTGACGACTTCTTAGACAATGAACACTTGTATTTAATGTTACAAGGTGAAAATCTTGTAATGGAGATTCGTTATGGTAGACATTTAATATGTTAGTGCACATACCATAATAGGGTTATATGTAAGTGAATGTAATTTTCCTTATCACTATATCCTCGTATCATGATCTGAGGTGATTCCTCATATTACGATTTGAGGTGATATGAAAATTAGGTATCACGATCTGAGGTGATTCCTCATATCATGATCTAAGGTGATATGAAAATTAGGTATCACGATCTGAGGTGATTCGTCATATTATGATCTGAGGTGATATGAAAATTAGGTATCACGATCTGAGGTGATTCCTCATGGCATGATCTGAGGTGATATGAAAATTAGGTATCATGATCTGAGGTGATTCCTCATGTCACGATCTAAGGTAATATGAAAATTAGGCATCATAATCTGAGGTGATTCCTCATATCACATGTTAGGTGATATGTAAAACTAGGTATAACATGTCAGGTGATTCCTCATATCACATGCTAGGTGATATGTACAATTGGGTATCACATGTCAGGTGATTCCTCATATCACATGTTGGGTGATATGTAAAAATTGGTATCACATGTTAGGTGAATCCTCATATCACGTGTTAGGTGACATGTAAAACTTGGTATCACGTGTTAGGTGTAAAATTCCGTGTCATGAGCTAGGTGATATTTCATATCATGAGTTATGTGATATGTAATTTCTTAGGATCCATATGGATCATATTAGGATTCTTCTGAACCTAGTATTACATATTGATTGGACAGTATGAGACATGTCACATAGTAATATGTCTCTATGTAAACTTAGTATCCATATGGCAGACATCATGAAATGTAATGTCATTACGCATATCATGGGTATTTATGAGCTATGGTGAATATCATGTGACTTGATATTCCTGCATATACCATATCTCTTAATATCACAGTGAGGTGATATGTCCTCTCTTTCAAAATTAATGGATTTATTATCTTGATATATTTTATCTTATTTATCTAAGAGGGGGGATTGTTGATGTTTTGTGTAGCTATGGTGAGGGTCATAAGTGTTGACAAGGGATACCACTACACATTCTGTTTTGATCATCCTCCCTAGCTAAGAGGGAGTGTTAATGTTTGTAGCTTCTGTCATATGATCATTTAGAATACATATAGTACTTAGATATTGATTAATAATAATATATTATATTTGTATATATATGATATATATATATATATGTTATATTATATATTATGTAAACTCATATTATTCTAATATATGATTGATTAATGAAACATAATAAAAGTATAATGAATATACATGTCCCATGAAGGGACATGTCTATCCTAGCCTCTTTCACAATATAAATGAAAGAGAGATTGTTGCATTTGAAAAATACAGACAATATATAATCTATGCAGTGCTATTACATTTGCAGCGATCTTAAAGACTTCAATACTGTGGATGGTGTCTTCTAAAATATTTAGCAAGTATAGGTTCAGATCTGTGTTCCTCATTCTAATCATCATTTTGACCTTCATTTTGATCTTCATCGCTCGGTTCATCATTGTGAGCATTTTCTTGATTCTTGGTGTGTGTAGCCTATTGCTCTATTGCATTATTCTGACGCTCGGTAGTGTTACATAGCTGCTCGGGCAGAGTGTCAGGTTCTTCATTGTAGCAAAATTTGTTGTAATCTTCTAGTTCCTTTCTTCTTTCCTCATCATTTTTCTCAACAAATTCATCCACTTTAACATTTTCACTTTCAATGATTTTTTTAGAAGATTTGTTAAGATATTTATAAGCTTTGCTTTTGGTAGAATATCCTAGAAATATTCCTTCATCACTTTTAGAGTCAAGCTTTCCATTTCTATCATATTTCAATATATAACATTGACTTCTAAAATTTCTAAAGTAACTCACATTTGGTGTGTATCCATACCATAGCTCATAAGGTGTCTTATTGGTGTCTTTCTTCAATTGAACTCGGTTCAGTGTATAGATGAAAATACTTACAGATTCTCTCCAAAATGTTTGTGTGATGCCTTTCTCAATCATCAATGTTCTTGCACATTCAAAAATTTATCTATTCCTCCTTTCAACAATCCCATTTTTCTATGGTCTTCTTGGTGTAGAAACTTGTCTTGTAATTCCATGCTCATTACAAAAGTTAGTGAATTCATCAGAAATAAATTCTCCTCCTCTATCTGATCTTAGACATTTTAGTTATTTTCCACTTTTTTTTTCAAATTTAGCTTTATACCATTTGAACATCTTAAATGCTTCAGACTTCTCTTTTAAGAACATGACAGTCATCATCCTAGAACAATCATCAATAAATATAATGAAGTATCTATCACCATAATAACTCTTTGTTCTCATTGGTCCAAATAAGTCAGTATGGACCAACTCTAGGATAACATTAGTTGTGTAGGTTTTTCTCTTGAAACTAGACTTTGTCATTTTTCCTTTTTGACAATTCTTGCACATGACATGGTCGGGTTTTGACATACTCGGTAAGCCTCTTACTTTTATTTTCTTGATTATCCTAACCATGTTGTGAAAATTCACATGACATAACCTTTTATGCCACAACCAAATGTCCTCATTTCTATCCAATAAACAACTAGTCTTAATATCATCAAGATAGAATAGGTTACCTTTTGTTTGTTCACTAGTACCGATCAACCTTCCTGTTCCATTATAGATCTTTTCCTTTTTGTTCTCAAATGCAACTTGGTGTCCTATGTTATTCAGCTATGAAACACTCAATAGATTATATTTAAGTCATTTCACCCAATGTGCATTTTCACATCTGATCATATTATTCAACATGATGGTTCCTTTTCCTTCAACTGGGTAAGGTGAGTCATTACCCATCCTAGCAGATCCACCATTATAATATTCAAAAGTTTCAAACTTCTCCCTATCTCCTGTCATGTGGTGAGTACAACCACTATAAATAATCTAGAAATCATTTTTATAACTTTAGATATGAGTGCAGTTCTAGATGCCTTTCTTCTTCATCTGAATCATCTTTCCTAGCAACAAATACCACCTCAACATCTTCATCAGATTCAGTGTTAATATTTTCAGCTTTGTTCTCAACTAGGTAACAAGCCTTCTTTCCTTTGTCCTTTTAGTCTCGGTTATCTCTTCTGTCAGAGTGTTGGTTGCTTTTGTAGTATCTATCATCACTTCTGTCAAACTTCTATTCATAAGATCTGTCATTGTTTCTTTCATTCTTTCTCTTGTTAGGGAATCTAACAACAAAATGTCCAATTTCTTTGCAATTAAAATAGACCAATGGTAATTTACCTTTGTATCTACCTTTGCCTCTTTGCAATCTTCTAGCCATTAGTGATTCAATTTCATCAAGTTCTTGTTCATCACTATCTCTTTCACTATCATTTCTCATAGTGTGTTTGTGAGTAGATTTTCTTATTTTCAAAGAAGATTTGAATGCAGACTCGATAGTTGGAAAGACACTGTTGTCATATTTGTTCATCTCAAATGAAATAAGTCTACCAATCAAACTATCTCGAGTAACATTGTTATTTTCTACTGCTCTCATTTCTTGAATTGCAGATACTCCAATTGCATAAACAGGTAGTAAGGTTCCCAAAATTTTACTTACCACTGTTTCGTCCTCAAGTATGCCTCCTACTCCTCAGATAACATTAACAAATTCTTTGATTCTTCTACTGTATTAAGTGATGTTCTCTCCTTCTTTCATTCTTAGGTCACCAAACTTTCCTCTCAGGCTTTCATCTTTAGTTCTCAGTACACTTGTATCTCCTCCATGTACTAGCTTGAGTTTTTCCCACATTTAATTTGTAGTGGTGCATGATTTGATATCTTCAAATTCAATATCATATAGTGAAGAATAAAGTTCTATCATCATAGATTTGTGTTCATGTTTATCTCTCAATTGATAAAAAATCAGAGGTCCTGTAGGTGCAACATATTCAGTATCCCAGTATTGTGTGACATCATTTCAAATACATGATAGATGGAGTCTTATCCTGCTTTTCCATATGAAAAGTTGTCTTTGTTCAACCTAGGCACATTCCTTTTACTCATCTTTTTATCTTTAGCTTGAGTCTTTAAACTCTCTTCCAAGCACTAAAGCTCTGATACCAATTGTTAGAATAAATAAGAGGGGGGAGGGGGAGGGGGGGGGGGGGGGGAATNGGGGGGGGGGGGGGGGGGGGGGGGGGGGGGTGAATCAGTGGCCTTAAAAATAATTCAAATAATCCCAAACAAAACTTATATATCATATATAATATCCTCTAGTTATCTTTCATTCCTTCAAGATGTATGCCGTATGTAATTCTAGCAAATATATAATGCTCGATGAATATATTGTTTATCTTTTTCTAGCCTTTACCGAGTAGTAGTATTTAAACTTAGTGTTTACCAACCAATCCTATTTTAGTAATGTGTAAAGCAAAAAATCAAAGAAATGAACCATATACACATTTGACACATGGATTTTAACATGGAAACCCTGTTAAGGGAAAAACCACTTGGGACTTGTAGCACAAAATTTTCTCTCTTCTCAAGTGAGCTCGGTGAAGAGCCAACCTTGTTAAAGGTTACAAACACATTGTTAAGTGTGACCTTGTTAGAGGATTCAAAACTAATAGTTTATCTTTTGACCTAGCATTCACTATGCTGCCAACAAGAAAACCTTTTGATACTCTTGAGTATCTCAATACATTAAGGATGGTTAAATCCCACTTGGTTAAGAGATTTTATGAATCAATGGTTAAATTGAAACACTAAATGATATTTTCAATAATAAAACTTTTAACTTTCAAATTTTCAGACCTATTGTTAGTCCATAATACCTCTCTGATCAATTTTCTCTTCAATTTCTTTGCTCCCCTTCTTTCTTCTTTATGCTTGGTGAATGCTCTTGCTTCTGTTGCTCAGTGTCTGCAAAATTTCTTTGGCTTTGTTCTTAAACATGTATGATCAGATCTGTATGAAGACTTCTATCTTCATTAGAATTATTCAACATTCCTCCCTTCATAATGAATTCCTTGTCTCTTATATAGACATGATTTCGCCATTCAATCTCCTTGTCTTCCTTGTTCTTGACGTAGATTATTTCTTGATCTGCAAATCCCACCAAGAATTGCTTTAATCTCTAAATCTTTGCTTTAGTTTTATTCCATAGATTTCTCATTGACAACTGTGAATAAAACTAGCTTTAAATATTCTTCTTATCCTTATTTCAACTGGTCGATGAAAATAAAGCAATCAATCTGTTAACTCTAAATATAACTCTTCCAGCTAAGTAATTTTGTCATTTTCTAACTCCAGTTGATTTCAGTCGTCAACTCTTAGTTTGCTCGGTAAGACTTTCTCAGGTACCACTTGCTTGGGTAACACTGTTTTTCAGTGTCGACTGTCTATTGGGCAACACTGTGAACTGCTTGGGGTTCACTATTCGCGGATAACCCTGTCACTTGGTGTATACCTTTATCGACAACAAAAACTTTGTCTCTTTAGATCTTCAAGTGTTGTGACAATATGTGTATGAGGAATCATAACATATTAAGTTGACATCAATTAAAATAAATACATTAACTGATTTAATGTCTTGCATTTACTTTCTGCATCTTGGTGATCATCAACTTATCATCTTCAAACATTCAATCACTTATAGCTCATCATTACCTTCCCTATATGTATGTGAGACTTTGTAATTTTTGAAAAATGTCAACTTCTACCATATGATATTGATCACTTTATCTAACCCCCATACCCAAGCTTTTCCATTTGTAATTGCATTGAAAATCACCTATGAGTCCCCTTTAAGATTGAGTTGTTCAACACAAAGTTTCATTGCAAGCTCTACTCCTAAAAGCGCAACTTGGATTTCAGCCTCATTATTTGTTCCTTCTATAATATTTTTGGTTTCTAGGTCAAGAATGTTACCATTACAATCCCTTGCCACACATCAAACACCAGAAGGGCCTAGATTACCCTTAGATTCTCCATCAAAGTTTACTTTGAACCATACTTGGTTCAACTTACACCATTGCACTTCTGACCTATCAATATATGTATGATGAAACCCTGAAGGCCAATTAATGAACATATACATATACACATCCATATACATATATATATATATATATATATATATACACACACACACACACACACACACATATACACACACATACATATACATACATACATACATACATATATATATATATACATACATACATACATATACACACACACATATATATATATCTATATGTATAGATATATCATTTATATATATGTATATATATATATGTATATATGTATATATCCATACACACACACATATACACACACATAAACACATACACACACACACATATATACACACATATACATACATATATAATGTATGTATGTATGTATGTATGTATATACCTATGAATGTATCTATATACATACATATATACGTATGTATGTATGCATATATATGTGTGTGCCTATATACATACATATAGATATGTAGACACACACACATATATGTATGTATGCGTATACCCTTCCACTCAACACTAAACTCTCAACCCTTGGCTCTAAGGATTGTATGATAAAACCTAAACCATATATTTTCAACCCTAAACTATAAAACCTCATCTATAGAAACCATATCCTTCAACCCTATGCCTTTATGGTGGTCATGATAAATTGTCAATTGTAGGCCCTAAATAAGGTATATATGAAAAGTTTCCTAAACCCTAAACCCCATACCCTCAACATTCAACCCTATACCATATACATGATAGACTCTCCATCTCTCCCTCCACCTTTCCCCCATATATTCCCCCTCTCACCATCCTTTCCACCACTCTCTCTCTTTCTCTTTCTCTTTCTCTTCACTCCTCTTCCTCTCCCTCCCCTCTCTTTCTAGGATTTTCTAGGTTGAATGGGCATGTAATAGGATTGTTTTAGGTTCACAAAAGATGATTTCTTCTATCTGAAGCTTTTCTCAAGGATGTATCTATAAAAGTTTAAGAGAATGATGAGGGAATGTAGTGAATTATCCCTTGATTCCACTTGTCTTCCGAAAGGATAATTTTTTTCGAGGATGCCAACTTCATGAATTACATGAAAGGAAATCCATTGACAGTTTTTGTGGAAATAAATGTATAAATAGTAGCACATAATTTATTACCAATGGTAGCTCAATATTCATAGAAAAAAGAAAGTGTTATGAACCAACTATTATTGTAACCCGACGAAGGGAGGAGCCCCTCTCTCCTCTTCTTCACCACTCTCCTCAGTAATGAAGAAAAAATGAGTTGAACTTTTAAATCCTATAAGTGATTTGGAAGCAAGTTAGGGGTGCTTATACATGTGGAGCACAAGTAATTGGGTATCTATTCCACTCCCAAGGACTTTAAGAAATCTAGATAAATTGGGTTGTTAGGACACAAGTGTATTATGAATACTCTAATAGACTACAAAGAAATTACAATTTCCAGGCATTTTTAGGCTCATGTAAAATGACTTCTTCTATCTTGAGCTTGGCTTGAATGTACTTTAGAAAATATTCACAAAATGATGATAGATTATAGTCAAGTATCCCTTCATTCCACTTTTTATCCCAAATAACTCTCTCTCTCTCTCTCTCTCTCTCTCTCTCTCTCTCTCTCTCTCTCTCTCTCTCTANTCTCTCTCTCTCTCTCTCTCTCTCTCTCTCTCTCTCTCTCTCTCTCTCTCTCTCTCTAGTAAAAAAGAAATAAATGACTTTAAAACCTACTAAAAATAACTAAACTTGGTCACTTGACCATTAGTAGTTTATTATAGATCAGTCATAATGTGACCAAATTTAGGACTAAACTATTTTTGGTTATTTATTGCTTTTTTGATTGATCAATTTGGTCATTAATTTGGTCATTGATTTAGTCACTGATTTGGTCACTGATTTGGTCATTAATTTGGTCACTGATTTGGTCATTAATTTGGTCATTGATTTAGTCACTGATTTGGTCATTAATTTGGTCATTGATTTAGTCATTGATTTAGTTGTTAATTTAGTCATTGATTATTGTTAAATAGTCATTTATTTAGTCATGGTATTCATTTATTTGGTCATTGTAATCATTAATCACCGTCAAATGGTAGTGTATTTAGTCATTCTACTCACTAATTTATGTCCATTGGTAGTATATTTTGTCATTTGTATTAATTAGTTTCTATCCATTGGTAGTATATTTAGTCATTTCAATCATTATTTTACTATCAACTGGTCATATATTTAGTCATATTAGGGCATGATAGAATTGAACTGCCATCCTCCTTGTAAACAAGGTGCTCTTCCAACAAGATAACACCCTTTGAAGAATAATTATACCATGTATCCTATGCCATCCTATAAACACATGTTTCTACAAAATACAAAAATCAAGTGAAAAGTGAAAAATATCTCATCTTTTGTCTTGTGAATGTGTGCTATGGAAAAATACCAATGGTTAACTACATAATAATATACAAAGCAATTAGTTTAATGGTGAATGGCTCTGAAAATGAAGTTTCAAAAGAAATGAAGCATTCTAAAGCAATGAATTTCATAATCTTATAAAGCAACAATTTTCATTGTTAAGGAACATTAATTTTGTTGGTTGTAATGAATAGATATTTCCATTGTCTTAATGAGAAAACAACCTATTAGTGAACTTAAATGTAGCAATAAGGGTGCAATAAAGATATATATATATATATATATA
>MU214915.1:28124-44721 GCA_018584345.1 Thuja plicata | reverse complement strand
TATATATATATATATATATATATGAGTTAATGAAAATACAATAACATTAATGAAAATAAGCGGAGAAAAGACACATGCTAGTAAGAGTGTATGTAAAAGAAAAACCTATGAAGAGATAAATACATTGTCATTAAGCTAAGACCAACACATTATTCTTGAAAAATGGAGATATGTTGTCCTAGAGAAAGAAATATAACATAGTCACTATGTAATAAAAGGTCTCAAGGTTGAGAGCATGAGATACTATTATAAAGATAAAGTGTCATGAAGTAATAGCCATGAAGACATGTGTTAAATAAATAAGGCCTCTTATAATGGAGGATCATCAAACATGAGAGAATGGATAAGATGTCATCCATGTTACATAAGTTAAGTTATCTACTAGCATTCTGTCTAGGTTTGTGACATCCCTAGTTCAACTCCCACCTCAAAGTACCTAATGGTGGTGATGTGTGAGTTGGTGGTCATCAAATATAGGAACTAGTCTCACCCTAGATCACCCCAAAGGATTCTTATTTGGGCTATTAGGACACCATGATTTAACAAAAAGAATGACATATATACCAACACAATTTAACAAAATTGTGGCATATGTCATCTTGAGATCTATATAGAATAAAATATTGAATGGATACATGTATTAATGCTTAAATGATCAAAAGTGATACTATATGTCTCTACCAAATCCTATAGTTGTGGTGGATTATCAAAATTGAGCCTATTCTAATTACTACATGGATATGAAGATGTCTACACAACAACAATTAAAACAAAAAATTAGTCTACTCATGTCAATAATAGTTTACAATATTCAAATTAACATTAAAATAATTATATTGAATTATAATTTCTTTAATATTGACATGTTGATTACCTCATGTCTTTTCTTTTTTGTGAAAAGGCATTATAAAAATGATGGTCCCCTTTGAAAATTAGAAGTGCTACCATATTGACGAGGTAAGGATTTGTGACATGGAAAAATTGTGAATAGGTATATATTGGGTAGAATAATCTTAAACTAAACATATATCTACTTCTACCTAAATGTATATTTATAATATTAAAAAAATATAGACCTTATCGTTTGACATTGTTCTCTTTTTATTGTAGAAGGGGTCGTCGTTGATCAAACACATATAGCCATTTCTTGGATAAAAATGATATAAGGTTGTATTATATTGAATGTACATGTCCATTTAATCGTAATGTTGTAAAAAATATATACCTATTGCCTCTCTTCTTACAATGTATTAGTTGAAATCATCATGTTGTAAACCCCATTGGTTATTGTATATAGAAGATGAAAAATCTAAGACTATCAATCTAGATGTTCATGTATAATACATTTGAAAAAAAATCTCTATGGTGCTATGATAACTGATATAAACTCTTTACACCATCATTTTAATTAAAATTGTCTTCAATTACCTTTCCTCAATCAAATGATCTTGAGGAAGAAGTTGGCATAGGTTCTACATGAGTAAGATAAGATCATCATGCAATATTAAAATATAGTTAAAATAGTCACACTTTAAATGATATGCATATTCAATGAAAAATGTAAGTTTGAATGTATGTACAAAAAAGGATATTGTATAGGTTTTTAGGCTAAATGAAAGGTCGTAAGGGTAGCATCATGGATATGTGAAATTTTGTCTATTGTCATCACCTATTAAATCCCACATAAATATACATTAGAAAGTTATTCTATTTGATAAAATATTATTTTTAATACAAGGTCTTATTTTATTTTGACATGTTACAAGATTTTCACCTCTAATGAAGATACAAGTGCACAAGGTGTGGCAAGAATGGTCAATGATGTACCACCCTCTATTGGTATAGATTGAAATGCATAATGTTTTCATTGGTTTAATTCAATCTATAATTGAAAACATATTTAAATTAGGAAATTGATTATTTCATAAATAAAAAAGTATTATAAAATCATTCCAACATACTTGTGTGTTTCAATGTTATACACCTAATGCATCAAATCATTTGGAAAAACCACACCTTTTGATGCACCAGATTGATAGCCCCCATTGCTCCCATAAAATCTAGACTAACAATGTGAAAAAACATGGGAAGTCAAACCATTTTTATATGCATTAACATCTCTCTCAAAGAAAGGTCGATGATAACAACTAAAACACCTTTGAGAACTAGGCACACTAGAGGTAGATGGTTGAGGTGTTGCACCTTCATTTGGTCTGAGAAGTTGGGATAAATGTGTGCCATGATAGACGGTGGTGTTATTTAGTGTGACAACTACCTAAAGAGTTTGTGCCTCTATATAGTTCTTAAGGACTATTGTGACCATGTCATGAAAATATGGTTTTTTCTACTAGTTGTCTCCAATTTGGATGGTTATCTGATTGCCAAGCTCCTGGCCCAACCTATGTAGAACCTCTACCTCTACCCTCAAAATCTATTGTATCAAAAAATTAGGTGTCTGATTAAGAATAAAATCACAATATATTTTTTCCAAAAATAGAGAGGCACCTCATAATTATTACAAGGAGGTTGGTCAAAGACCATTTTCCATCTATCTCTAAAGTTATCTTCTATACCCTTGTGATTACACAATTATATTGGAAACTGTTGGATGATATTAGATTTGGGTACTACTGATGCAGTTGGCATTCATCTTTTGTCACTGATGTCAACATATATTTTTGTGGAGAGAACAAACTGGTTATTTGACTGACAGAGTGTACATACATTGTACAAATGAATAAGAATGATCCAAGATAAGGATATGAAGAAGGATGTGTGATGACCTTATTCCTAAGGTATCTTGTCTTAATATTGTATATTGGTGATGTTACAGATGTTTTAGTGAAGACTGGTTTCTAGACTGTGACAGTGATGCTTGACATAGCAGGTCTTTGTGTTTTGGGTATATCTTACAGGTGAAGATGTTTCAAGTGATGTGAGATTAAGGGATGACATAAGACATATTGAGAAATGTTTATTGTTTATCGATAGTCGTCAACACATTGGTGATGTCAGCTATGGTGTGTATTATGGAGGAGACCTATTTGGTGGCCAACTTCAGAGATGTAGCATGTTTTATGGATTGTAAGCGTGGATTGTGGATCTTGGAGTATATCTGATGTATTGTAATTAATGTTTACTTTTTTTAGGTACCTTGTGTATCTTAGTAGGGGGTTACATAATTAGTTGTATATTGGGAAAGCTTAATTGGATGACCTAATCAATTATTGTAATAGGGTATATATGAGAGATATTTTCTTTTGAAAAGATGTGATATTGATGGTAGAATGTGATTATAAAGATAGAGAAGTGTGGAAGCTGTGAGGCTTGATTGGCTGCTAGATGTAGAGTAGAGTTGGTGATTATAACACTTCATTGGAACTGACCAAGCAAAGATAGTTTCTATCAGACAATTCATTGGATTTTATATTTTCTATATACACTTGTTTAGATTGTAAATACTTGAGGGTGGCTTTAACCTTCTTTGGACATTGTGCTTGGACAGTGAGCCTTCTGTTACTCTTGACTCCTAATAGGGTCTGTCCTTTAACAAGGAATATGTACTGTAATGTTGTAATAAGATCCTAACATGGCTAAATCTTTTAACATGGATACTATACTCTTAGTACATCATTTGTGGGTGCTAATTCCCACTGAGGTTATACCTTTAACAGGGTTTCCTCGACAACAAGTATTGTGTTATTGTGTTGAAATTTACTGTGTTATCATTTGCATTGAAGTTTTTGTTTATAAAGTTTAAAGTTTAATAATCTGTATTACAATTGATTCACCCCCCTCTTAGTTGTACTTGTGGACTGTTATTCCTAACAATTGGTATCAGAGCTACTGGTCCTTAGAGATAAATCTTAACAACTTGAGGTGATCCTAGGTGATCCTAAAGATAACCTACTACAGGAATGATAGTCCAAAATTTGATCCTAAAAACTTTGACAGTTGGAAGAACAAGATGAGAACACATTTTCTATGTTTGGGAATCGACTACTAGGTGATCATGAAAAGAAAGGAGAAGATAACGAATGAGGATGAATTAGAGAAAGCTACTGAAGATGAAAAGAAGTTATTTTTTTGTAATATGGTCACAAGGGAATCATTGATCAATGCACTTTCTGAAGGTGAATTCACATAAGTAAAAGACTTGGATTTTTCACATGAGATATGGACAAGATTGGAAGTGCTATATATAGGAGATACATTCTTTTTTGATCGATTATATAGGAGATAAGTATACTAAACATGAAAATCTACAAAATTGGAAGACAAAGATGTAATCATTGAAGATGAGAGATGATGAGAACATTAGTGCATATGCACAGAGAATTATTGAAGTGGTTACTGGCATCAAAAACTCTGTAGGTAATTATAGTGAGGAGGAAATGATTGTGAAGATACTTAGATCTCTGACACCTGTATACAAAACTAAAGTACAAGCTATAGATAATATTATACCTTTGACACTGAAATTCACTAGAGAGATGTTGATTGGAAAGCTAACTATTTTTGAGGCTGCAGAACTGGGAGATTCTTTACCTAAAGTAGAGTCAGCATTCAAGGCGATTGTCCATATAAATAAAAAGACCTTATCTGGAATTTCAAGCACCAACAATAGTGACTTGAGAGAAGAACTTGGAGACTATGCTGATGAATGGGAACATATACAGGAGGAATAAATAAATCTAGATGAAGTGGTAGCCCTGATCGTTAGAAGAGAAAAGAGAGGTAAGGGTAGATTTGAAGGCAAGTTACCTTTGAAATGTTTTTCATGGAACAAGATTGGTCATTTTGCATCTCGATGTCCTACAAGGGTTCCAAAACACAAACCTAAGTTTTACAAATCTAAGTACTCAAAAGACAAGGAATGTTATTATGCTAGTGAAGGCATATCTGATGATGATGTTGATTATGATGAAATTGGATTTATTGCTATTAAGGATGATGAATCTATACATGAATAAAAAGCCTTAGTATCTTGTGTTGAAAATAAATCTGAATGGGTTATAGATAGTGGTTGTTCACATCATATGACTGGAGATAAAAATAAGTTTGTTAGTCTAAAAATATATGATGGTGGTGTTGTTAGATTTGGTGACAATACTGCTAATCTTATTATTGGAGTTTGATCTTATTCTCTGGATGGAAATACTAATAATGACAATGTACTGCTTGTTGATGGACTTAATCATAATCTATTGAGTGTTGGGCAGCTAGTGGACAGAGCTTATCAATTGAAATTCATTGATGGTCAATATTCTATCATAAGTAAATTAGGAGACTTGATCACATCTGTTACTAAATCTAGAGGTAATGTATTTGAATTGAATAAATCTAAAGCTTCTTGTTTTATTGTGAAGGTTGATGAAAGTTGGTAATGGAATAGAAGATTTTGTCATGTTAACTTTGATAACACTATGAAGGTAAGTATGAAATTTTTTGGAAGAGATCAACCTAAGATTGTGAAACCATCTAATTCTATGTGTAGAGAGTGTGTTATGGGGAAACAGACTAGAAGTAGTTTTAAAAACAAATCTTATTCAACAAAAGGGAGGTTGGATCTGGTACATATAGATCCATGTGGTCCTACAAGAGCAAGATCTTATTATGGTGAAAGGTACTTTATACTTTTTGTTGATGATTTTTCTAGAATTATGTGGGTTACATATTTGAGAGAGAAATCTGAGGCATTTGAAAAATTCAAGTTATTCAAAGAAAAGTTGAGAATGAATCTGGTTTGAAGATAAAATGTTTGAGATGAGATACAGGTGGTTAGTTTAATTTAGACTTATTTAATACCTACTTTGAAGAGCATGGAATATTCAGGTAGACATCTGCACTTATGACACCATAAAACAATGGGATAGCAGAGAGAAGAAACACAACAATATTAGATGCTGCCAAAAATATGCCACTGGAAGGAAATGTATCACATGTTCATTGTAGAGAAGCTATTGGTACTGCTATGTACACCTTTAACAAAATTTGGATCAGAGAAGGTACAAGTAAGACTCCTTATGAGTTATGATTTGATGATACACCTACTATAAAATATTTGGAAGTAAATGTTATATCAAAAGAGATGATAAGATAGGGAAGTTTGATGCTAGAAGTGATGAAGGTATTTTCCTTGGCTATTCTACTAAGAGCAAAACATATAAATGTTTCAATATGAGATTGAGGAAGTTGATTGAAAGCACTAATGTGAGGATAGATGAAAAGTTTCAGATTCAGGAAAGAATGTATGACTGCATGGTTAGATTGCAGAGATAAAAGAGGTCACTATTGAACCTACAGAACCTTTAACGGTTGATGATGAGACTGAATATGAATTAATTGAGCTTACTGAGACTCCTAAGACTCCGAGGTATGTTAAGAAGAGCCATCCTAAAGATCAAATCATTGGTAATGCAAGTAAAGGAATGATGACTAGATCTAAAGTAAGAGATGAAATTTGTTTGATTTCTCAAGTTGAACCAAAAAATATTGATAAAGCATGTAGAGATGAATCTTGGACTAAAGCTATGTAAGAAGAACTTGAACAAATAAAGAAAAATAATACTTGGGAATTGGTTCCAAGACCTAAGAACAAAAATTTGATAGGAACTAAATGGGTTTTCAGAAACAAAATGGATGAGGAAGGAATAGTGGTAAGAAATAAGGCTAGATTGGTTTGTAAAGGCTACTCGCAACAAGAAGGTATAGAATTTGAAGAAATATTTTCTCCTGTTTCTAGGATAGAAGCTATGAGATCATTTCTTGCTTATGCTCCACATAAATACTTTAGAGTATATCAGATGGATGTGAAATCATCATTCCTGAATGGAGATTTGGAAGAAGAAGTATACATAGAGAAACTTGATGGATTTCCTTTGATAGAAGATGAAGACATGGTTTGTAAGTTGAAGAAAGCATTGTATGGACTGAAACAAGCACCAAGAGCATGGTATGCAAGACTGGACAAGTATCTACTTCGTCTTGGTTTCAGAAAAGGCAATGTAAACAATAATTTATATTTAAGAACGTGTGAAGATGGAATCTTAATCATAGAAGTTTTTGTTGATGATATCATTTTTGGAGGCAATGATAAAATGAGTAAGAAGTTCTCTAAAGAAATGAAAAATGAATTTGAAATGTCAATGATTGGTGAGATGATTTTTTTTTTGGTTTGCAAATTAATCAGAGTAAGAATGGTACTTTTATATCTCAGAACAAGTATCTTAAGGAAATGTTGAAGTTTAGAATGGAAGATTGTAAACCTGTTGGGACACCCATGGTGACTCGATACAAACTAAATTGTAATGATGAGACTCAAAGTGTTTTTTAGACTAAGTACAGATTGATGATTGGTGGTCTACAATATCTAACTCACACCAGACTAGATATTTCCACTGCAGTTGGAATTGTGGAAAGATATCAAGTAGATCCTAAAGAGAAACACCTTGCTGGAGTGAAAAGAATTTTCAGATACTTGAAAGGAATAATAGAATATGGATTATGGTATTAAAAATTAGATGAATTTATTTTACAAACTTACATTGATGCTGATTGGGCAGGTAATGTGAATGATAGAAAGAGTACAAGTGGTGAAATTTTTTTCCTTGGGAAAAGACTGGTTTCTTGGTTAAGTAAGAAACAAGAATATATTGTTCAGTCTACTGCTGAATCAGAGTATGTTTTTGCTGCTATAAATTGTACACAAGTTGTTTGGATGAAACAAATGCTGAAGGACATTGGAATAATTTTTGAAGAGACAGTGGTTATCCATTGTGATAACACTAGCACAATGAATATGTCAAAGAATCCTATAATGCATTCAAATACTAAACATATTTATATTAAGTATCATTTCTTGAGGGACAAGTTTATAGAGAAAGAGATTAGACTAGAGTATATTAGCACAAAGGAATAGATAGAAGATAAATTTACAAAAGCTTTTCTGAAAGATGATTTTGAATATCTCAGAAGCATGTTTGGGGTGAGAGCCCCTCCTAGTGGTAATTAATTGATGTAGGCACACATCATTCCAATGGCTTTCAGAGCTATATAAATTTCTGGACTTGATGTATGGATCTACTCCTCAGAGGGAGTGATCACAGGGACACTATGGAGCACATTTGGGTGATTTTTCACCTAGTTGTTAGACATGAAGATTTTAAAAATATACACCTTACAGAAGATTATAAAAGAGTTATGGCACCCTTTTCCATTGTTTCCAAAGGGGGAAAGATTTTATGTGAGAATCCCTACTATTTTGGGGAGATTTGTGTTGAGGATACTGAGAAGATTGTATTGAGAGAGAGAGTAATTTTTGGCTTGATGGATTTTCCCATATGTTTCCATCAATTCCAAAGGGGGAGATTATTGGATGATACCAGATTTGGGTACTACTGATGTTGTTGGCATTCATGTTTTGTCACTGATGTCAACATATGTTTTTATGGAGAGAACATACTGGTTATTTGACTGATAGAGTGTACAGACACTGTACGGGTGAATCAGAACAATCAAAGATAAGGATATGAAGAACTATGTGTGATTAACTTATTCCTAAGGTCACTTGGATTGATATTTCATATTGGTGATGTTACAAATGTTTTAGTGAAGACTGGTTTTTGGACTATGACAATGATGCTTGATAGAGAAGGTCTCTATGTTTTGAGTATATCTTACAGGCAAAGATGTTTCAAGTGGTGCATGCTTAAGGGATGATAGAAGACATATTGTGGAATTTTCATTGTTGATCTATAGTTTTGAACATGTTGGTGATCTCAGCTATGGCATGTATTTTGGAGGAGACCTATTTGGTGGCCAACTTCAGAGATATAGCAAGTTTTATGGATTGTAATCGTGGATTGTGGATCTTGGAGTATATCTGATGTATTTTAATTGATGTTTACATATTTTAGGTACCTTGTGTATCTTAGCAAGGGTTTAAATAATTATTTGTATATGGGGACAACTTAATATGCCGACCTAATCAATTATTGTAATAGGGTGTATATGAGAGATATTTTCTTTTGAAAAGATGTGATAGTGATGGTAGAATGTGATTGTGAAGACAAAGAAGTGTGGAAGCTGTGAGGCTTAATTGGCTACTGGATGTAGAGCAGAGTTGGTGATTATAATACTTCATTGGAACTGACCAAGCAAAGAAAGTTGCTATCAGACAGTTCACTAGATTGTATATTTTCTATATACACTTGTTTATATTGTAAATCCTCGAGGGTGGCTTTAACCATCTTTGGGAAGTGTGCCTGGGTAGTGAGCCTACTGTTACTCTTGACTCCTAACAGGGTCTGTCTTTTAACAGGGACTATGTACTACAATATTGTAATAAGATCCTAACAGGGATAAATATTTTGATAGGGATACTATACTCTCAGTACATCATTTGTGGGTGCTAATTCCCACTAGGGTTTTACCTTTAACAGGGTTTTCTCTACAATAAGTGTTGTGTTATTGTGCTGGAATTTACTATATTATCATTTGAATTGAAGTTTTGGTTTATAAAGTTTAAAGTTTAATAATCTATATTACAACTGATTCATCCCCCTCTCAGTTTTACTTGTGGAATATTATTGCTAACAGAAACCTCTTTGAATTAGAAGGAAGATGCTCATTTACATTCTAGGATCAATGAAGAAAGAACATATTTGCACGCTTTTATTTTTTATTTATCCTTCACTACATCATATGACAAGCCATTTGCATAATATTCATAGGAAAAAATCCATATTTAAGTTTTCCAATCAATTACTTGTTTGGTAACCACATCACTACTTGTGACCACTATTTCTAATGCTATGAAAAGGGATGCATGATGCTCATGTCTTGAAATATTTAATCTAGAAACTATCTAAAAAACAATGACTTTTCTTTTGTTATGGACAACCTAATAAATCATCTTGGGCTTGTTGTGTGGGGTTTCTAGGAGTTGGAGGGTTTTCTATTATAGGGCCTTCCTATGGATTTTTGTTAAGGTTTTCATGAGGTTTAGACATATGGTTTTGAGCATTTGATATCAAAATTTGAAAAATATCAATAAAAATAATAATAAGACAATCAAATTTTAATTAAAAACAATTAAAATGAACAAAAAACTAAAATCTACATTTGTGAAAATGTGGCATGGTAATTTGTCTTGAAATTTGACACTCAATCAAGTTTTTCCTCCTATTCATGGGGGTTTTATTGTTGTCAGGTGAGGGCCATGGGTTAAATTGACCTAGTCAACCCTTCTAAAAATGATGTATGATTAGGAAAATACAATTGGGTTATTTCTCTTTAAACAAACTCAATTGCATTTATCTGATTAGTTTAACACATACGATGCTTAATTAAAAAATCTTGTATGCATTAAGGCTCAAATTTTCTAATTTGTAACACATTCAATATTTTTGAATTTTTAAATAAATCAAATACATTAGTTGCATTTTTTAGATTTTTTAGGTGAGTGACCACTTTTGTGTCCACAATTTTGGTGCACTTAGCCATAGTTAAGCACAAATGGATAAGGAGAGAGATAGAGATCGAGATATGAAGGTAGAGAAAAATATTGATAGAGAGCAATAGAGAGTTTAGGATAGGTGGATGGAGAGATGAACTGTTAAGAGATATTTAGAGATAATGAGATATAAAAAGACATGAAAAAAAATCTATAGGGATATAGAGGGGGCAAGAGTGAGAGAGAAAGGATGTGATAAAGACAATTAATAAATATGTATAGATAGAGGGAGTGATATGAATATAGAGAAGAATGATTGGTAGAAATATATAGAAATATGTATTGATATGGATAGAGTGTGATAGCGAGATATGGATAGAAAGAGGGAGATGTATCATCTTAAAATGGAAGCACTTCCATGTTAAGAACATTTAGCCCTCCTCAGGGGATGTTTTTGACCACCATCATCCTGTCCCCTCATTTTTACATCATCTCTTACCTCTGTGCCTATTTAGGACCCTGATTGGGCCTCTCTGGGCATCTTCTATCCCACCTGGCACTTTTTCCAGGGATTCTGACCCCCTGGGTCAAGGTTGACCTTGAACTTGACCTAGGCCAGGGTTGACCTCAACCTTGACCTAGGTCAGGGTCAACCTTGACCTTGACCTAGGTCAGGGTCAACCTTGACCTTGACCTAGGTCCCCTTTCAAATCTGGAAACTTGTCGGCTGCTAGAGGTCATCAAAAATTTATTTTCCCACTTTCGAGTCGACTGTTTTGGGTTCCTAAGCGGCAAATCCTAAATTATATTTAATATAGGTCCTCTTCTTGGGGAATGGGTCTAATTGGAATTTAATTCTCCTATGTCAGCCTCTGTAGAGGATTGTGCCCTATTTTCATATAAAAGGAAGCCTTTCTCTCTCATTTTCTCTAAAAAAGTCTTCTAAGTACAAAAAAGCTCTAACCAAGATTTTGTCAAGAAGAAAAAGGTTCAAGCATCCATTGTTCTACATGTTTCCAAGCTCTCAAGGTGTTCAAGTCTTCCTCTCAAGCATTCAAGTCCTTCATTGAAGATCAATGATTCTAGATTTCAAGCCTTTGAAGGGGTTAGGTTCAAACATTCAAGATTCATCATTCAAATCCTAGATCTAGCCATCATGGTGGTGTGATCTTCCTTCAAGATCCTTTGTGCATCCTCAACACTCATTAATTCTCTTCAAGGTGGATTTCAAGCATACAATCATGGAGGTTTATGGTTTCTATTGAGTCCAAGCTTTCATATTTACATACTTGCTAGTTTTCAATTACAATTGCATATCTATTCAATATCATAGCTTCATTCTTAAATTCAATTCTACTACTTGCTAGCATTCTATACTTTATTGATTTCAAGGTTAATTCCTAAATCAGGGTTTGATTAAGGCAAACCCCTCCCCCCCAACAAAAAAATCTCTTTTTATTTTAGGTACAAGTTCAGGACTATGGATTTGAATTTAGATTTGGATACCCTTTTTAGCGAACTATTGGGATCCGCAAACAAATTTTCTGTCAGACCTATGTAGGTTAGTGTTGAGATTATTGGGTTAGGGGTGACATTTTTGGGTCAAGTTTGACCTTTTTCTCAAGATGGTGTCAAATCAGAAAAATATTTCTGGGTTTTGTTTGTCTCTATGTTTCTGTTTCAGATCATACTTCAGATTTTCCAAAAACAAAGTAAAGACCTCAGAAAAAAACATTCTTTGATCTGCAATTCTTTAAGGTTGGTACTTCCTCTCATCCTTTTCAATTACTATTATATATCATATCTCCTTAATCATAAAACAAAATTTAATATCTTCTTCCTTACTCTCATTTCAAAATGGTTGATTCATTTGTGCATTGATCCTTCTCTTGGGGTTAATCAACTTGGATCTTTCATTTGTGCATTTGGGGATAAAAGAGGAACATATTATATTCCTTCCCCCTATATTATTAATCACATTACAATATCACATTCAAAACAACAATTAAATTTAAAGGTTAAGGAAATACAACACACACCAAGAATTATATTTTAAATCAATTTTCTTCCTTTACATTTTGGTGAACCCGTGATAGACAACTCTTTCTTGTTGGTGTTAGATGCTTAGCCTCTTACATTAGCTCTTGCATGCATATTAAATTAGTTTTCTTTTATGCTCTTGCATTTTAAAATTAAAAAAAAAAAAAAAATATATATATATATATATAATCTAAATATACATAAAAATACAACACTTCTTGCATCTCATTATGAAGATCTTTTGGTGTATGGCTATTTTTATTATTATGCTTCTTTTAGCATCTCTTTATAGTATTTATGATTTCTATGAGAGTATCATCTATTTCATCATGTTTTTTAATCTTCATGTTTTACTTGCTTATGCTATTTTGAGATTAACCAATACTAGTCTTCCTACTTTCAAAACTTTCATTAAAGATTTGTGTAGTGGACTTATTACTCTTTTGGATTATGTGAAGAATTGGGTTGATAATACTTCACCTCATAATCTTCCTACTCCTATCATGCCTAATCTATATCCTAATCTTCCTAACCCTAATCCTACTAATCCTAATACAATTCCAAATATTCCTATTTTGATTTCTCCACCTTCAATCCCTAGCTCTTCCCACACTTATGATGGGGCTCAAGCTAGGATCCCTGATAATGATTTTTGAGAATTCTTTCATTTACCTTCACCTCCCTATCAAATCCATGATGATAAAGGGAAAAACAAGGAAACCTCATCTAATCCTATCATTCCACCATACACAACATTTTCTCATGAGCACCATAATCAATCTCCTCCTATTGAAGCTTTGCAAGATAGGTACACTGCCGGATATACTATGGTGGATAAACAAGGCTATAAAGGTTTAGGGCTTGGTATCAATGAACAAGGAATTAAAAACTTGATTCATTCATCTCCTAAACAAGATATGCATGGTGTAGGTTTCCCACCTCCTCCAATCAAGGTAGTGGATCTTAACCACCGTCCTCCTCTTCATGTTCTTTTTCCAACACCTTCTTTAGATCACCATGATACTCCTCAAGATGTAGCTAAGAAAGTGTATTTCTAGTTAATGAATTCCAAGAAAGAAATATTCAAACCTATTCCGAGAAATGATCTCTCTAAATATAAATGTCCTTTTCATTATAGTAATAAAAATTTACTTTTTGATTGTGTGCATTTCAAATTATATGTTAGAGAAAGAGCTTCCTTGGGAATTATATCTCATTCCCGTGCAGTATTATAATTTCTTCATAATTTTGATATAGGGCATTCCCCTCATTCTTCTACAAGTTAGATTACATTTTTCCTCTTGTCTCTTCACTGGGGGGCAAGAGGTATTTTATTCCAGCCTCCTAGGATCCATTTTTCTCTTAGCATATATTTGGTTTTGAGTTTAATTTGTTATCCTTTCTATATTATATCCCTATAAATCATTCATGATATCTTTTCTAGGACATTTGTTTTGTAAAGATATCTCTTTTCTATGAAATATCTTCATATAATTTGATATATCCCTTTATTTCACACCTGGGGGGAAAGGTATTTTCCTTCTTCCTCTATCTAAGGATCTACTTTCCTTAGCTTAGTTGCATTTGTTTATCATATAACATTATTTCCTTATAAAGATGAATGCTTTTGAATATGGATAACCTCTTATATGAGAGGTGATTGTCTTAGGTCATCACCTTTTCTTTATTTTGCAAACTATGCTTTTGATAAAATCTTGCTCTTGCTTTGGGTTAGAGTTTGATTCCTTCAACCATAAGATTCCTCTTCCTCTTGATTACAGGGGGCTTGATGATTGAATCTTTGGTCCCTCTTTTCTTGAGAAGATGACATTTTATCCTAAGCACTCCTCTATGTTGAGGGTCTTGTTGATAAGATCTCTTCTCTTTTGAGCATCCCTTTTCCATAAGTAACATATCCATTTCATGATTATCTATGTTCTTGGATGTATGAGTCAAGACTCTTCACTAAGAATATGGTATACATTATTGTTAAGCTGGATATCTCCTTACCTTATGAAGTAGGTATCCTCTTTTCTCTTCCTTATCCTGCCTAGTGGGTAGTTATGATAAGGAGGGGGGCATATATAGGGTCTCCCTTGTACTATATTTTACATTAATTTACATTTTATGATATGCTAAATCCTTGGAAGGTAACGCACATAAGTTGCTAAATCCTGAAGAGACACACATTTTTACTTTTATTTTTGCTAAATCCTCGAAAGGTAATGCACATGAGTTTCTAAATCCTGAAGAGATACACACCCTTTTAAATTTTTCAATATGCTAAATCCTTGGAAGGTAACACACATAAGTTTCTAAATCCTAAAAAGACACACATTTTATATTCATGGTGATACAAGAATGTGGATCTATGGATATTTTCAAAAGCCGTTAGAAGACACATTACAATTACAAGCACAATTTATGGGTGAACATGTTGGGCTCTCCCTCTTTGGTGATTCATAGTAAGGCAGGAATCTTACTAGTTGAGGTAATCACTATCTCTTTTTTCTCTTTTTTGCTTTCATGCTAGTAGGATTAGATCATGAAGCTATGTTATCTATAGTGTTGTTCTTGTCTTGCTTATGTAGTCATGTATGTTTTCTATGATTGATTACTCCTTACTTCCATATCTATATGCATGTATGTTGAGTTAGAATCCTTGGTATAGGGGATCATGTCCTTGACCTAGTGATGTTCTACCTCGTTACAAGCCACCAGAGTCATTACTCTAACTTTACTGCAAGCATGTTTGATTTCCATACTTCCGCTAAAGTGGGGGCGTAATGTATCATCTTAAAATAGAAGCACTTCCATGTTAAGAATGTTTAGCCCTTTTTAGGGGATGTTTTTGACCACTGTCATACTGTCCCCACATTTCTACATCATCTTCTACCTCTGTGCCTGTTCAGGACCCTGATTGGGCCTCTCCGGGCACCTTCTATCCCATATGGCACTTTTTCCAGGGGTTCTAACACCCTTGGTCAAGGTAGACCTCAACCTTGACCTAGGTTAGGGTTGACCTTGACCTTGACCTGGGTCCCCCTTTCAAATTTGAAAACTTGTCGGCTGCCGAAGGTCATCAAAAATTCATTTTCCCTCTTCCGGGTTGGCTATTTTGTGTTCCGAAGTGGAAAATCCTAAATTATATTTAATATAGGGCCTCTTCTAGGGGCATAGGTCTAATTAGAATTTAATTCTCCTATGTCGGCCTCTCTAGAGGATTGTGCCCTAGTTTCATATAAAGGGAAGCCTTTCTCTCTCATTTTCTCTAAAAAAGTCTTCGAAGTACAAAAAAGCTCTAAACAAGATTTTGTCAAGAAGCAAAAGGTTCAAGCATCCATTGTTCTACATGTTTCGAAGCTCTCAAGGTGTTAAATTTTTCTTCTCAAGCATTCAAGTCCTCCATTGAAGATCAAGGATTCTAGCTTTCAAGCCTTCAAAGGGATTAGGTTCAAACATTCAAGATTCATCATTCAAACCCTAGATCTAGCCATCATGGTGGTGTGATCTTCCTTCAAGATCCTTTGTGCATCCTCAACACTCATTCATTCTCTTCAAGGTGGATTCCAAGCATACAATCATGGAGGTTTATGGTTTCTATTGAGTCCAATCTTTCATATTTACATGCTTGCTACATTTGAATTACAATTGCATATCTATTCAATATCATAGCTTCATTCTTAGATTCAATTCTACTACTTGCTAGCATTTTATACTTTATTGATTTCAAGGTTAATTCCTAAATCAGTTTTGACTAAGGCAAACCCCTCCCCCCATCAAAAAAGTCTCTTTTTCTTGTAGGTACTCTTGCCCAAATTTCCCATTTCTGTGCATTTGGTCTGGTTTGCCCTGTCTGGTTTCATCTGTCTTATTTTTCCAGGGGTTTCAGATCCTCACTAAAGCCCTTAAAGCCCTAAGGAACCCTAAGTCTCTTATGTTGAATGATGAAATAAACCCTTAGGCTTTGGCATGTTATGTTTTGAAGTTACTTTTTCCAATCACTTAGAACATGTGCTTATTTTCAGTCGCTTGATCGCTTTGCCTCAGAGAATATTCCTGTTTTATCTCCCGACTTTGCTTTTTGCTTTGTCGCGTAGT
>MU214914.1:6198-18532 GCA_018584345.1 Thuja plicata | reverse complement strand
ATGATTTAAAACAAATAAAAAATCTATAAATAGAATTACATTGCTTTATCGATTATGTAAAAATTAGATCCACAATTTGCGGGTTCTTCAACTGACTGTCAGTTCTGACTGTCGGTTTTCTTGGTCGTCGGTGTTCCTTTCTTGAACTTGTCGTCGGGTATGCCTTTTCTGTTCCTGTCGGGTTAGTTCTAAAAAATGTGTCGTCGGTGATGCTTGTGGTCGCCAGTGATGCTTGTCAATTCTATACTTAGCATTTTTCTTGTGACCTTTGTATTCTGTCAGGTATGCTTGCTGTCTGGCGGTAATGCCTTAGTCTGCTGGTTATGCTTGTAGTCTGGCAGTAATTGTTTTTTCTGTCGGTGATCTCTGCCAATGTTTTTCACTAAGTGTACTAATGGAAAAATAATGTCATCAATTTGGTGGAACCTTCATCTTTCTGGAAAGCCCCTTTCCCTTTTCGAAGGCTGCTCTGCTAGGCATTGGGCAAATAAAGGCATTTTTCAGCTTATTGACATCTTTGAACATGACCGGCTACTCAACAGGGAGGACATTAGACGCACATTTGATATTCTGGTTTCTCAAAAGAAGACTTATAATATGATTCTCAAAGCTACTCAAAATATTCCTTCCATCTGCCATGTTGACTCCCATAGATATCTAAATATGTGTTTGATAAACCCTAGTTACCCGAAACATGTTCTATTTCCTTATTACCTTTTGGGAGAATTAAGTGCTTCAAATTCCCATGTGCGCATTTATACTCTACATTAAGTCTCTAAGTCACGTGATAAACATAGAATATTCCAAATCATCTGGCGACCCAAAAACTCTCGCTAGTCTCATGATCTCGTGAAAGAAAAGCATATTCCATTTTGATCAGGAGACTCAGCGATAATTGTTGGATCAAATGATGATCGAAGGGGATTCGGGTAATCTGTTAATACAAAGTGGAGTTTGCAAAATATCTGGAGAGCACACGACTCAGTATAATTCCTGCCTATAGGTGTGACTTAATTTCGGAGATGCGTTAAGTTAACAGCCTTTCGGTCGGGTGGTCTCGTAATAAAAGGGAATATTCTATCAAGAAATAGAGACTTGGCAACTGCAGCCCAGTTTAAAGAAGGTTTAATGCTTGTCATGTAATCTAATGATAAATTCAGGGTTAGCGGAAAGGTTGGGAGACTTAGCGGTGAAGAGAAAGCATTAACCTGAGGTTATGAGGCATTTCCCAGGTAGATAAATGATCTAGTGGCTACATTTTAAAATATAAAAGGATTGAAATCTCAACCATCAATACAGAATATCCACACCGCCTGCGACCATTAGGATTTAAATATTCAAAGGAAATTCAAATATCTAATCTCAGAAGTTATTGCTGAACCAGCTTGCAGAGAGGTAGATAGATCGGCCGACTTCGCAAAAGAAAAATTGATGGTGGTAGGAAGATTTAAAAAACTATATCTAAACGATCAAAGATATTTTGAGGATGCATTTATGAATGAAGTTGACAGTGTTAAGGTTTCTGAAAAAATCCTTTTGTAATCAATTGTAACCCTAACAAGATCAGATTGGCTCCAACCTTGTGTGGTGGGGAGTATATATATAAGTTTTGAGAGCTTTAGAGCTCAGAGTTTTCCTGACTTGGAAATTATCCGTGGCATTCTTTCTCCCCTCTGATTTCTGTAGTTTGTAATCTTTCATTCATGTTTAGATATTGCAAAGGCTTTTTGTGACATTTTTTCTATCCCTGGGCTTACTTGTCTGAATCTCTCTTACTAAATTAGAGTATATTGAGTGATTTCTAGTGAAACATTGGAATCTTTGAGCCCTCTTTCTTTTGCAATAGTGTGTACTACTGTGGATGATTTGATTTAGATGAGTTTGTGGATATTTTACAGTCCCCTATCATTTTGTCTCATTCCTGTGCCAAATTGCAAAAGTGGATGTCTGCTTGTAGGTCATAGTCCATGTGTACTTATAGTAAATACGCTATTGTTTGTGAAATCACTTCTTTCCTTGAATAGCCTCTGTTTGTCTCAGGCCTCTCTATGAAATATTTATTCAAGCCTACCTAGGAAGTTGTGTTCTTTTGTTGCAAGGTTTTCATGCTGAGATTAGTCAATGTATTATGATTTAGGTCACCTTCGGTGTATCACCTAGTAGGTTAATTTGCTTTCAGTCATTTCCCTTTCATGCATTCCTTCTATCCCTTTTCCCTCAAGAATTTACTTTCCTATTAAGAAGAAAATTTGGGTGAAATATCAAGAGGAACCAGCCTAGATTTCGGAGGTCTCATCTCGGTTAGAAAAAGGTCCCACAACCTTGAGATGATTCCCATGTTACACTAGATTACCAAGACTATGAGAGATTGGATAAAGGGTGCAAATCTAGGTGTCTAACAGTTCTAGCACGCTCGGTGGGACACCATTTGAAGTTTACTTTCTAGGATTATGCTATTTCTGATATACTGGTCGCATAATAAAAACTTAAAGAGGTTTCCTTATCAAGTATATCTGGCGGCTCTATTGGTGAAGAACAGAAGACCCAGTCCTGTTAAAAGTTTATGAGAAAATTTGAACCAAGAAGCTCAAAGCTTTCTGAGTTCATAAAGCTGCCTTCCGAAAGGAACTATAGAAGATCATCTCAAAGAACACCCCCTACTAGGAGGGTACAGTCTACACCACCTGATACTTCAGAGAGGAGACCCTGGCCTTTTCATTGCAGAAGAAGAGGAAGATCCCTAACTAGGGAACTACAAGAAGATTCAACTCCGCCCTTAAATAGAACTCTCACAGTTGCTACTCAGCAAGTCACAGATCCTGCAATGGTGAGGCAGTTTTCTCTTGCCCCCTTCAATCAAGGAAGCCCCTTGAACTTTTCTCAACATCATGATGTACCTCTGGTATCGCTTAAAAGTCTACCTAATTTCACAGGCGATGGGCAAACAACAACTTTTGAACACATAAGAGACGTAACTACTATATGTAGTATACATAACATCACAGAAGAAGATGTGGCTACCAAGCTATTAGCCACCTTTTTCAAAGGTAAGGCCTTAGAATGGTTTAGAACTCTCGCTGTCAGTTCTATTAATTCATGGGATAGATTAGGAGACGCATTAGGTAAATACTTTGAGGATAAATCAGATAACTTATCTCTGGTAGAGAAATTGACAACCATGACATGGAATAGAATTCCTACCTTAGTAAGACCTTCAGCTGATCATGCCTTCCTATACTTTTTAAGGAGTCTAAATAGCAATATCTCTGTCATGATTCAATCTATGGGAGGTACTTCATTACCTCAAGCTTTTCACATCACTGTCAAGGCAGAGAACTGTTTAATACAAGCTGGCATGATATCCCTGAGGCCACCTATGCCCATATTCCCTGACATACAACCAAGCATGCCTTTGCAAATAACTCCAATTCCTCCAATACCCACTATTGTAACACCTCAAGAAAGTACCAGTTATGGGGAAGTAAGCGAGGACCCTTCCCACGAACTATTAGAATTAAGAAGCAATCAACAAGAGATGAAGAAATTAATGTAGACTATGAGTAATGAGCTTATTAGTATAAAGAAACAAGGACAGGGGAGTAGACCCCCTCTCTTATAGAAAAATCAGAGTCCCAATCAACAATATCAAAATCAGGGAGAATCCTATCAACAGAATAGACCCCAATTTCAAGGAGGTTATCAAGGGAAAAGGAAAAAATACAATCAGAGACCATCTCAGACTTATAATCCTACCCCTCTTAGTTTTGCAAATCCAGTTAGGGATGTAGTACCAAGTCAAAATAAACTTGTTGCGGAGATGGAGTGGTGTTACCCTTGCAACCAGTCCCATAAACAGACAACATGCTTAAATGGGAGGGTACACCAAGCACTGATGGTTCAAAGCGCCTAACTTACCCAATCTGAGGTTTCTCCCAATGAACCACCTCCTCACCAAGAGGCACAACATGATGAAACTGCTCTTTTTAATTAGGAGCAACAAGATTTCAATGGAGTAAATGGTGAATCCACCATTGCTGCCAACACCAGGTCTAAAAGAAGAGCTCAAGACATGGAACAAATAGGAGATAAGGCTTCTACATCTATAGAATCTTCACCGCCCTTTGTTCCTATCATGCTGAAGAAGGCCCCTTCCATTCCAGTCAAAGAAAATCCACCTTCTAAGGAGGTTGAGCCTATCATAGAAAAGATACACCAAAGAGTACACACAGCTATACCCTTCAACATAGTGGATAATATGAAGAAAACAAATATCACTATGTCTATGTAGGACTCTTTGGCTATTTCGGGACAACCTGAAATATTTAAGAAAGCAATGACCAAAGAGAAGATTCCTCAACCACCTACAATAAAAGAGGTTGTTAAGCTAGTATTGGTTAACACTGATCATAGGGAGGAGATTCCAAGCGGCAACTCTAGGGCTAATATTGTACAAGGTAGGAACTCAAAACCCCCCCTTTTTATGTATCTTTAATTATTGGAAAATCTTTGATACATAATTGTATGGTAGATAGTGTGGCTACTAGAATGGTTATGCCTAAGAAGGTAGCTGACCAAGTAGGTTTGAAATATGAGCCTTTCTAAAAGAAAGCTACCCAGCTTGATGGTTCTTCAATAAACACAATAGGTGTAGCTAGGAACACCAGCCTAGTCCTCCATGCAAGCCCCAATTTCTCTATCCTGCTCGACATATACATAATAGACCTCCCCGATTTATTTTCCATATGCTTGTCGAGAGAATTTATAGCCAAGATAGGGGGTATCTTTCTTCTGATTGGTCACACATGCTTTTTCATACAAGGTATGGGAGTAAGGTCACTATCTGTTAGAGTAATAGTCTATCGGGTCATTAATTAAATCATTATGATCTAATTACTAACTCACCTATTCACTCTAGTTGCTTAAGCTAACCTTAGGTTTTCCATTTTAGGGTTTCGTGATTCCTTTTATAAGGATTCACTTCTTAGTTTTGATTACAGAGTTTTTACATCACATTGTAATTGATAGAAACATATTGTTAATATACTGTTTTCTGTTGCATACGATGTCTCTGACTTTTTGGCCTCCATAGTTTCTCTTCTGTCTTCTATATCTTTCTTCTTCTTGTGACAGATGTGCATGCAGGTGTTCTTGGGAGGATTTGTGTTTATCAAATCTAACACTATCAAGTCTGAATCATTGGCAGCACACCATGTAGAACCCTATGTGTCCAATGTACTTAATGCAAGTTGTCTTGTACTTGACGATGATGAATTCCCAATCATCAGGGAAACAACCACCAAGCTAGAAGGTATCCTAGACATCTATTTAGATGAGTTAGAATCTCAGAGACCGTCTAAGGCCCAGGCTAATGTTATTTGGGATGCTGGTTTGGGGTCTTATTTGATTCAAGAAGAAGGTTGCATAGAGCCAAATCTCTCCAAGGGAAACAAAGGTTTAGAAGATCAATGCAGCCAAGTTTGGGAGCTATACTTCGACTGTACTAGAAGCAAACATGGTGCGGTGGTGGTGCAATGCTAGTTTCCCCAAAAGGGGAGAAGTATTATGCTGCCTTTAGGTTCAATTTCTCCTACACTAGTAACACCGTTGAATATGAGAGCCTACTGAATGGGTTGGAATGGGCCAAAAGGAGAGGAATCAAAATCCTAAAGGTATATGGTGATAGCGAGCTGGTTGTCAGCCAAGTAAGAGGGATAAGTGTGACTAAAAGTGATATAATGAGAGCATATAAGCATTGAATTTGGGATGCAATTGAATATCTCCATGCTTTCAATATCATCGCAATCCCTAGGAAATTCAATTAGAGTGCAGATAGATTAGCTACTGTTGGATCTCAGTATGATATCCCTACAAGTATTTCAAAAGAGAGGGATCAACAACATATCAAAGTGATTGTCAGACCTTCTATTCCTGATAACAATATCAATTGGCAAGTGTTTGATAGTGACAAACAAATTCTACAGTTCCTATTTGAAGAGGACATTTTCTCATAACATAACCAAGATAGATTATTGTAGAGCTATGGTGATCAAGTGATACAACTAAGATATAATAAAATGCCTAAAGGGCTTGTCACCCTGGAGTCTGTCTTCAACATAGATGACCAAGCGCAGAAGAGAAAGGTTGGCCTAGTAGTCCAGAAAGAACATTGTACTAAATTAAGGTTAGAACCAGGTAAAAGTTTACAATTTGGGAAGGTAAATACTAATTTAGAAGAACAGGCTTGCACCTGATTATTTCAAGAATTCAGTGACATCTTTGCATGGAAATATGAGGACCTCAAAGGGTTTGACCCTGCCCTTGCTCAACATACTATTGAATTGGAACCCAATGCCAAACCGGTCAGGTAGAAGCAAAGGCCTATAAATCCTAAGTTAGAACCACTCATGCATAAAGAAGTCCTCAAATTAATAGAGAGCAGTATCAGCTACCCCATCAAGCGCACCAGTTGGGTTTCCAATCTTGTTCCTATCAGGAAGAAGAATGGTGATTTAAGGCTATGTGTTGACTTCAAAGACCTTAATAGGGCATCCCTAAAGGATCGTCATCCATTACCCTCTATGGAGAAGATCCTACAATGTGTCTCTGGATGTGAGAGATTTTCATTATTGGATGGCTATTCAGGATACAATTAGATCCTGGTTCATGAAGAAGATCAATATAAGACCGCGTTTACAACCAAATGGGGGACCATGGATTATCAAAAGATGCCCTTTGGTTTTTCTAATGCAGGGGCTACTTTTCAAAAGGAAATGGATATGGCCTTTAAAAGCCTCATGTACAAATTTGTACTGGTCTATTTAGACAACATAACTATTTATTCAAACATGCAACAGACCATATTAAACATCTGAGGAAAAAATTTGAAAGGTGTAGAGAATTTGGGATATCTCTCAATCCCAAGAAATGTTTTTTTGCAATCCATGAAGGAAAACTATTGGGATATATAGTATCTAAAAGGGGAATTATAGTAGACACTAAAAGGATTGCAGCTATCCTAGAGCTACCCTTACCACATCACAAGAAATGTTTTCAATCTTTCATAGGAAGGATTAACTTTGTTAGACGTTTCTTGCCCAATATTGCAGATATATTAAAGCCTTTAACAAAAATATTGAAGAAGAATACATCTTTCTTTTGGAACAAAGAGGGGAAAGCTAGTTTCCAAGACATTAAAGAGTCTCTGACAGAAGCCCCTATCCTGTTAAATCCAAACTTTAGTAATGATTTTATCCTTTACGCTTATGGAGGATCATATGCTATTTCTGCAATATTGACCCAAGAATATTCTAAAGGATTGGAACAACCTATTGCCTTCTTTAGCAAAGATTTAGAAGAATACGAACAAAGATATTCTTTTATGGAGAAACATGTACTCGCTATAGTGAAGAGCCTTAAGAAATTCAAATATCTATTAACCCACAACAAGGTACAATTGAAAGTAACCCATCCTAGTGTCAAGGAATTCTTTCTTTCCAGGGACCTGAATGAAAAAAGAGATGGTTGGATTACTAAGATCATCGAATATGACATTAATATCCAAGTCACCAAGTTAGTAAGAGGAAGAGGTCTTTGTGAGCATCTAACAGAGGATGAGAGTTCAAAGGGATCGGAGAAAATAGATGCATCCCTAATCATGCATTCAATAGAAGATCATGCCGAGGCAGCGGGTTGGTTTCCTAACATGATCCATTATTTGAGAACAAGGGGAATGCCCTGTAGATCTAAATTCAGCAAAAATAAGGTACTATAGGTTACAATCTATTCCATTTGTGCTGATAGATAACATTCTTTTTAGAAAAGATCACAATGGTGTCCTTTTGAGATGCATAGGTTCAGAAAAGATAGCAGATGTCCTATTTGAGTTTCATGATAGACCTTCTGGAGGTCACTTCTCTCTTAGGACTACTACTTTTAAGATCATGAGGGCTAGATACTATTGGCCGTCCATCTTCAAGGATAGCCATGATCACATAAGGAAATGCATCAAATGTATCATGTTTGCAGGAAAAGAAAAAATTGCAGCCTTGCCCCTTCAACCCATCAGAGTAGAGCAACCTTTCATAAGATGGGGCATAGATTTCATTGGCATGGTCAACCCTCCGTCAAGTGCAGGTCATAAATGGATAATTACCACAAGAGATTATTTCACTAGATGGACAGAGGCAGTTTCCTTAAAGGAAGCAAATGAGGGTGCTATCCTAAGCTTTTATGATGATATAATTCATAGATTTGGTGTCCCTGACTCCATTATTTCAGATAATGCATTAGCATTTACAGGCCTGAGAGTGACTGAATGGGTAGTCAAACATGGTGTTTACTTGAACAAAAGTTCGAACTACTACCCTCAGGGTAATGGTTTGGCAGAATCAACAAACAAGAACTTGATTGGGATAATCAAGAAAACCCCACAAGACAACCAAAGAGATTGGCACACCAAACTAAAATCTGCATTGTGGTTAGATAGAATTACCCCAAACAAGATCATTGGAAATTATCCCTACATGCTAGTGTATGGAAGGGAGGCTAAGTTGTCCATTTTAACTGAATTTCCAACTCTAGACTTAGCTACTCAATATGTCTTGTTTGAAGAAGGAGATCCTTTACAGATTAGGTATGCTCAGATTATGGAATTAGAAGAACACAAAGATAAGTCCATGAAGGATATGGAATTCCACCAGATGTAGACAAAGAAAAGATTTGACAAGAGAGCTAGGACTAGGAGTTTTAAGATTGGAGATATAGTCCTCAAATGGGATGAATTCAAATCAAAGCCCAACATACATACTAAGTTTGATTCCTCCTGGGGAGGTCCATTCATCATCACAGAGTGTAAAGAACATAATGCTTTTCAGCTATCAACTCTTGGAGGAGTTCCCTTTCCCATTTCGGTAAATGGATTCCATTTGAAGCCTTGTTTCGAGGTTTGTCCTTCCTTGTAAATATTGTAGATGATTTCCCTGCTCTTTGTTCCTGCTTTCTAGATTAATTTCCTATTTTCCTTAAAAATGCTCGTGCACAGTTAGTTGTTTCCCCTTCTGGTTTCAATTTGCTTCCAAGTTTCTTTTTTGATCAAATAATGATTCTATGCCCAATGGATATCAAAGGCTACTAGTTCTCAATGTCTAGTAGGCAGACATCCCGCAGAAATCACCAAGAATGTTACCCAAATTTTCCCATTATGAAGATTTTGGCTACAGGTGGAGTAAAATGAGGCTCCCATGAGGGTTGAGCCCAGCCTGTGAGGTTGACCGTAGTTTATGATCTTGGCTGGGTTTTACAGTCTCTTTAGTTCCTCCTTTGCCCCTTCCCATGCAAATAATCTAAGTGTTGAAGAACCTATGTGTTTGATAAACCCTAGTTACCCGAAACCTGTTCTCTTTCTTTATTACCGTTTGGGCGAATTAAGTGCTTCAAATTCCCATGTGCGCATTTATACTTTGCATTAAGTCTCTAAGTCACATGATAAAAGAAGAATATTCCAAATCATCTGGCGACCCGGAAACTCTCGCTAGTCTCATGATCTCGTGAAAGAAAGCCATATTCCATTTTGATCAGGAGACTCAGCGATAATCGTTGGATCAGATGATGATCGAAGGGGAGTCGGGTAATCTCTTAATACAAATGAGAGTTGGAAAAAGATTTGGAGATCACGCGACTTAGTGTAATTCCTACCTACAGGTGTGACTTAAGTTCAGAGATGAGTTAAGCTAACAGCCTTTCAGTCGGGTGGTCTCGTAATCAAAGAGAATATTCTATCAAGAAACAGAGACTTGGTGACTACTTCCCAATTTAAAGAAGGTTTAACGCTTGTCGTGTAATCTCATGATAAAGTCAGGGTTAGTGGAAAGGTTGGGAGACTTAGCGACGAAGAGAAAGTATTAACCCGAGGCTATGAGGCATTGCCCAGGTAGATAAATGATCCAGTGGCTACATTTTAAAATATAAAAGGATTGAAATATCAACCGTCAATACAGAATATCCATGCCGTCTGCGACCGTTAGGATTTAAATATTCAAAGGAAATTCAAACATCTGATCTCAGAAGTTATTGCAGAACCAGATTGTAGAGAGGTAGATAGATCGGCCGACTTCGCAGAAGAAAAATTGATGGTGGTAGGAAGATTTCAAAAACTATATCTGATCGATCAAAGATATTTTGAGGATGCATTTATGATTGAAGCTGACAGTGTTATGGTTTCTGAGAAAATCCTTTTGTAATCAATTGTAACCCTAACAAGATCATATTGGCTCCAAGCCTGTGTGCTGGGGAGTATATATATCCGTTTTGAGAGCTTTAGAGCTCAGAGTTTTCCTGACTTGGAAATTATCCATGGCATTCTTTCTCCCCTCTGATTTGTGTAGTTTGTAATCTTTTATTGATGTTTAGATATTGCAAAGGCTTTTTGTGACATTTTTTTTGTTCCTGGGCTTTCTTATATGAATCTCTCTTACTAAATTAGAGTATATTGAGTGATTTCTAGTGAAACATTAGAATCTTTGAGCCCTCTTTCTTTTGCAATAGTGTGTACTACTATGAATGATTTGATTTAGATGAGTTTGTGGATATTTTACAGTCCCCTATCATTTTGTCTCATTCTTGTGCTGAATTGCAAAAGTGGATGTCTGCTTACAGGTCATAGTCCGTGTCTACTTATCGTAAATATGCTATTGTCTGTGAAATCACTTCTTTCCCTGAATAGCCTCTGTTTGTCTCGGGCCTCTCTATGAAATATTTATGCAAGCCTATCTAGAGGAAGTTGTGTTCTTTTGTTCCAAGGGTTTCATGCTGTGATTATTCAATGTATTATGATTTAGATGAGTTTGTGGATATTTTATAGTCCCCTATCATTTTGTCTCATTCCTATGCTGAATTGCAAAAGTGGATGTCTGCTTACAGGTCATAGTCCGTGTCTACTTATCGTAAATATGCTATTGTCTGTGAAATCACTTCTTTCCCTGAATAGCCTCTGTTTGTCTCGGGCCTCTCTATGAAATATTTATGCAAGCCTATCTAGAGGAAGTTGTGTTCTTTTGTTCCAAGGGTTTCATGCTGTGATTATTCAATGTATTATGATTTAGGTCACCTTCGGTGTATCACCTAGTAGGATAATTTGCTTTCAGTCATTTCCCTTTCATGCATTCCTTCTATCCATTTTCCCTCAAGAATTTACTTTCCTGTTAAAAAGAAAATTTGGGTGACATATCAAGAGGAACAGGCCTAGAATCTGGAGGTCTCGTCTCGGTTAGCAAAAGGTCCCACAACCTTGAGATGATTCCCATGTTACAGTAGATTACCAAGACTACGAGAGCTTGGATAAAGGGTGCAAATCTAGGTGTCTAACAGGAACATCTTAACCTCTTACATCTTATGACAGATCTGGAAGTGTAGGAATGAAGAAAGGTTTCAAGATGTTCCCAGGGTCCTTACTGAGTTTTCTAAAAAACTCACATATTTTAAAATTTCTTCGCAGGTGCATACTACCATGATCATGGACAAGGAGAAGCTGCGGCATTTTCTTCAGACCGGACATGCCACCTTCTTCATATTTGAATTAAAGAAAGACCATGAATGGAGAGAGAACCTGGATAATCTCAAAATGTTTGAAAAAATATTGAAAACGCTGAACAATGAAATCAAAAAGAACGGGAACTCAAAGAAAGATGTGCTAGCCATGCTGGCGCAGATACATGATAAGAAAAAGATCGCTTGGATGGAGGGTGAGAAGGGCTGGACCACTTGGGTCGATGCCATTGATGGCTGCCTCCAATAGATTGTTGCTTTATTCTCCTTTTGTTTCTAGTTTACTTTGATCTTGTCTGGATGAACTCTTGGTTCCGATAAACTCTTTTTGGAAGGCTCTTCCTTCATACTGTTGTAAAAATTCGTAGATACTCTCTACTTTTTTGAACTCCTTATATTTAATACAAAAGTCTACATCATTTTTTTTTTAAAGTAGTGTATATATAACTTCTGTTGATATTTCAAATAAACAGATAAGCTTACATGAAGCACACAAACATTATCTATTTATACACTTAAATGAATTAAAATAAATAAAAAGAATTAGAGCTCACCTATATCTAAATATCTATCTTGCTTTTATTGATCAAAGTTAACCTCTATTATTTTTAATATATCTGCATATCAAGAGTTATATGGCTTTTAGGAAGATTGGTAAGCAGCATCCAAACAAAACATGGATGAAACAGCCCAGTGGGAACTCGTGCATCAAATAATATTAAATAAACATCTTCGCCTTCTTCAAATAGTTGATTTTAAATGCAGTCTTTGACGGCAGGTGCGATGGTGAATG
>MU214908.1:52927-66618 GCA_018584345.1 Thuja plicata | reverse complement strand
CCCTAAAATGACAATGTTCCTTACGTGTGTGTGTGTGTGTGTGTGTGTGTGTGTATGATTAAAGCGACAATGTTCCCTATTTCTGTCACATACATTGCAATAATTACAGTGGATAATGTAGCATTCATAAGGCTCTAATGAACTACGGAAATCACCGCAAGGAGATATGGAAAAAAAGTTATGCATCGCAAGGAAATCATGAAAGCAAGTTATGCACATGCATCATAAGAGAACAGACAGAAACCCTCGACACCCAGATGCTTAAACTCAAAATTTTTGACAGATAAATGATTAAGCCCTTCAAATAAGTCACCCAAATGATTCAAACTACAAATACACTTGATTACAAAGAAATATAACAACTTTTCATGATTAAATCAACAATGTTCCCTAATTTTATCACATATTTTACAATAATTGCAAGAAAACCAGTTATGCACACGCATAGCACAATAAGCAACTAGTGAAATCATTGTTACTTGAGATTGGAGCATCACCTGAAGCAAAGAAGAGGAGTAGAGATTACTGTCATGAGCCGAGAGGAGGCGTAGAGAGAAGGAAAGGCGATAAAATGGCAAAAAAGAAAAAGACTCTACACAGTTTTAGGGTATTCGATGGGCAGTCAATGGGTAACCCAACGCCGGTTACGTGGAACCGCTTGGATATTGGTGGTGTCAATGTGATTTGTTATGGGTCATCGTTAGGTTATAATAACATGTTGACACAAACAATTCAAGTGTTGGGGTGATTAAAAGGGGTCATCGACAGGTTAGAATAACATGTTCGCATAAACAATTCAAGTGTTGGGGTGATTAAATGGGGTCATCTGCAGGTTAGAATAACATGTTCACACAAACAATTAAAGTGTTAGAGTGATTATTTTATAATCATTTCTAAACGGATCAATATCAAAAATATATTGGTCATGGGTACAATAGCGATCGGTTATTGGGTCTAAACCGATTATGTTTTGAACATTTTATTGTCGCATATTGGGGGGGTTTTGGGGTGGGTACTGGGCGCCACTTTTGAAATGACACTTTTTGACCACTTTGTGCTCGGCAATCTATACAGAGAGATCGACGAATACCCAGAAGCCAAAACCTTAGCTTTAAGCTCTCGACTCACCTATAGAGACACATCGAAAAAATTGAGGAAATTCGCTTTACGGTTTAGGAGTTCTAGGTGCACGAAGTTAGCCTGGGCGGCTACTGGGTCCTTTCCCCTATTGACCAAATTGCTCAATCATTAGCTTTTTGGAGACTCTATTTTAATGGAAAGATATATTTCATTAAGGCAAAGGAAGGAAGGAATAGATTCTATTATGTATGGTTATGGTAAATTGATCTACGTGGGTCATTATATTTTTTTATAGTTGTACATGCCCAATGGTGCTAAACGATTTGAGTTGACCATATGGAAGTGTTATGCTCCCCCTGTTCAAGGATTAATTCAGTAGAAAAGTCATAGGTGAACTGGAGGAATCTAGGTTTGATAATGTTTTAGGAATGGTGGGTTTATGGTGATCAAAATTGTTTCTCCAATCTCCTAGATTAAACACTCAAAACTACATAAGGGGAATAACGCTAATTTATATAAAGAGATAAAATGTATCTTCATATAATGGATAGTTAATCATCAATTAGTAGGAGAGGATTTGGGTTATCCGAAATCTAAGAGGGTAATCTAATTTTTGTTTTGAGCTTAGAGGTTAAAATTTTATGTAAGAAAAAATATGGCTAATGGAATTAAGTTTAGTGTCAATGAGGCCAATGGGTGATGAATGATTAAAAACATAATTATTTGGGGACGGATGGCTCTGAGCACACGATGATTTTAAGCTAGGGCATGGGTTCCCTAGCTCTAGTTTTTGCTAGTTTTATGTTCGAACAGATAGGTGGGGCTTTTGTTTTGACTCATAGGGCTCTAGTGCTGTTGTGAGAGTGTAGTGATGGCTCGGGGGTAGAGTTCATGCACCCCTCTTTTTTGTTTCTATTTTTTCTGTGGTAGGAGTCTTGTTCGAGCGGCTTGGGTTTTAGATAGTAAGTATTTCAGTGTGGAAAGGGCTTTGTCTATTAAGGCCTTTGCGGAAGGAGGTTGGGGTTTGTGATTTGATGGTGTTTGTTGTTATTGTTTTAAACTAGGAGTAAAAATAAGCAGCAAAACATTAGAATAAGGAATAAAAGGCACAACATTTATCCTGGGAAAACCCTCCTACTCAAGGGAAAAAACCCAGCCACACCAAAAAGCTCATTTTATTAATGAAAAATAGAAAAAAAAATGATTTCATCGTCTTGATAATGAAGGGTCAAGCAATTACGACAAAGAATGACCTTTCAGATTATGAAGCGACACCTACGAAAATATAACTCCAGACGCTATAACATCAACCCTCCCTCTTAGCTAGGGAGGTATCTTTTTAGATATCCATGTCATGGAATCTCTCAACATGACACCCACAATGGCTACACCCACTTGTGAGAAAATCAAAAACTTTATCATGGAATCTCTCAACGTGATAGCATCACGGAGACACTCAACATGATGTTCACCATGGCTACTCCCATGTGTGAAATAAATATAAACACAAGTTCTCATCACACAGTCACTTAACGTGATGTTGTCATGGAGTCTCTCAACATGACATCCACTATGGCTACTCTAGAGTAGAACGAGCATTACCTCAGTCTCAGAGGCAAACAAGGGCTCTCAGCTCAAATTTCTCCATCTCAGAGAAAAATACATTACAAGGGATTTCATCTCAATTTTTTCCATCTCAGAGAAATGCATTATAACACATAATAAGAATGTTGAGACTCCCTCTCAACAGAGACTCCCTTTCAGCAAGGGCAATATACTCACAACTTTGATTATCACAAAAATTACAGTTGGCTCTAATGTTTGACCAAAGAATGAGATTTTGAAGTCACACTGCTTCACGAGCTTATTGATCCTCTGCAAAGGACTTGACACTCTCCATCTGTCGATCAAGCTCGCTCTGAATCTCTAACCCGATATAAAGGAAGAGTCACTGCAGAGTATTTGCACACTCAAACTAGGCAATATACTAGACATACTTTGCCCAATGCAAAGAAAGAACATTAGAACGCCTATGCATACATATAATTTCCAATTGCCAACATTATAACATATGGCCAATAAATAATAAAACATCAGACCTAATAAGAAAACATCAAATTGCAGATCATCTCATTACTTCACAATGATAATTATTGATAATATCTCATATAAACTCTCCAAGTACACACAATATTAGATTTGATGAAAGAACATATCTGCAAATTGGGAAGCCGATGTTGATTGAAGACTGTGTCACGATGCTCACAGCTTGCAAACAAATAAACTGTTGGGTTCGATTTCAAAGTGCATCATTACTTCAAACAGTTTGAGAGCATTCTTGCTATTACCATGCATAGCATATCCTCTCAACTAATAATAACTGGAATTTAACAGGGTCTGCAAACAGGTCCGCACTAACTCCAGAATGATGAACAGGTCTCACGAACTTCTAAACAAACTCATCAAACTTATTTACTCTTACATAGATATTCATCAACCGTATTCATTTTGGGGCAGCAATCATCTCCTGAAGTCTATAACAGACTTATCTGGTCTCTAATTTTAATTTTCCTACAGTGACAGATGAGAGATATTACTCTTAGGTTGTACCCAACGGTGAACACCAACTCATGTTGTTTGGGAAGAGGCTCACATCTCCTCTCACACAATAATTCTTCCAATATTTCCAGTAGTAGTCTACCAAGTCTTCAGAATTAGTCGTCTGGTTCTCAGAAGCTTCAAACACATTGGGCTCAACAAACGCCTAATACCAAACTAGCTACACTTAGTAACACAACTCAACATACTCTTGTCTCGGGGAACAAGCTTTGTTCATAAGTAGAAGGGCCTCCACAACCAGAACACTCAAAAACCTTTCCTACAAAAAGATCTTGGAGGAGCAAGGGAATGACTTCCTGTCTTCAAAGAAAGAGACTCTAATGTTATCCGCAAATATTTAATCAAGCTCCATAGGCGTTTCACCAATGATGGCGGCATAAATTAATCATAAATCATAAACGCAAATATTATCTCCCCTCCATATTAACAGATGAGCTTAGTGGTTTCTCTTCTCACGACAATTGGAAATACACGACACTGAGATATTAAGTTTCTGCACCAACAATGAATTATTAATGTTATAATCTTTATGTGATTATAAATGTTGTGATCCCTCAATATGAAATATTGGCTCCATAGAAGTCTTCCGCAATTATTTGAATTGGTCAATTAATCTTTGAATCAATCTTTATAAACATGCCAAACTTGGCAAATAAGCCAAGAGAGTCGGGCCCTCACAAATTATATTTTTTCTCAACCCAAACAATATGTTTCTCGGCATGAGCAGCCAAAACCCAACAAAGCATGGTATAAATCCAATTCACCAGCAGTCTTTTTGTCTCTCTCTCATGTGTATTAGCACCACGGAGACTGCACTCAATAGGCTCAACCCGAGATTAGGAGTTCCAATGATAGTCTTCCCTAAACACCTGACTCACGACAAATATAAATGTTGCTCTTCAAATATTTCGTCCAAAATCTAATATATACACTCTTGCTTTGATACTATGTTAATGTTTTAAATCAAGAATAAAAATAAACAACAAAATATTAGAAGAATAAGAAACAAGGGACAAAACATTTATTGTGGGAAAACCCTCCTATTCGAGGGTAAAAAACCCAACCACACCAAAAAGATCATTTTATTAATGAAAGATCAGAAAAAGGAAAAAAAAAATTTACAATCATCAACCCCTAATGCGAATACCATCAAGACGTATATATCCTTGTCTTGACCATTCATCGTCTTGATAATGAAGGGTCAAGCAGTTACAACAAAGAATGACTTTTCATATTATGAAGAGACACCCACAAAAAGATAACTCCAAACATTAAAACATCAACATTTACATGGATCATATTAGAGTTTCTTCGGATTTGGTAAGCTCTGAGGCTATGGATGTTTATGATTCATCTATCTTGTTGCATGTGAATGTTAAAGATTCAACTATTGATGTTTATGATTCATCTATCTTGTTGCATGTGAATGTTAAAGATTCAACTAAGAGCCCTGTTGAAGGTGAGGCCTCTTCAAAGAATGTTCCAAAAAAAAAAATTAAAAATGTGAATGGGTGTCTAGGAGAAGTCAAGAACGTCCTGTTTAAGTTATTCAACTAGAAACAATTGTTGATGATATTGAATATTGGAGTAATCATGGTCTTATCTGCAAATTCTAAGGACTTTGTCTATCTTTACCAGTCCTGGTATCTTGGGCGAGAGGTTTGAAACCTTAAAGGGGATATGGAGATAATGCTTGCCTGGAATAAGTATTTTTGTTAATCTTTTCATGCATGACTAACAAACATAAAGGTTTTGAAGGAGGCCCATATTTCTTCAACTAGGTTGGGCTCTTTGTCAAGCCTTGGCATGCAAGATTTAACTCTGCCGAGGAGCTTCCTTCACAAGTTCAACTTTGGATTCGCCTTCCAAGGCTTCCTTTATAATTCTGGCATGAGGATATTCTTCACTTCATTGGCCTTCTGCTAGGCAAGTTGGTTGGTCCTGCTACCCAAACTCAGGATGAAAAGGTAATCTCTTATGTTTGGATTTGTGTTGAAATTGATTTGAATAACCCATTACCGGATTCTGTAGAAATATGTCTTTTTTCTTCTTTCTAGATCCAACAACTGGATTATGAGACCTGACCATTCAGATGTAGAATATGTCATGAGTATGGGCATCTACAAAGAAGATTTCCTAGATCTAGGTTGACATTTTCTGCTAATACCCCCTTTAGCTCAGCTCCTAATGTGGATAAAGGGAAAGCTCATTTGCCTAAAGGTTCTACTGATAAGGATGGTTTCACTGTTATCAAAACTTGTAACAAGGGAAGAGGTTAAAAGAGATCTTGGATGGACAGGAAGAATGATGGGACATTCAATAGGTTTGAGGTTCTTGATAACTTGGCTCAAGAGGACGGTATACGAGTTGAATTATCTCCAAGTGCTAAACTTTTGGGAGTGACACTAGATGAAGATGGTGGGAAGAGTCACCAAAATGCAGATAAAGAGGGTCATATGTATGGTCAAATGGATATTGATCCTCGTCCACCGATTCCAATTGTGGCAGAGCCTAGTGACACTATGATCTCGAAGGTAGAGGAAGCTATGGTTGTTTCAACTTCTCCTTCAATGAAGGAATCTTCAAAGTCTGGGAAGAACTCTACGGTTGTTCCAACTTTAGGCCTTCAAAAAAAACCCTTTAAAAAGGGGGCTATAGAGAAACCATCAAGGAGTGGACGAAAGACAAATGAGGAAAAGGTGAAAATTGTTGGGGATACATTCGTTGAGTTTGGGTCTGTGAAAACCATTGATTCACACTTGTCCCTCCTTCATAAATGATTGTTTCATCTTGGAATGTGAGGGGTTTGAACAACATCCCTAGAAAAAATATTGCTCAAGATTTGATTGGTTCTCATTCTCCTTACATTGCATTCATTAAGGAGACTAAATTATCAGTGGGAGATATGGAAAATAGAGCGGCTAGGATATGACCGTGTGGAGTTAGTTAGTATAGTGGTGTTCATGGTAGTTCTGGTGCTTTAGCTTGTTTCTGGGATTCGAGGAAAGTTGCCCCTCAATGGTGGATTTCAAGCCGGTCTCCATGGTTGCCTCTTTTCTGGACTCAGGTGAAAATTGCATTTTTACCAATATTTATGTCCCTACTACTTTTTTGGGTAAATCTCAATTGTGTGACCATATTATATATGTATGCTATTTAGCCCCATTTCTTCCTTGGGTTATGACTGGAGATTTAATGCAGTATGCAACCTGGAGGGAAAAAGAGGCAGTGTGGCTAGACTTGATCCCTATGCAATTCTCCATGAAAATATTGAGCTCTTAAATGTTATTGATGTTAAGCCAAATAATGGAATGTTCACTTAGAACAACAGAAGAAGTGGAGGGGATGCCATTTTTTAGAGTTTGGACAAACTCCTTGTTTCTTGCTATTGGTTGGGGGACAAATGGAATAATAGTTCTGAGATTTTAGACTGGAGGCTATCTGATCACTGGCCGATTAAAATTATATCTATGATTCTCGCTAGTGCTTCTAAATAACCATCTTTTAAGTTTCAACTTATGTGGTCGGGCAATCCTTCGCTTCAGGATTTGGTTTCTATTTGGTGGGTTGAGGGACAACCATCTCATGGTACAACAATGTATTCCTTTGTCAGGAGATTGCAACATGTGAAATATAGACTCAAAAGGTGGATTAGGTGATGTTTTGGAAATTTGCCTTCTCAGAACCAAGCAACCCAAGATCAACTGGATTCTACCACTTGCTTGATTCGAGATCATGGGCTTACTTTGGATTTGAGTCAAAAAGAGGCTAAGGTTGCTAGGCCCTATTTGGTTAGTGGAATCGGGGCAAAATTGGGTGTGGAACTTCTATTTTTTTGCCAAATCTGCCGTTTGGGACGCTAAACTGCAATTCAGGTTTCGGAGATAAAAATCTGGTTTAGGCACCAAAATCAGCAACACTATCTTCCCACCCAATAGGTGGAATTTGAAATCATCTTCTGGGTTTTGGGTTTTTGTGAACCCCATTTAATTGGCCGTCAGGTCCATGATACTTTCCTTTTCATTTTTTATTGATGAAAAAATCGCAAAAACAATTTTCGTATGACAGAGTAATGGTAATGTAAGTCTTATAACCTGTCAAAATTCCTAGAAATTTGAACTGGGTGTGTTTATCATTTTACAGTTTATTCAAGAAAATTTAAAACCGACAAATATTACTATGAAAACCTTAAATCCCTAATTTCATAATTATGGGTTCCTTATGCCTTATCGGAGCCGTTATGAGTCCACCAATGTGAGGACTCAAAGACCAAAATATTCACTCCTTTCCAGTATGCACTCCATTGTTTTGGATGTAATCTAAATGTAGAATTTTTTTCCCATGTTGATTGGCATTAAAATCAACCAAAAATGGGGCCCAAAAATATTCTATGGAAGCCTGATAATCTTGCAACACGAGAAGACCAATGGAATTTTAGACTTGCAATACCCAACAAACTTTTCAAGCACAAGAAAGAGGAAAATAAAGGAAACCAAAGCAAAAGTTTAAAATTTTTATCTGTAGCTTTTGGATTTAACTATGTGGACAATTTTTATCATCCATAAGCTATCAAGACATGCCATCATGGACTGTGCATTTAAATATTGTCATTATGAAAGATCCCAAAAGAGTGTGTTATATATGTTGAGGGAATATGATGTTTTTGTTTCCCATCTTCTTAAATGTTTTTAATTTTGAAATTGGCAACCAAACGTAGAAGACGGATTGTCTCAGTCATCTTTCGGGTCAACCAAACAGTCCAAACTATCTTCCAAATACACAAAACCAAAATTTCAAAACCTTATTTTGAGATAACTAGGTTCTTAGTCAAATTCTAATTCCTCAACCAAACGGAGCCTTAAGGATTTGGAGGAATGGGAGCTTCATGAGGAGATATTTTGGAAGAAGTCTAGAATTGATCGACTACAAGGAGACAAATGTTTCTTTTTTCATAATTCAGTTAAGGAAAGACAAACTAACAATCTCATTACTTCTTTAGTGTCTTTAGAGGGAGCTCATCTGTCCTCAATGTGTGATATTCTCAGACAGCTCATCAATATTTTCTTCTTTGTTTAAGGAAGATTCCTCTCTTGTTGTGGAAGAGGAAATTGCTATTCTTGATTGCATTTTGGCTCTTTTTTATGGTCAGATGAATGAGGCCCTCATTCAACCCATTTAATGCAGGAACTAGAGGATATTTTTTTTCATATCAAAAAGGGAAAATCCCTAGTCCCTAATGGTTTCCCTGTAGAATTGATTTCTGGGAAAGTATCGAATGGAACATTGTTGAAGTGGTCCAAGAATCACATCAGAATAAGCAGATGTTAAAAGCTTTGAACTCCACTTTTTTGGCTTTGATTCCAAAGAAGGATAATGTGAATTGCCTTGATCAATTTAGACCAATTGCTCTTTGCAATGTGATTTACAAGATCATCGCCAAACTAATCGCGGAAAGACTCAAGCTCTCCTCAAGGCTCTTATATTGAATGAACAAGGGGGTTTTGTTGCTGGCAGAGAAATTCTTGATGGGATCGTTATTACTACTGAAGCCATTCATTCGATGGATAATTATAAGGAGAAAGCAATGTTCATTAAACTAGACATGGAAAAGGCTTATGACAACATTAAGTGGGATTTTCTACAGAAGGTTTTTTTGGCTTTTGGTTTTAGTCGTGATTGGGTCAGCTNAGCCATTCATTCGATGGATACTTATAAGGAGAAAGCAATGTTCATTAAACTAGACATGGAAAAGGCTTATGACAACATTAAGTGGGATTTTCTACAGAAGGTTTTTTTGGCTTTTGGTTTTAGTCGTGATTGGGTCAGCTGGGTCATGAGTTGTGTTTCCTCTGCTTCTTTGTCGGTCCTAGTTAATGGTGAACCTTTAAAGCTTCTCGGTGCTTCCAGAGGTCTTTGGTAAGGGGGCCCTTTATCTCCTTATCTATTTATTATCATGGCTGAGGGACTTGGTTTCATTAAATATAGACTTAGACAAGGCCTAATTCATTGTTGGAGTTGGTGTGAGAATATGCCTCCTTATTCCCATTTATAGTTTGTGGACATGATATGACTCTAATGGGAAGGGCCAGGAACAATGAAGCTATATGTTTCAGGAAAATTTTGGATATTTACCTACTAGCCTCAAGGAAAAGAATCAATGAGGCCAAGTCATCTATCTACTTCTTTAATACTCCTGGGCTCATTTAGAACAGGATTGCTCAAATCCTTAGATTTCCTATTGGTTCTCTTCCTTTGGTCTACCTTGGGATTTTGATTGGTGTGGAATTCTAGCATCAAGAGTTTTGGAAAGAGATTTTGGACAAATTTTGTAAGAGGGAAAGTCATTGGACTTGCAGATGGCTTTCGTCTGCTGGATGAGTGACCTTGTTAAAATTAGTGGTTCAAGCTCTTCCTATTTATAGATGCTTTATGCAAGTTGCTCATAGTTTTGTGAAATAATTTGATGTTCTCTCTCATCAATTCCTTTGGTCTAGTAATTTCTTGTCTTCCAAATGAAGCCTAGTTAGATGGGAGTCATTTTGTAAACCAAAGCAAGATGGGGGTTTGGGTCTTCGACTTGCAAGCTTGATTGGGCAAGTTTTAGCTGCCAAGCTATATTAGAGATTGTGTACTTGCCAGGATCAAGATTGGGTCAGAATTATTACACACAAGTATCTCAGTGGAGTGGATGGATTGGACTTTCCCCGATGTGAGTTAATGGGGAAAGGCTCTATGATTTGGGACACTCTCAAAAAAGGGGCAAAGCTTATTAAGGAAGGCCTATTCTGGATTTGTAATAGTGGTTTAGAGGTTCGCTTTTGGTATGATTTGTGGGATGATCACCCCTCGATTATTTCTCAGTTTCCTCATCTCCAACCCCTTTGTGGCATCTTTGTTGATGCTGGGTAGAGTAGGGTGGCGTATTTTAAGATGATTTCTTTCAGGAGACATGTACAGGTGACTAGTTGGAAAGACCCTCAAGAATGTCCAGTAGGTGGCACTATTGAGAATCGTCGGGAGCTAGTTGGGATCTTGGCTAGCCGGTTGTGTAATCCTCTTCCGGGAATAGATGTCTTGGCTTGAGGTCCTAATCCGAAGGATAAATTTATTGTTGCTTCTGGATACCACGAACTGGATAGGAAATTGCATGGCAAGGGAGGTGTACCTTGGTGGAAACAGGCGTGGAATTCCTTCTCTTGGCTAAAATGTATTTTTTTCTCTTTAGCTAGTTTCCCAAAGAAAATGTCTAACTTGGGAGAACTAACGGAAGAGGGGCTTCCAGAGCCCATCTAGGTGTGTCCTTTTGTAAGATGAGTGAAGAATGTCTTTATCATTTGTTCTCCCAATGCTCTTACTCTAGAGAGATTTGGCACCTATGGTGGCGGGCATGGAACAAGGCTTGTATTTATGCCACCTCTTTAATTAATTTTTGGCAGTTTGGGTCGTCCTCCAGCTAAATATTCTTTTCTGTAGGTTAACTGGCTTCTTGGTTCAACTTTCATCATTTGGAATTTATGGTTGGAAAGAAATAGAAGGATTTTTCAAGATTCACAAAATTGTAAGTTCTCTTGTATGTAGAAAAATTGTTAGTAAGCTTCAAGAAACTATTCTTGTGAAGTGTGATATTTCTGGACCTATAGATCCCAATGATCTTACTGTGATAAGAAATCAAAATTTAGTAGGAAATGGGGTGAGCCCCCTGCTAGAAAGCGACCGAGACAACCTAAACAAAAGATTCACAGAGAGGGATTTTTAAAAATAAAATGTATGGTTCTTCTAGAGGGAATCTTGGGCATGCGAGAATTGGAGGTATTGGAAGGGATAACAATGGAAGTGTGGTTTTTTAATTTTCTATCTATAAGGGAATTATTCTAATAACCTTATGGAGGCTTTGGCTATTCTTTGTGCTATTGAAAAAAAATATTCTCTTGGATGGAGGAGGGTTGTCTATGAGTCTGATTCACAAATTGTGATTGATATGCTCAATGCTCAACACCTAGATGAGGTTAACTATAAATTGGCTATTGTGGTGAAATGGATCTTGAAGTTGTGTTCTTTGTTGGATCATATTCATTTCTATCATATTCCTCAGGAATGGAATAGGATGGCTGACTGTCTAGAAAAGTGGGCTACAAAGAACTTAGATGGTTGACAAGTGGATGATAGACAGGGCCTCAGGAGGCTAGAGTACATGGAGTTGCTGGATCAGTTAATTATGGATGATAAAGTTGTGTAGTTATCTCCCCTATGGGGATTTCTTTCTTCTCTTGGTGTATAATGTTCTTGTCCTGGTTTTGGGCATGTTGCTTTGTATTCTCTGAGTTGATCTGAATAAATTTTTACCCCTCTTTTTTCAAGTTTAGTGTCTCTGAACTAGTATTTCATTTACAAGACAACCATTAAGGCAAAACTTCAATCACATAAGGAGTGGGATTAGGTAATGAAAAACTTAGTTAAAAAGAGAAAACTAGTAGAGAGGACCAATAAGGAACCAATAGAGAGTAAATAATTGTTGAGAGATCACATACCCTTAATGGATTGTCATTCGCTTTATAGAAATTTTAAATATCTTTCAAAGGACACCTCTCCAGGACAAGTAGAGGAGCCAACCATTGAAGGAGAGTGTGGGGAGGAGTGGAGAGTTTATGAAGCATGTTTGATATTTTTGTGAATAAAATGATGAGGGTTATGATGAGAAATATCTACATCCATCTGGGTGTGTTTCTCTTTCCTTTGACATAATTCCTTCTCCAAATACTGAATGGTGGTAGTCATATCCTTGATGAAGTCTTTGTAATAGTCAATAATATCCTAGATTCTCTTTATTACAGTCCCATTATTCTCTTTATCTTTAGTCACTTCCTCTTCCAATAGTTGTCTATGCACCCCTGAATGAATCCCCTTCTTGATTTCTTGCACATCCTCATCAATCTTCACCCATTTGCCAAAGGTGGCCACCACATTCTCCATAACCTCCCAAATGCCTTACTAGAGTGACTCTTCCAACCACTCATGTGCCTTCTTAAACACCTAGGATTAAATGGTTTGGGTTTCTTTTAAGCAGTGTAGAGCTAGGGCAATCAAATTTCAGAGTTGTGAAAGTGTTTGTAATTGAATTTCATGGACAAAGAAAAGAATATTATCATGTATTTATCGATATAAAAAGATACAAAAGGTAAACAACTTAGCACACTACAAAAAAGTATTGTCACACGATTAGGTGGTGACTTAATGTCTACACATGATTTACAAGACACCTTAGATATGTATAATTCATTAAAAAATGGTGGATTTATAAGGCTATAAGGCTATAGATTGTATAAACCCATATTTTAGAGGAGAAAATATATTAACCTAAATTAGAGTATATAAAGGTTGTGTGTATATGATGGCCATCAACTAGGCATACAACTATAACGCTAATAGATGGCATGCATGTATGGTACACTTCAAATGTGGGTGAATGGGTGATAGATATCAAAATTGTATGGTGCTAGTTGAATCACAGTATAATGTGGTTGTGTATATAATTTAGTGCGTAAAGCATATGGTTTTGAATTAAATATGCTGAAGCATATGAAAATATAGGGGTAAAAGCACAATAATCTGTCACCTTTTAGGATAACTTATCAGCACAGCTGAATTTTAGTATTTCTAACTAAAAATTAATTTTGGCCAAACATATGGTCTAGCTAGATTCATTATAGTTAAGTTAGATAANNTTTTTAACTTTTCCAATTGGAAATGTCTATTAAATGCATGTTTTATACCACTTTGAGGCCAATTACCGTAGAAATAAAATTATTTCAAAAAAGTGACATTTCAATAACTCTAAGACTTTTTAATGATATTTTTTTTTAAATACAAAAATACCCTTTTGTAGAGATCAGAATCAAGAATATCTCTTATAGATTTTATAGTGTTTTAATTATACATAGTCTATTATAATTAAAAAATATTGCAAGTAGGTATTTTAACAGTCAAGGAGATGT
>MU214908.1:6688-16898 GCA_018584345.1 Thuja plicata | reverse complement strand
CAGATGCAGATGCAAGACTAACATGAATGCAACCTAAGGTGTAGTCACTGAGCTTTAGCAGTTGAAAATTTTCATCATTGAGCATTTTTGGAACATCGGAGTCGATACAATCCTTACTGGTGCCACTACGACAATAAGAATATGAATATGACTTTCATCGGATAAGATATGGGAAACTAACATAAGCATCGAGGCACAAAAGCCGAGATGACCTGAATATTGTTTCCAATTTTGATAGTGCAAGAGCACACCAGTATTGAGGCATTCAAAGCCAAGATAACCATGAGTGCGCGCTTGTGTAAACAAACAAAGCAATAACAGTCAAGGAGATAGTTCCGACCTCACCTTGGCATACAAATAAAGAGGATCGAGGGATGTGAGGCTTTTCTGCCTTAATGCAGGAGCTCTTACCACATACACCCAGTTTATTTGACGTTGCTGGATCATCGAGACCACACCGACAAGCAGTAGACAAAGAAAAGATTAGCGAAATCAATGAAAATAGATAGCATACAAATAGAAGTTCAGCATACTTCAGCCAGTTGCAAAGTATTTGGATGTGTATATGTATGAGGTGTTGAGAAACACCGTTGTGTTTGTGAGTGCTTTGTGTTTTTCATTGTTATCAATCTGTTGTTTACGTTTGCGATATCCAATGTGTGTTAAGAAACACAGATGCGTCCAAAGATAGTTTTAAGAAACATTGTTGATTGTGGTGTTGAGAAACACCTGCTTGCGTCAGTAGCGAGTTATCCTTCAAAAATGACAAGATTACTGACTCTGGTGTAAACCAAAGATGTGATCAAATTGAAGACCCGTGCCCCAAGTAGAAAACAATGATAACTGACTTGAATCATGTTGCAAGGACAAATCTGATTTGATTGCCCCCAGGTTATGACTCTGGATCGGTTTCAAGCCAGGAGGGTTCTTAGAAGAACCAGAGTGTCACAAAAGTGACTGAAAGACATGTACAAACTGAAGCAAAGGATTTCCAAGACTAAGCATTGATAGATGGAACACTGAGTACAAGAGGCTCCTGTTTACTAGGTTTTCACCTACTTGGCAGAAATGATATTTAGCAGAAATTGACTTGATTTAAAGCAATGAAGCCAATTTGACCAATGTGCCTGGTTTCAGAAATGAATGACTCATCTAAGACCGATATGTCTGGTTTTGAGTGTATCCATCACTGTATAAGACAATTGATTGGGTTGCTTTTGAATATGATAATCTCAACTTGATGTGATGCGATGAAGCTGAGATGCCCCAAGCAATGGGGTCTTGATTGATGATGCGATCATTGAAAACCTAGTAAGCATGCCTCTGTTGCCATTCTTTTTCTCAATTTCAATTTTTATTTTTATTTTTCCATTTTTTTATATTTTTGAGATTAACCATCTCAAGCAAGATCACATTGGTTTTCCCCCAATGTCTAGCAAGGTAGAGATCATTACAGATGGATTAGAAAGATGATGGATAAGGTGAAAAGAAAATGATGGATGAAGAGGGTGAATGCAACCTTCAAGGACAATGGGTGCTAGAAATGTGCGTGCTAAAATTGGCCTTATCACTTAGTAGTACACTTCAACATAGTCATTATACTTCAGTTGCATGCAGAAATGAATATTGATTAATTCATCTTGCATGTCTGAAAGAGTCAACCTGTTACCTTCTAGAAGGTAGGAGTTTGATCTTGCTCTCATATCATTGCAAGCTCAGTGACTACACACTAACCTAAATGAAGGATTTAAAAAGCTATATGTTGAGAGTAAACTGCTGATTAATCTAAATAATTATGCAATTTGTTGTTCATCCAAAGCTGATTAAGCTGATTAAGATTTGTTTTAGAAGCACCAAATGAAATGTGAGATATTCATTTTAAAAACACCAAATTCAAAGTGTGCTCTAAAATTAGATTTGTGTGATTGAAAGTAAACAACAATATTAAATAAATGATAAGAATGCAAGAAAGCTAAGATGAAAATGCAACATAATAACATTAATTAAAAGTTGGGATCCTTTGTGAGGGAAAAGAGTTTCTCTTTTATAGAAATCTCTCTCGAATCGACAGTCGAGATCAAACAAAAAGAGTGGCTCAAATTCGATTGAAGAAGCACAATCCATGTGCAAGTGATTCGATTGGTCAAGAGAGTCAGTTGACTAAACTGACTAATCAGTTATTTTGGAAACTTCCAAAATTAGTTCACAGTTAACTGAAATGTTTCCAAAATGATAATCAGTGGAGAATCAGTTAACTGAGTGGAACTCGATTGTTTCCATTTTGATAATTAGTCAACTGAATTTGATGATGTCATATGCATTTTTAATAATTAATTGATTTTGGATGCACATTTATGTTTTTATAATTAATTTAATTCCTTTTTTATTTAATTGACAATTTTATAATTTTTATTTAATTAATATATTAGAATATCAATTAAATAATTAACATAAGATATATTTGCCAATATAATGTGATTTTAGGAATTAATTAATTAATCAAGTAAGATGATCGATTAGGACCTAGGGTTTAGGTCAGATCAGTTTGAATTCGATAATTTCCTGTTTGATTTAGGACTTAGGTTTAATCAAGATTAGGGTTTCTTGATTAATTGCTGAGATTGGGGGTCTAGGGTTTAGGTGACCATTTTTAGGTGATTACAGAACCCTTTTGAATACAAAGAGCTACCTCCATCTAAGAAGAGGGACAAGGCATCCAAGAGCACTCAATCCCGACTTAGTACATCTCAGCTTACTATTTCTAGTCATATCCCTGTATGTAGTCTTGTTATCCCACCACTACCTCTATTTTCTCAAGTGCTCCCAGTAGCTCAAGTTCTCCCAAATCCACCTATGGAAAGAAATCAGCCTTTTGTGGCTTTTAACCAGGGTAGCCCTCTGAATTTGCAGCAACATAATGACATACCCATGGCAGCTCTTAAAATATTGCCCATTTTTATCAGAGAGGATCAAACCTCAGCCATTGAACATATAAGAGATGTTGCATCCCTCTGTGGTCTTTATCACATCACCCATGATGATGTGGTTGTTAGGTTGTTAGCAGCATTGCTTAAGGGAAAATATTTGCAATGGTTTAGGGGTTTAGTAGTTAACTCTATAGTAACCTGGGATGATCTAGGTGTTGCCTTGACTACCCAGTTTGAAGATAAATATGACCATCTTTCTTTGGTAGAACATTTGACTATCATAAAGAGGGCACCCTAGGAGCATATGATGGACTTCAATTTAAGGTTCCAAAGGACATAAAACAAAATTCTAGTAGCAGTTAGGCCTTCAAATCAACATGTTTTTCTGTATTATTTGAGGGCACTCAACAGTGACATCTCTACGATGGTCCAGTCTATGGGAGGAAACAATTTACCAGCAGCCTTTGATATTGCCATAAGAGCTTAAAACAGTCTCATCCAAGCTGGGAAAATAGCCCCAAGGCCCCTAATGCCCATATTCCCAAAATTGCAGCCTGTTCTTGAAGCCATTCCAGTCTTGGCATCTATCCCACCTATCCCAGTTATTCCCCAACAAGCTACTAGTCCAACTATAGACCTATCCCAAGAGCTGAAGGAGATTTAAAAGACCTTGTAAAACTTTACCAATGAGCTTGTTAGTATCAAGAGGCAACAGTTTCAACAGCCTTACCAAGCCCCATATTAGGCTCAATACCAGCAAAATAGAACCCCTTATCAGTCAGNGTTATTCCCCAACAAGCTACTAGTCCAACTATAGACCTATCCCAAGAGCTGAAGGAGATTTAAAAGACCTTGTAAAACTTTACCAATGAGCTTGTTAGTATCAAGAGGCAACGGTTTCAACAGCCTTACCAAGCCCCATATTAGGCTCAATACCAGCAAAATAGAACCCCTTATCAGTCAGGCTAGCAAGGCCAAGAAAGAAACTATAATAAAAGAGTCAACCAACCCTAAAATCCCAACATTCCTAGTGCTTCTAGGGAGCTTGTTCCATTACCACATAACAATCTAGCGCAAGATTATGAGTGGAATTTTCCATGCAACTAGCAACACATTCAAGGAGTTTGTCCCAATGGATTTGGCCAAACCCTTATGATGTAGAATAATGTCACGATTCCACAGGAAGGGCCACAAGAGCCTCAGATTCAGCAAAATCAGCCAGTAGGACCAAGTGAGCACAATGCACCTGATGTGGCTCTCATGAATTGGCAGAGTGAGGATTTTTGTGGAGTTAACTTTCCCCACAATCACAATCGGAACTATATCATGGATTCGCTAACACAAGGTCAAAGAAGAAGGCCATGGATGCAGAGAAACCAGTTTCTACAGATCATCAAGCCCCGGTTGTGGTTCCACAGCCTGAGGTTGTTCATATTTTTCCTCGGGGACTACCTGTACTAGCTAAGGAGGCTATGAATAAAGTGGCACAGTCTACACCAACACAACTAGAGGTTGCTATAGGAAAGGGAAAACCAAAGGTAAGCTTGGGTTCCTTAAATATTGTAGAACAAATGAATAAAACTTCAATAAGTGTACTCATGCTAGATACTTTAGCTATCCCTCGGAAAAAAGAATTAATGCTGATGCTTTGTCTAAGATTTCATTAATGACTGAAAAGGATGTTTCAAAGAAACTAAGTGGACATAGGTCGTAGCACTGAAGGATGCAACTGAAGGTTTTGTCCTTAGCTTCTACCAAGACATGGTGGCAAGATTCGGCACACCTAAATCTATTGTCTCGGACAATGCCCTAGCCTTCCTTGGAATGAAGATTTCAGAATGGGCATTGAAACATAACATTATCCTGAATACCTTAGCCAACTATTACCCTCAAGGTAATGGTCATGCAGAGTCAACCAATAAAAACCTGATAAGGATCATCAGGATGACTATTAAGGGGAATCAAAGAGACTAGCACAACAAGATGAAGCTGGCCTTGTGGGCAGACAAAATAACCCCTAAGTGATCCACAAGTAACTCTCCATACTTGCTAGTTTATGGAAGAGAGGCTAGAGTTCCTGTTACTGTTGAATTACCTACTCTTAATTTGATCAAGGAAATTAAACTAATACAAGAGGATTCCATGCAATTTAGACTTTTTGAACTAATTGAGCTTGAGGAAGAAAGAAAACTAGCATCATAAAATATAGAAAACCATCATGCTCAGATGAAGAAATCCTTTGATAAAAGGGCTATGCCTAGGGTTTTCAAGGAGGGAGATTTGGTCCTTAAGCAGGATGAGTTAGACAAGGCCTAATTCATGGATGGAGCTAGTGTGAGAATATGCCTCCTTATTCCAATTTATTGTTTCTGGATGACATGACTCTAATGGGAAGGGTTGCGATAAATGAAGCTATATGTTTCGGGAAACTTTGGATATTTACCTGCAAGGCTCGAGACAAAGAATTATTGAGGCCAACTCAGCTATCTACTTTGTTAATACTCCTTGGCTCATTCAGAACAGGATTGCTCAAATCCTTACATTTCTTATTGGTTATCTTCCTTTGGTCTACCTTGGGTTTCTGATTGGTGTGGGCTTCCAGCATCGAGATTTTTGGCAAGAGATTTAGACAAATTATGTAAGAGGGTAAGTCATTGGACTTGCAGATGGATTTCAACCGCTGGAAGTGTGGCCTTGTTAAAATCAATGGTTCAGGTCCTTCCTATTTATAGATGCTTTGTGCAAGTTGCTCCTAGTTTTGTGAAAGAATTTGATGCTCTATCTCATCAATTCCTTTGGTATGGTAATTATTTGTCTTCCAAATGGAGCCTAATTAGATAGGAGTCAGTTTGTAGACCAAAGCAAGAGGGGGGGTTGGGTCTTCAGCCTACAGGCTTGATTGGGTAGGTTTAAGCGACCAAGCTATATTAGAGATGGTGTACTTGTAAGATCAAGACATGGCCAGAATTATTACACATAAGTATCTCAGGGGAGTGGATGGATTGGATGTGCCCCGATGTGAGTTGATAGATAAAGGCTCTATGATTTGGGATACTCTCAGAAAAGGGGCAAAGCTTATTAAGGAAGGTCTATTCTGAATTTGTAATAGTGGTTCAGAGGCTCTCTTTTGGTATGATTCATGGGAAATGAGGTGAGTCCCCTTCTAGAAGCGACCGAGGCAACCGAAACTGATGAACTATAAATGATTGAATGTTTGAAGATGTTAAGTTGATGATCACAGTGACATATAAAGTTTATGCAAGCCATGAAATCGGTTAATGTATTGTATTGTCATTGATGTCAACTTGATACAGTCTGTATGGTCATGGACATATTGCCAAAGAATTCAAAGAATCGATGAATCAAAGGTTATCCTATCAGTAATGCATATAAGTCAAGTATTCACAAAGTGATTGTATACACCGACGAAGTGCACACCGACGGACAGAGTAAAAGAGAAAATTCACAGTGATACTCGATGAGAAAATGCACAGCGTTACCGATGAGCAAAGTCACAGTGTTGCCCGATGAGAAAAGCATAGTGTAACCCAATAGAAAAAATTACAGTACTGCGCGGCGGACGAAGATCCCGAAGACAGATGAAGTCACACCGATAGAACAATCAGTTATCACCGATGACTAACTGAAGTATTAACCAATATAACAAAGAGTTACGAAATGACAAAATGCTTAGCTGTCAAGAGCTAAAAGTAGACTTAACTGATACTTATCATTGTTTTAATCGACAAGATAAAGTCAAAGATAAGTAAAGGATTTAAAGTTGTTTTGTCTAGTTGGCAAGAAGATCTCTACGAGATAAAACTGGAGTTTTTCTTTGAATCTAATTGGCGAGAATTGTGGATCACGCCAAGATCAAGAAAGCCAAGAAACGGTGAATCATGTCTATAAAGAGACAACCTACTTCATTACGAAGGTGGTGAAGGGGAGTGATAATAAAATAGATGCTGAAGAGATTCTGAAGGAGAAGAAAGTCTTCATTCAGACCTGATCAATCAAGTTGAGGAAAGAGTTAAATTCTGCAGACACCGATGAACAGAGACACAACATCACATAGAAGAATAGTGTGGAGCAAAGGTATTGAATTGATAATATTGATCAGAAAGGTAATGTATTTACAATAGATCTGAGAATCTGCAATTCAAGTTGTATATGTGAACAGATCAATTTACTATTTCATTTTAACCATTGAAGCATCAAGTCTCTTAACTGAGCAGGACTTAAAAGTCTTTTGTAATTGAGATACATTCCAAGGAGTATCAAAAATCTTGATCATAGAAAGTAGTATTGAATATGCCTGATACATATTGACAGGCCAAGTGAGTGTTTGATCAAGGGTGGTAGCATTAGATGCCAAATACTAAGTGACAAACTATCTTTTAAATCCTCTAACAAGGTCACACCTAACAGTGTGTTTGTAACCTTTAACAGGGTTGGCTATTCACCGAGCTCACTTCAGAAGAGTGAAAATTTGGGGTACCGGTCCTAGTGGTTTTTCCCTTAATAGGGTTTCCACGTTAAAAATCCATGTGTTATGAGTTTATGTTTCATTACTTTAATATTTTGCATTTCACATAAGTTATTCTGGATTGATCGGTATACACTAGTTATTTACTATGTTTCGGTAAATAGTAAAACTACTTATCGGTAAACATACATAAGAAGGTTTTACAAAGCATTATGACAAGTAGAAATTTGTTATAAGTATTTCAAGACATTCATCTTGTATGACTGAAGATAACTAGAGGTATAATTTGTGGTACTAAGTTTGAAGGGTTGATTTAAGGATTAATTTCTAAGGCGACTGATTCACCCTCCCCCCCTCTCATTTATTACTAACAATTGGTATCAGAGCTTGTGTGCTTAGAAAGGGAGTTTAACAGCTCAAGATAAAGATCACAAGATGAACAAACGAGATGTGCCAAAGTTGAACAAAGACAACTTTGCTTCATGGCAAAGCAAAATAAGACTCCACTTATTAGGTATTAGAAATGATGTTACTCAATACTTAGATACTGAATATGTGTTTCCCACAGAAGCACCCACAGTTGAACAAATGAGAGAGAAGCATGAGCACAACTGCATAATGATAGAGCTTGCTTCCTCACTCTCCGATGCTGAATTTGAAGATGTCAAAGCATGCACAACTGCAAAGCAGATGTGGGACAAATTGAAGCTTGTACATGGTGGTGATAAAAATGTTATGATAGCCAAAGCAGAAAGCCTTAGAGGAAAGTTTGATGATCTCAGAATGAAACGAGGTGAAAACATCACATAGTAGAACACAAGAATCAAAGAGGTAGTCAATGCAATCCGAGGAGTTGGAGGTCTAGTAGATGAAGATACAGTGGTAAGTAAAATTTTAAGAACCTTACTACCTACTTATGCTATTAGAGTATCTACCATACAAGAAATGGGAGCAGTGAAAAATAGCAATGTTACTCTAGATAGTTTGATTGGAAGATTGATTTCATTTGAGATGAACAACTTTGATAATAGTGTCTTACCAAACATAGACTCTGCATTCAAATTTTCTTTGAGAATAAGTAAATCAAGTCATAAACACACTATGAGAAAATATAGTGATAGTGAAAGTGAAGAAGAAGATCTTGATGAAATTGAAGCACTTATGGCTAGAGGAATGCAGAGAGGCAAAGGTAAATACAAAGGTAAATTACCATTTGTTTGTTTTAATTGTAAATATATTGGACACTTTGTTGCAAGATGTCCTAACAGAAGAAAATATGACAGAAGTAATGACAGGTCATTTGAAAAGAAGTTTGATAGAGGTGATTAGAGAAGAAACCAAAAATCAGAAAGAAGAGATACCTAAGGCTACAAGGACAAAGGAAAGAAGGTCAGTTACCTAGCTAAATGCAAAGATGAAGATACTGACACCGAATCTGATGAAGACATCGAGATGGTATTTGTGGCAGTAAAAGATGATTCAAATGATGATGAAGAAAGGTATGTAGAAACTGCACTCACCTCTAAAGTTAGTAAAAATGATGTCTGGATCATAGATAGTGGCTACACACACCATATGACCGGTGACAAATAGAAGTTTGAAACTTTTGAATACTATAATGGTGGTTCAGTAAGAATTGGTAATGACACACCTTGTCCAGTTGAAGGTAAAGGAACTATAATGTTGAATAAGCTGATAAAATGTGAAAATGTTTATTAGGTGAAAGGATTAAATTATAATCTATTGAGTGTTTCTCAATTGAATAATTTAGGTCACAAAGTTGCATTTGAAAATAAGAAGGAAAAGATCTTCAATAAATCAGGAAGTCTGATTGGTACCGGTGAGCAGACAAAAGGTAACTTATTCTATCTGAATGATACTGACACCACTTGCTTCATGGGTAGAAATGAAGATATATGGTTGTGGCACAAAATATTGTTTCATATAAACTTTGAAAACTTGATAAAAATAAGAAGAAAGAGAAATGTAAGAGGCTTACCGACGATGATTAAGCCCGACAATATCATGTGCAAAAATTGTCAAAAAGGTAAGATGACAAAGTCTAGTTTCAAAAGTAAAACCCATACATCTGATGTCATTCTAGAATTAGTCCATACTGACCTATGTGGACCCATGAGAACAAAGAGTTATTATGGTGATAGATATTTTATTCTCTTTGTTGATGATTACTCTAGAATGATGACAGTAATGTTTCTAAAAGATAAATCTGAATCATTCAAGATGTTTAAATGGTACAAAGAAATGGTAGAAAAACAAAGTGGTAAAAAATTGAAATGATTAAGATCAGATAGAGGACAGGAATTTACTTCAGATGAATTCACTAACTTTTGTAATGAGCATGGAATCAAAAGACAGGTCTCTGCACCGAGAACACCACAGCAAAATGGAATTATTGAAAGAAGGAATAGATCCATTGTTGATTGTGCAAGGACACTAATGATAGAGAAAAACATCACCCAAATCTTTGGGAGGGAAGCTGTCAGTACTGTTGTTTACATGACATTGAACAGAGTACAATTGAAGAAAGACACCAAGAAGACACCTTATGAGCTATGGTATGGATACACACCCAATGTAAGTTACTTCAAAAATTTTGGCAGTCAATGTTATATATTAAAAGATGATAGAAATGGAAAGCTTGACTCCAAAAGTGATGAAGGAATCTTTCTAGGGTATTCCACCAAGAGCAAGGCTTATAAATGTCTCAATAAAGCCTCTAAAAAAATTGTTGAAAGTGCAAATGTAAAGATAGATGAATTTGCAGAGAAGAATGAAA
>MU214884.1:6515-20792 GCA_018584345.1 Thuja plicata | reverse complement strand
GAGTTGTAATCTTATAACAAGCTGTTCTAAGCTTCCACATCACTGAATCAATCAACCATTCAATGACAATGAGTTGTAATCTCATAACAAGCTATTCTGAGCTTCCACATCACTGAATCGATCAACCGTTTGATGACAATGAGTTGTAATCTCATAACAACCCGTTCTGAGCTTCCACATCACCGAATTGGTCAACTATTTGATTATAATCAGCTGCAATCTCATAACAAGCTATTCTGAGCTTCCACATCGCCGAATCAATTAGCCATTCAATGACAATGAGTTGTAATCTCATAACAAGCTGTTCTGAGCTTCCACATCGTCGAATTCATCAACCGTTCGATGATAATGAGTTGTAATCTCATAACAAGCTGGTCTGAGCTTCCACATCGCCGAATCGATCAGCCGTTCAATGACAATGAGTTGTAATCTCATAACAAGCTATTCTAAGCTTCCACATCGCCGAATCGATGAACCATTTGATGACAATGAGTTGTAATCTCATAACAAGCCATTCTCAGCTTCCACATCGTCAAATCAGTCAACCGTTCGATGATAATCAGCTGCAATCTCATAACAAGCTGTTCTGAGGTTCCACATCACCGAATCGATCAACTGTTTGATGATAATGAGTTGTAATCTCATAACAAGCTATTCTAAGCTTCCACATCACCGAATGGATCAACCGTTCGATGACAATGAGTTGTAATCTCATAACAAACCGTTCTGAGCTTCCACATCACCAAATCGATCAACCATTTGATGAAAATGAGTTGTAATCTCATAAAAAGCCCTTCTGAGGTTTCACATCACCGAATTGGTCAAACATTTGATGATAATCAGCTGCAATCTCATAACAAGCTATTCTGAGGTTCCACATTGCCAAATTGATCAACCGTTAGATGATAATGAGTTGTAATCTCGTAACAAGCTATTCTGAGCTTCCACATCACTGAATCAATCTACCGTTTGATAATAATGAGTTGTAATCTCATAACAAGTTGTTCAAAGCTTCCACATCACCAAATCGATCAACCGTTTGGTGACAATGAGTTGTAATCTCATAACAAGCTGTTCTGAGCTTCCACATCACCGAATCGATAAACCGTTTGATGACAATGAGTTGTAATCTCATAACAAGCCATTTTGAGGTTCCACATCACCAAATCGATCAACCGTTCGATGATAATGAGTTCTAATCTTGTAACAAGCTGTTCTGAGCTTCCACATCGCTGAATCGATCAACCATTCGATGATAATGAGTTGTAATCTCATAACAAGCTGTTCTGAGCTTCCCCATCACCGAATCGATCAACCATTTGATGAGAATGGGTTGTAATCTCATAACAAGCTGTTGTGAGCTTCCACATCACCGAATCAGTCAACCGTTTGATGATAATCAGTTGCAATCTCATAACAAGCTTTTTTGAGGTTCCACATCGCCGAATCGATCAACCATTCGATGATAATGAGTTGTAATCTCATAACAAGCTGTTCTAAGCTTCCACATCACCGAATCAATCAACCGTTTGATGACAATGAGTTGTAATCTCATAACAAGCTATTCTGAGCTTCCACATCGCCGAATCGATCAACCGTTTGATGACAATGAGTTGTAATCTCATAACAAGCCATTCTGAGGTTCCACATCACTGAATCGGTCAACCGTTCGATGATAATCAGCTGCAATCTCATAACAAGCTGTTCTGAGGTTTCAAATCACCAAATTGATCAACCTATTGATGATAATGAGTTGTAATCTTGTAACAAGCTGTTCTGAGCTTCCACATCGCCGAATCGATCAACTGTTTGATGATAATGAGTTGTAATCTCATAACAAGCTATTATGAGCTTCCACATCACCGAATACATCAACCGTTCGATGACAATGAGTTGTAATCTCATAACAAGCTGTTCTAAGCTTCCACACACTGAATCGATCAAGCGTTTGATGACAATGAGTTGTAATCTCATAACAAGCCATTCTGAGGTTCCACATCATCGAATCAATCAACCATTTGATGATAATCAATTGCAATCTCATAACAAGTTGTTCTGAGCTTCCACATCGCCGAATCGATCAACCGTTCGATGATAATGAGTTGTAATCTCATAACAAGCTATTCTGAGCTTCCACATCACCAAATTGATCAACCGTTTGATAAAAATGAGTTATCATCTCATAACAAGCCATTCTAAGGTTCCACATCGCCGAATCGGTCAACCGTTTGATGATAATTAGATACAATCTCATAACAAGCCGTTCTGAGCTTCCACATCACCAAATTGATCAACCGTTCGATGACAATGATTTGTAATCTCATAACAAGCTATTCTGAGATTCCACATCACCGAATCGATCAACCATTTGATGATAATGAGTTGTAATCTCATAACAAGCTATTCTGAGCTTCCACATCACCGAATCGATCAACCGTTCGATGACAATGAGTTGTAATCTCATAACAAGCCAATCTGAGCTTCGACATCGCCAAATCGATCAACCGTTTGATGAAAATGAGTTGTAATCTCATAACAAGCCATTCTAAGGTTCCTTATCACCGAATCGATCAGCCGTTCGATGATAATCAGCTGCAATCTCATAACAAGCTATTCTAAGGTTCCACATTGCCAATTCAATCAACCATTCGATGATAATGAGTTGTAATCTCATAACAAGTTGTTCTGAGCTTCCACATCACCGAATTGATAAACCATTCGATGATAATGAGTTGTAATCTCATAACAAGCTGTTCTGAGCTTCCACATCGCCGAATCGATCAACCGTTTGATGACAATGAGTTGTAGTCTCATAACAAGATGTTCTGAGCTTCCACATCGCTAAATCGATCAACCATTTGATGACAATGAGTTGTAATCTGATAACAAGCTATTCTAAGCTTCCACATTACCGAATCGATCAACCGTTTGATGACCATGAGTTATAATCTCATAACAAGCCATTCTGAGGTTCCACATCACCAAATCGGTCAACCATTTGATGATAATTAGCTACAATCTCATAACAAGCTATTCTGAGCTTCCACATCGCTGAATTGATCAACCGTTCGATGATAATGAGTTGTAATCTCATAACAAGCTGTTCTGAGGTTCCACATCACCGAATCGATCAACCGTTTGATGATGATGAGTTGTAATCTCATAACAAGCTGTTCTGAGCTTCTACATCTCCGAATCGATCAACCATTCGATGACAATGAGTTGTAATCTCATAACAAGCTATTCTGAGCTTCCACATTGCTGAATCGATCAACCGTTTAATGACAATGAGTTGTAATCTCATAACAAGCCATTCTGAGCTTCCACATTTCTGAATCGGTCAAGCGTTCGATGATAATCAGCTGTAATCTCATAACAAGCTATTCTAAGGTTCCACATCGCCGAATTGATCAACCGTTCGATGATAATGAGTTGTAATCTCATAACAAGCTGTTCTGAGCTTCCAAATCTCCAAATTGATCAACCATTTGATGATAATGAGTTGTAATCTCATAACAAGTTGTTCTGAGCTTCCACATCGCCGAATCTGTCAACCGTTTGATGACAATGAGTTTTAATCTCATAACAAGCTATTCTAAGGTTCCACATGACCGAATCGGTCAACCATTCAATGATAATCAGCTGTAATCTCATAACAAGCTGTTCTGAGCTTCCACATTGCCAAATCGATCAACTGTTTGATGATAATGAGTTGTAATCTCGTAACAAGTTGTTCTGAGCTTCCACATCACCGAATTGATCAACCGTTTGATGACAATAATTTGTAATCTCATAAAAAGCTATTCTGAGATTCCACATCGCCGAATCGATCAATTGTTTGATGACAATGAGTTGTAATCTCATAGCAAGTTGTTCTGAGGTTCCACATCACCGAATTGGTCAACTGTTCAATGATAATCAGCTGCAATCTCATAACAAGCAGTTCTGAGGTTCCACATCACCAAATCGATCAATCGTTCAGCTCTTCTGAGCTTCCACATCGCCGAATCGATCAACCGTTCGATGACAGTGAGTTGTAATCTCATAACAAGCTATTTTGAGCTTCCACATCACCGAATCGATCAACCGTTTGATGACAATGAGTTGTAATCTCATAACAAGCTATTCTGAGCTTCCACATCGCTAAATCAATCAATCATTTGATGACAATGAGCTATAATCCCATAACAAGCCATTTTGAGGTTCCACATCGCCGAATCGGTCAACTGTTCGATGATAATCTACTGTAATCTCATAACAAGCTGTTCTGAGGTTCCACATCACCAAATCGATCAACCGTTCAATGATAATGAGTTGTAATCTCATAACAAGCTGTTCTGAGCTTCCACATCGCCGAATCGATCAACCGTTCGAATATAATGAGTTGTAATCTCATAACAAAGTATTCTGAGCTTCCACATCGCCAAATAGATCAACTGTTTGATGACAATGAGTTGTAATCTCATAACAAGCTATTCTGAGCTTCCACATCGCCGAATTGATCAACGCTTTGATGACAATGAGTTGTAATCTCATAACAAGCCGTTCTAAGGTTCCACATCACTGAATCGGTCAACCGTTCAATGATAATCAGCTGCAATCTCATAACAAGCAGTTTTGAGCTTCCACATCGCCGAATTGATCAATCGTTTGATGATAAAGAGTTGTAATCTCATAACAAGCTATTCTGAGCTTCCACATCACCGAATCGCCGAATCGATCAACTATTTGATGACAATGAGTTGTAATCTCATAACAAGCCATTCTGAGCTTCCACATCACCGAATCGATCAACCGTTCGATGATAATGACTTGCAATCTCATAACAAGCTATTTTGAGCTTCCGCATTGCTGAATCAATCAACGGTTCGATGACAATGAGTTGTAATCTCATAACAAGATGTTCTAAGGTTCCACATCGCCGAATCAATCAACCGTTTGATGACAATGAGTTGTAATCTCATAACAAGCCATTCTGAGGTTCCACATGGCCGAATCGGTCAACCATTTGATGATAATCAGCTGCAATCTCATAACAAGCAGTTCTGAGCTTCCACATCACCAAATTGATCAACCGTTCGGTGATAATGAGTTGTAATCTCATAACAAGCTATTCTGAGCTTCCACATCGCCGAATCGATCAACCATTTGATGACAATGAGTTTTAATCTCATAACAAGCCATTCTAAGGTTCCACATCACCGAATCGGTCAACCATTCGATGATAATCAGCTCCAATCTCATAACAAGTTGTTCTGAGGTTCCACATCGCCAAATCAATCAACCGTTTGATGATAATGAGTTGTAATCTTGTAAAAAGTTGTTCTGAGCTTCCACTTCATCGAATCGATCAACCGTTAAATGATAATGAGTTGTAATCTCATAACAAGCTGTTCTGAGCTTCCACATCACCAAATTGATCAACCATTTGGTAACAATGAGTTGTAATCTCATAACAAGCTATTCTGAGCTTCCACATCACCGAATCGATCAACTGTTTGATCACAATGAGTTGTAATCTCATAACAAGCCATTCTAAGGTTCTACATCGCCAAATCGGTCAATCGTTCAATGATAATTAGCTACAATCTCATAACAAACTGTTCTTAGCTTCCACATTGTTGAATTGATCAACCGTTTGATGATAATGAGTTGTAATCTCATAACAAGCTGTTCTAAGGTTCCACATCACCAAATCGAACAATCATTCGATGATAATGAGTTAGAATCTCATAACAAGCTATTCTGAGCTTCCACATCGCCGAATCGATCAACCGTTTGATGACAATGAGTTGTAATCTCATAACAAGCCGTTCTGAGGTTTCACATCACCGAATCAGTCAATTGTTCGATGATAATGAGCTGCAATCTCATAACAAGCTGTTCTGAGGTTCCACATCACCAAATTGATCAACCGTTCGATGATAATAAGTTGTAATCTCATAACAAGCTATTCTGAGATTCCACATCACCGAATCAATCAACCATTCAATGATAATGAGTTGTAATCTCATAACAAGCTATTCTGAGCTTCCACATCACTGAATCTATCAATCGTTTGATTACAATGAGTTGTTATCTCATAACAAGCCATTCTGAGCTTCCACATCGCCGAATCGGTCAACCGTTCGATGATAATCAGTTCCAATCTCATAACAAGCAGTTCTGAGGTTCCACATCGCCGAATCGATCAACCGTTCAATGATAATGAGTTGTAATCTCATAACAAGTTATTCTGAGCTTCCACATTGCTGAATCGATCAACCGTTTGATTACAATGAGTTGTAATCTCCTAATAAGCCATTCTGAGCTTCCACATCGCCGAATCGGTCAACCGTTTGATGATAATCAGTTACAATCTCATAATAAGCAGTTCTGAGGTTCCACATCGCCAAATCGATCAACCGTTCAATGATAATGAGTTGTAATCTCATAAAAAGTTATTCTGAGCTTCCACATTGCCGAACGATCAACCGTTTGATGACAATGAGTTGTAATATCATAACAAGCTATTCTGAGGTTCCACATTCACCAAATCGATCAACCGTATGATGATAATGAGTTGTAATCTCATAACAAGCTGTTCTGAGGTTCCACATCACCGAATTGTTCAACCATTCCATGATAATGAGTTGTAATCTCATAACAAGCTATTCTAAGCTTCCACATCGCTGAATCGATCAACCGTTCGATTATAATGAGTTGTAATCTCATAACAAGCTATTCTGAGCTTCCACATCATCGAATCAATCAACTGTTTGATGACAATGAGTTTTAATCTCATAACAAGCTATTCTGAGCTTCCACATCACTGAATCGATCAACCGTTTGATGACAATGAGTTCTAATCTCATAACAAGCCATTCTGAAGTTCCACATCGCCGAATCGGTCAACCATTTGATGATAATTAGCTGCAATCTCATAACAAAGAGTTCTGAGCTTCCACATTGGCAAATTGATCAACCGTTCGATGATAATGAGTTGTAATCTCATAACAAGCTGTTTTGAGCTTCCACATCGCCGAATCGATCAACCGTTCAATGACAATGAGTTGTAATCTCATAACAAGCTGTTTTGAGCTTCCACATTGCCGAATTGATCAACCGTTTGATGATAATGAGTTGTAATCTCATAACAAGCCGTTCTGAGCTTCCACATCACCGAATCAGTCAACCGTTTGATGATAATCAGCTGCAATCTCATAACAAGCTTTTCTAAGGTTCCACATCGCCAAATCGATCAACCATTTGATGATAATCAGTTATAATCTCATAAGAAGCTATTTTGAGCTTCCACATCACCAAATTGATCAACCGTTCGATGACAATGAGTTGTAATCTCATAACAAGCCATTCTGAGCTTCCACATCGCTGAATCAATCAACCATTTGATGAGAATGAGTTTTAATCTCATTACAAGCCATTCTAAGCTTCCACATCCCCAAATCTATCAACCGTTCGATGATAATGAGTTTTAATCTCATAACAAGCTGTTCTGAGATTCCACATCACCAAATTGATCAATCGTTCGATGATAAGGAGTTGTAATCTCATAACAAGTTGTTCTGAGCTTCCACATCGCCGAATCGATCAACCGTTCGATGAGAATGAGTTGTAATCTCATAACAAGCTATTCTGAGCTTCCACATTGCCGAATCGATCAACCGTTTGATGACAATGAGTTGTAATATCATAACAAGTCGTTCTGAGGTTCCACATCACCAAATCGGTCAACCGTTCGATGATAATCAGCTCCAATCTCATAACAAGCTATTCTGAGCTTCCACATCACTGAATCGATCAACTGTTTGATGACAATGAATTGTAATCTCATAACAAGCCATTCTGAGCTTCCACATCGCTGAATCGGTCAACCATTTGATGATAATCAGCTGCAATCTCATAACAAGCTGTTCTAAGCTTCCACATTGCGGAATCGATCAGCCATTCTATGACAATGAGTTGTAATCTCATAAAAAGCTTTTCTGAGCTTCCACATTGTCGAATTGATCAACCATTCGATGATAATGAGTTGTAATCTCATAACAAGCTGTTCTGAGCTTCCACATCGCCGAATCGATCAGCCGTTCAATGACAATGAGTTGTAATCTCATAACAAACCATTCTGAGCTTCCACATCACCGAATTGATCAACCATTTGATGACAATGAGTTGTAATCTCATAACAAGCCATTCTGAGGTTTCACATCACTGAATCAGTCAAACATTTGATGATAATCAGCTGCAATCTCATAACAAGCTGTTCTAAGGTTCCACATCGCCAAATTGATCAACCGTTAGATGATAATGAGTTGTAATCTTGTAACAAGCTATTCTGTGCTTCCACATCACCGAATTGATCAACCGTTTGATGATAATGAGTTATAATCTCATAACAAGCTGTTCTGATCTTCCACATTGCCAAATCGATCAACCATTTGATGACAATGAGTTGTAATCTCATAACAAGCTGTTCTGAGCTTCCACATCGCCGAATCGATCAACCGTTTGATGACAATGAGTTGTAATCTCATAACAAGCCATTTTGAGGTTCCACATCACCGAATCGGTCAACCGTTCAATGATAATTAGCTACAATCTCATAACAAACTGTTCTGAGCTTCCACATCACCGAATTGATCAACCGTTTGATGATAATGAGTTGTAATCTCATAAAAAGCTGTTCTGAGGTTCCACATCACCAAATCGATCAACCGTTTGACGATAATGAGTTGTAATCTCATAAAAAGTTGTTCTGAGCTTCCACATCACTGAATCAATCAACCGTTCGATGACAATGAGTTGTAATCTCATAACAAGTTGTTCTTAGCTTCCACATTGCCGAATTCATCAACCGTTTGATGACAATGAGTTGTAATCTCATAACAAGCCGTTCTAAGGTTTCACATCACCAAATTGGTCAACCATTTGATGACAATGAGTTGTAATCTCATAACAAGCCGTTCTGAGGTTCCACATCGCCAAATCGGTCAACCATTTGATGATAATCAGCTACAATCTCATAACAAGCTGTTCTGAGCTTCCACATTGCCGAATTGATCAACCGTTTGATGATAATGAGTTGTAATCTCATAACAAGTTGTTCTAAGCTTCCACATTGCCGAATCGATCAACCGTTCAATGACAATGAGTTGTAATCTCATAACAAGCTGTTCTGAGAGTCCACGTTGCCGAATCGATCAACCGTTTGATGACAATGAGTTGTAATTTCATAACAAGCTATTCTGAGCTTCCACATCGCTGAATCAGTCAACCGTTCGATGATAATCAGCTACAATCTCATAACAAGTTGTTCTAAGGTTCCACATCGCTGAATCGATCAACCGTTCAATGATAATGAGTTGTAATCTCATAACAAGCTGTTTTGAGCTTCCACATCGCCAAATCAATCAACCGTTAAATGACAATGAGTTGTAATCTCATAACAAGCCGTTCTAAGCTTCCACATCACTAAATCGATCAACCATTTGATGACAATGAGTTGTACTCTCATAACAAGCCATTTTGAGGTTCCACATCACCGAATCAGTCAACCCTTCGATGATAATCAGCTACAATCTCATAACAAGCTCTTTTGAGGTTCCACATCACAAAATCGATCAACCATTTGATGATAATGAGTTGTAATCTTGTAACAAGCTGTTGTGAGCTTCCATATTGCCGAATCCATCAACCATTTGATGATAATGAGTTGTAATCTCATAACAAGCTATTCTAAGCTTCCACATCGCTGAATCGATCAACTGTTTGATGACAATGAGTTGTAATCTCATAACAAGCTATTCTGAGCTTCCACATCACTGAATCAGTCAACCGTTCGATGATAATTAGCTGTAATCTGATAACAAGCTGTTCTGAGGTTCCACATCGCCGAATCGATCAACCGTTTGATGATAATGAGTTGTAATCTCATAACAAGCTATTCTGAGCTTCCACATCACTAAATCGATTGACCGTTTGATGACAATGAGTTGTAATCTCATAACAAGCCATTCTAAGCTTCCACATCACCGAATCGATCAACCGTTTGATGACAATGAGTTGTAATCTCATAACAAGCTATTCTGAGGTTCCACATCACTGAATTGGTCAACCGTTCGATGATAATAAGCTACAATCTCATAACAAGCTGTTCTGAGCTTCCACATTGCCAAATCGATCAACAGTTCAATGATAATGAGTTGTAATCTCATAACAAGCTATTTTGAGCTTTCACATCACCGAATTGATCAACCATTCGATGATAATGAGTTGTCATCTCATAACATGCTATTCTAATCTTCCACATCGCCGAATCAATCAACCGTTCAATGACAATGAGTTGTAATTTCATAACAAGATGTTCTAAGCTTCCACATCGCCGAATCGATCAACCGTTTGATGACAATGAGTTGTAATCTCATAACAAGCCATTCTAAGGTTACACATCACTGAATTAGTCAACTGTTCGTTGATAATCAGTTGCAATCTCATAATAAGCAGTTCTGAGCTTCCACATCGCCAAACTGATCAACCATTCGATGATAATGAGTTGTAATCTCATAACAAGCTATTCTGAGCTTCCACATCACTGAATTGATCAACCGTTTGATGGCAATGAGTTGTAATCTCATAACAAGCCATTGTTAGGTTCCATATCACTAAATTCGTCAACCATTCGATGATAATCAGCTGCAATCTCATAACAAGCTATTCTTAGGTTCGACATCACCAAATTGATCAACCGTTTGATGATAATGAGTTGTAATCTCGTAACAAGCTGTTCTGAGCTTCCACATCGCTGAATCGATCAACCGTTCAATGATAATGAGTTGTAATCTCATAACAAGTTGTTCTGAGCTTCCACATTGCCAAATTGATCAACCATTTGATGATAATGAGTTGTAATCTCATAACAAGCTATTCTAAGCTTCCACATTGCCGAATCGATGAACCATTTGATGACAATGAGTTGTAATCTCATAACAAGCCGTTATGAGGTTCCACATCGCCGAATCAGTCAACTGTTTGATGATAATTAGCTACAATCTCATAACAAATTGTTTTAAGCTTCCACATCGCCAAATTGATCAATCGTTCAATGATAATGAGTTGTAATCTCATAACAAGCTGTTGTGAGGTTCCACATTGCCAAATCGATCAACCGTTCAATGATAATGAGTTGTAATCTCATAACAAGCTGTTCTGAGCTTTCACATCGCCGAATCAATCAACCGTTCGATGACAATGAGTTGTAATCTCATAACAAGCCGTTCTGAGCTTCCACATCACCGAATTGATCAACCGTTTGATGACAATGAGTTGTAATCTCATAACAAGCCGTTCTAAGGTTTCACATCACTGAATTGGTCAACCGTTCGATGATAATGACCTGCAATCTCATAACAAGCTGTTCTCAGGTTCCACATCACCAAATTGATCAATTGTTCGATGATAATGAGTTGTAATCTCATAACAAGCTATTCTGAGCTTCCACATCACCAAATGGATCAACCGTTCGATGATAATGAGTTGTAATATTATAACAAGCTATTCTGAGCTTCCACATCACCAAATCGATCAACCGTTCGATGACAATGAGTTGTAATCTCATAAAAAGCTATTCTGAGCTTCCACAGCACCGAATTGATCAACCGTTTGATGACAATGAGTTGTAATCTCATAACAAGCCATTCTGAGGTTCCACATCGCCGAATCGGTCAATCGTTTGATGATAATCAGCTGCAATCTGATAACAAGTTGTTCTAAGCTTCCACATCGCCGAATTGATCAACCGTTCGATGATAATGAGTTGTAATCTCATAACAAGCTGTTCTGAGCTTCCACATTGCCGAATCGATCAACCGTTCAATGACAATGAGTTGTAATCTCATAACAAGCTATTCTGAGCTTCCACATCGCCGAATCAATCAACCGTTTGATGACAATGAGTTGTAATCTGATAACAAGCCGTTCTAAGTTTCCACATCACTGAATCGGTCAACCGTTCGATGATAATCAGCTGCAATCTCATAACAAGCTATTCTAAGGTTCCACATCGCCGAATCGATCAATCATTTGATGATAATGAGTTGTAATCTCATAACAAGCTATTTTGAGCTTCCACATCGCAGAATCGATCAACCGTTTGATGATAATGAGTTGTAATGTCATAACAAGCTATTCTGAGCTTCCACATCGCCGAATCGATCAACCGTTCGATGATAATGAGTTGTAATCTAATAACAAGATGTTCTAAGCTTCCACATCGCGAAATCGATCAATCGTTTGATGATAATAAGTGGTAATCTCATAACAAGCCATTTTGAGGTTCCACATCGCCGAATCAGTCAACCGTTCGATGATAATCAGCTGCAATCTCATAATAAGCAGTTCTAAGCTTCCACATCACCAAATTGATCAACTGTTTGATGATAATGAGTTGTAATCTCATAACAAGCTATTCTGAGCTTTGACATTACTGAATCGATCAACCATTCAATGACAATGAGTTGTAATGTCATAACAAACTCTTCTGCACTTCCACATCGCCGAATCGATCAACCGTTTGATGACAATGAGTTGTAATCTCATAACAAGCCGTTCTGAGCTTCCACATCGCCAAATCGGTCAACCGTTTGATGATAATGAGCTAAAATATCATAACAAGCTGTTCTGAGGTTCCACATCACCGAATCAATCAACTGTTTGATGATAATGAGTTGTAATCTCATAACAAGCTATTCTGAGCTTCCACATAAATGAATCGATCAACCGTTTGATGACAATGAGTTGTAATCTCATAACAAGCCATTCTGAGCTTCCACATCACCGAATTGATCAACTGTTTGATGACAATGAGTTTTAATCTCATAATAATCCATTCTGAGGTTCCACATCACCAAATCGGTCAACGATTCCATGATAATCAGTTGCAATCTCATAGCAAGCTGTTCTGAGGTTCCACATCGCCAAATTGATCAACCGTTCGATGATAATGAGTTGTAATCTCGTAACAAGCTATTTTAAGCTTCCACATCACCGAATGGATCAACCATTTGATGATAATGAGTTGTAATCTCATAACAAGCTATTCTGAGCTTCCACATCACCAAATTGATCAACCATTTGATGATAATGAGTTGTAATCTCATAACAAGCTGTTCTAAGCTTCCACATCACTGAATGGATCAACCATTTGATGACAATGAGTTGTAATCTCATAACAAGAAATTCTGAGGTTCCACATCGCCGAATAGGTCAACCGTTCGATGATAATTATCTACAATCTCATAACAAGCTGTTCTGAGCTTCCACATTGCCGAATTGATCAACCGTTCAATGACAGTGAGTTGTAATCTCATAACAAGTTATTCTGAGGTTCCACATCGCCGAATCGATCAACCGTTTGATGATAATGAGTTGTAATCTCATAACAAGCTATTCTGAGCTTCCACATCACTGAATCGATCAACCGTTCGATGACAATGAGTTGTAATCTCATAACAAGCCGTTCTGAGCTTCCACATTGCCGAATCGATCAGCCGTTTGATGACAATGAGTTGTAATCTCATAACAAGCCGTTCTGAGGTTTCACATCACCGAATTGGTCAACCGTTTGATGATAATCAGGTGCAATCTAATAAAAAGTTGTTCTGAGGTTCCACATCACCAAATCGATCAACCATTCGATGATAATGAGTTGTAATCTCATAACAAGCTATTCTGAGCTTCCACATCACCGAATTGATCAACCGTTCGATGATAATGAGTTGTAATCTCATAACAAGCTGTTCTGAGCTTCCACATTGCCGAATCAATCAATCATTCGATGACAATGAGTTGTAATCTCATAACAAGCTGTTATATGCTTCCACATCACCGAATCGATCAACCATTTGATGACAATGAGTTTTAATCTCATAACAAGCCATTCTAAGTGTACGCCTCTCTCTCTGGTTTCCCACAGCTTTCCAAGGGCATGGGTTAGTAGCCAAGGTTCACAAGTGCATGCAAATCTATTACGCAATAACTACTAAACAAATAATCGAAACGCAAGCAATAAAATATACAAACAACAAAGAGGAAGACAAATGAATGCAAACCCTTCAAAGCTTGAGGCTTCTATTGTCTCTCTCTACTCCTTCAATAACGCTGTTCTTGATGCTCAGTATTGGCTAGGCAACGTCTATGACTTGAGAAGCGTCGAGATGTTGATAATTGCAAAGTGTGTGTGTGATCGCAGGATGGCCTGAATGCTGACAGAGTAATGGCGCT
>MU214883.1:5189-17866 GCA_018584345.1 Thuja plicata | reverse complement strand
AAATTATATAGATGGAAGGATGAGAATCTCCTCAAGAAACCCTTTTCCTTTCATCAAATTTGGGTGAAAAAAAATCATCAACGACATGGTCGAACTCTTAAAATTGGAGGAAATATGGAAAACACACATTTTTGGTAGACCATGTAGGTTTGGCATCCCCAAGCCAAAACCCAAGGCACATCTTGAAGAAAATCCTAGTTGTATAAAAGGTATCACGTACCCGATATGTATAAGGTACTTGATAATTATCCCATGCCTCATGCATTTGAATAAATTTCAAACAAAATATATATGATAACAATATTCCTTATTCCTTCCTCTGCCTCTAGGCCCGTCTCCGAAGAGAAATTAGTTGATGAAATGATTATTATGGGGTCATCTTTTATCTAGGAAGCTAGAAGGATTAAACAGGCTCTATCTATTTATTCTTCAGCAACAGGCCAAATTGTCAATTGGCAGAAGAGCTCTTTGTACTTTATAAATATCTCAGAGGATAGAAAAAATAGGATAGCTAGAATTGTTGGATGTGAAATTGGGACCTTTCCTGCAACCTACATTGGTCTCCCTTTGGGATTGAAACCTCTCGAATCCTTTTAGGTAGGTATTGTGGATAGATTCAATAGGAAATTAGCTGGTTGGAAGGGAGCTCTCCTTAGCCAAGCTGGAAAACTCCAACTTCAGAAGGCTTCTTTGCAAATCCTCCCCATAGATGCCATGATTATGTTTAGGATCCCAGGAAAATTTTCTGATGTGATAGAATCTATTCAGAGAAATTTTCTTTGGTCTGGAGTCAAAGACAAAAAGAGACTGGCTCTTGTGGCATGGGACAAGGTTTGCACTCCGAGGAAGTGGGGAGGTCTGGGGATTCAACCTCTAAAGGTTATTAACCAGGCTCTTTTGGAAAAGAAAATCTAGCGTATCTATGGTGACAATAAAGAATGGAATGAGATTATTAGGAAAAAATATATCTTTTCATTCCCTCACATGTCAGAATTTATGAAGTCTAATGTGAAGGTGGATGGTTCATTCATTTGGAACACTATCCAGCAAGCTAATGAGACAAATTTCAAGGGTTCTAAGTGGCTTTTGGGTAATAGCAGGAGAATTTTGTTCAGGGATGATTGTTGGGTCAAATATTTTCCTCTGACTTCCATTCCTTCTATCCAACCTTTTATTGATATATGTAAATAGAGATTTGGTATGAGGGCCTTAGATTACTGGGAAAACCAGACCTGGGTTGACCTTTCTAAGGTGGAATTCTCACTTAAACCTCTTATGTTGTATTTGAATGTATGGAAAGTGGACACTTCTAAGGAGGATAATTTGATTTGGGGAAAGCTTCCATCGGGTCTCTATTCTATTGCTTCGGCCTCTGAGATCTTGATAAAGCCCTCAGATCCTCTTCCCTTCTTGAACCAAGTATGGGATAAACATCTCACTCCTAAAATTAACATCTTTTTTTGAATGGTTTTGCATAACAAGATCCTTACCATCGACAATCTCCAAAAAAGAGGAATGATTTTGTCGAATAGATGTTTTTTGTGCAAAAATGCGGAGGAATCAGTTTTCCACTTGGTCATTGATTGTTTTTATTCCAGATATGTGTGGTGCCTTACTTTGCAATGTTGGAATATTCACTAGGTGTTTCCAAAAAATCTGTAACATTTTTTCATGTAGTGGAGAAATGCAGTTGCTCTTGTTGATAGGTCGCTGTGGAAGATTATTGCTCCTCATATCATTTGGAAACTTTGGCGTGAATGAAATGATAGAGTATTCCATGATAATGCTTTTCCTCCGGTGGTTATTTTGAAAAAGATTAAAAGAAGCTTTAGAGAAAATTGTAATGTGTTTAATGGTGGCATGCTGGATTTCAATGATGGAGTTTCGATAGTTTCTATAGTCAATTCTCCTTCCAGGTGGGAGAATGGAATTTGTCTTTCCCCTCCTATTGGCTGGATTAAAGCCAACTTTAACGGAGCTATGAAGGGCAATCCGGGCCCATATTATCCATGAAGACAAGGCAAATTGTCTTGTGGTCGTGGCTTTCCCCATTGGGGTCCAGACCAACCACGTGGTAGAAGTGATGGCTCTTCTGCAAACTTTAAAATTAATTAATGAAAGTATGCCCTTGAATGTGTGGATTGAAGGTGATTCAATGAATATCTTAAATTTCATTAAATGGATTACCAAGCCATCGTGGTCAATCAAGCAGATTATTGATGAGGCTTTTTTAATTAGTAACTCTTTTACCAATGTCATCATATCGCATAACTTTAGGGAAGTGAACTGTACTATGGCTATGTTGGCTAACATTACAATTAAGGCCAAGGGTATCATGACCTGGCATGGAGCTATCGATTTGACCATTGAGGTGAGAGCCAAGTTGGCATATGATCTAACTCATAGAAAATGAGAAGATTTGGAAAATCTCAAAAAGCTTTCATGAATTTATGTATATCATTAATAGTTGTCAACAGGGTTATGGAAAGGCTTGTCTCTCCCAAGAATGTGAAGTGTAGACACACGTTCATTCGCTGTTTACAAATTTTGAATTAGGCTTTTCTACACTTGCTCTGCTTTGCTTCTGCCATTGCTAGTGAAAACCTGTTCTTGCAAGGTACTATGGGGGTGGGTTAAATAGAAAGGAGTCAAAAAACTGCAAGCAATGGAAGACCCAAACAAAGGTTTAGGATAAGCTTAACAAAGGAGACCTCACAAACTACATGGAGTGCCTTCATGGCTCCAAAGAGGCTGTCATGAATTCTTTTGTGGAAAGCTAGAATGATGGTACTATGGTTATCGGTGGTATGGTCGTTAAGATTACCAAAGACCCAGGATTGCTAAGGTTACGATTTTAAATACCAAAGGCATAAAACTCTACAGAGACAAAAAGATATCTCAGAAGGCTATTAAACACTTCCCTAAGGACAAAGTGGAAGCAGATAGTTTGGTGAAAGAATCTGGAGGGTGTTATGATGTCAATGCCATCAAGGAATTTTGGGCGAAGGTGCTTACGACAGTCATGGAGTACGCTTATTTAGATGGGAGATAAAAAAGGGCCCATTCCTACCATTTTGTGTTGTTATGTCATCTTCAACATAAGGTGAGAATTTATTTCCCTTTCTACCTATTGCAATCTCTCCGTCATAGTATTACTGATCACAGGCATAAGGAAAGTAAGCCCATTCTACATGAAGGCTTGATTCTCCTGATTGTAGAACATGTAAAGAAATTTGCAGTCTTCAGTCCTCTTATTATTTACCTGAGAGACTCAGACTCTGCTAAAACGGGAAAAAAGATTAGGGTGGGTGAAGAAACGACTAAGCCGATTGTTAAAAATCTGAAATTTGAAAAAAAATAAGGGTATGGACATGGACTCAGATGGTGAGAGTGCTGATGGTTATGATGGAGTAGACTACCTCGCCCACTCCCATTTTCATGATGAGAGTAAGGATTCTTTGTCTATTTTGATGAGTGCCTCCAGTGAAGATGAGGTCAAAACTATGCGAGCCCAGATTGTTAAGGAGAAAGGTAAAGATCCTGTGGTCGCTAAGGAGGATGTGGGTGAACAAAAAGTTCCTATTTTGGTCAATTATGCGAGTTTGAAAGATCATAACATTTCCATCTCTCCAAAGATGGACGTGTTTATGGATGTGCAGTCAGAGAGGAAAGAGGAGGAAACCCCAAGTCACTATACTTCTGAGAAGGCCCATATCCCTGCTACTTCTAAGTACATACCTTTCTCTAGATTTGTGGATATGTAGGAGAAAAATGTCCAACTTATCTAGGAGGACATGGAAGAAAAATTTGAGCCCCCATTTGGAGTCCTTCAAATTGTGACGACAATGTCTTTGTACTCATTTCGACTGATGAAATGGGTATTTAAGGAAATCAAGTCTCCATATCAGCTTTAGAGCTTTGTCCTCCTGTGTTGATCTCATCCAAGGTAATCAAGATTCTGGGTTGGCAGGGGTTGATGGTAAACCCAACAAGGAGGATGGGATACATTTTAAGACTCTAAATGACAGATTTCACATTCTGGAGAGCATATTGAAAAAACATATGATGGATAACAATGTCTTCATGGGTTCCACTATGGAGTTTGATAGGGAGTCTCCTTGGTTACCTTCTAAGTTTGCTTGAAACTCTTCTTAGGCCTCTACTAGGACCTCTAGGGCTTCCTCAATCCACCCTTTCTCACTGGAAAGATTCAATCCTTCCTCCAAACAAGAATTCTTCCTATCTTGTTAAGGTTACCATTCTTGTGTTCTACAAGAACTTCTCAAATCTACACCTTCCAAGCCCTAACCATGAAATGGAGTTTCAAGAGGTTGAGGGATTGATTTCACTACAATCTTGGATTGCAACATGGGTTTTAAGACTCCAATTTGAGCCATTTCTCCATCGAGTTCCAATTTCCTATCTTTAAGGCCTTGTAGCCTTTTTCCACCAATTAGGCCTCCTAAATTGTAGGACAACACTTTTTCAGTGCAAAAAATTCGAAGGAACCCCAAATATCTTTATACAATCTTCAATTAAAAAAAAAACCCACAAGGATTTTCTAGGTCTTAGGGTCCCGTACTGTCCGTACACCCTACTTCTTGAAAATGGCTTCTTTCTGGGTTTTGGACCAGTTTTAAGACTTTGGCTTCAAAACTTGGCAAGTTGATGTCTTGGGCACTCCTCCACCTTGATGAGTACCTGCATAGAATCATTCAATACATTCATGGACTTTTTGGTTCATGCAAACAACCCCCTGCACTTTTAAACTGATTGTTACTTGCTCTTCCTAACCGGGCTCTTCCTCAAGCTCGCCTAGGGAAAGTTCTTAAAAATACTTGCAAGCCTTTACAGAGATCCTCCTTCCATATTCCTAAAGCTCCATGGACCTAGTCTACATTCCTAGGTGGCCATACAGAACCAATGGTGGGAAGTGGAGTTAGGTCCACATATTTGCTCCTCACTCAAAACTGGACAGCAAACAGTCCAAAATTAAAGAATTTTTAAACTACAAAAGAAAAACAACTACCAAACAAACTATCTACTGAAAAATCTTTGAAACATGCCCAAAAATGGCCTCCACTAATGACAGACCCTAATCTAATCCATACAACACAAGGCAAACCAAAAATGCTTGAAATCTATTGTTCTCTCATAAAAGCTCTTGGCTCCAAAGTTCAAATCCGTACAAATGAATTCCGACCCCCCAAATTAGGGGTTTTCCACCTTATATATGCTTGGCACACATGTTCCATCCCTTGGATGGGTTCAAAAACCATTAGAACAATGAACCCCTCTAGACAACAAAATGTTGTCAGCAACTTTTAAAAGTTGCTAATGTTGCATAGCAACATTTTTCATCTTATTTTGCAACTTACACTTTTAAGTTTTTCTCCACAAATCTAACTTATCTAACCTTATCTAGACCACCTATGGTATCCAAGGACCCTAAGAAAAACCATGAAATCAATCTCCCCTTTGATGACATAATCAAGTATAGTCCACTAATCAAGAGCCAAAAAGAGCTATTTTAACCAAACAGAAGCATAAAAAGAAATCTAACTAAAACACTCTTGGTCAACATGAACTTATGTACTTACATTGACCTACATGAGGGTCTTACACACACTAGCATACCCAAAATGACAAGAGACCACCAAACTTGCTGGCATCTCAAGGGTGCTCCTACACCATACTACCAAGGTTAAGAACTTATGTCACCTCTGGGGATAGGAGCGTAGAATCAATTCCCTACTTCTTAAATTCATTCTCAGCTACCCAAGTAGCCTCAGCCTCTGACATGCCTGCCCACTGAATGAGATGTTCCATATAAGTGCCCTTTCTAGTCTTTTTCTTCACCCGAGAGTCTAAAATCTTCACTGTCCTTGGTGTTGGTGTAGGGGTAATTTGAACATCTGCTACTATGTCCTTACCATTTGACTATAATTTAGTATCTCCTGGTGTAGTTCCTTTTTACTGGACTAAATCCTACACATTGAAAATAGGAGAGATTGCCAAATCTGTTGGCAAGTCAAGTTTATAGGCTTTTTGCCCATACTTTACAAGAATCTTGCAAGGACCAATCCTCCTCATCTGCAGCTTGGTGGGGACTCCCTTCTGCAATCTGGACTTGTTGAGATGAACCATCACAAGGTCACCCACAACAAACTGAAGATCTCTTCTTCCTTCATCAACTCTAGCTTTCATCTTTTATGTAGCCTCTTGGAGTTGTTTCTTTACTTGCTCATGAAATTCCTTCATGGACTGAGAAAAATCATCTGCACATGCACTCCTTCCTTCTGCATTTTCCAAATTTCTTAATTCAAACACACCCCTAGGGTGTAGCCCATAAACTATTTCAAAGGGGATTTTGCCTATGGTCCTATTGGCACTGTCATTATAGGCATATTCAGCCTGTGGTAACATCTGATCCCACATCACTCCATACTCCTTTGTCAAGCACCTAAGGAGATTTCCTAACACACTACTGATCTCTTCAGTCTGACCATCAGTTTGGGGATGGTAGGCTGACCCAAATGAAAAATTGGTTCCCAATCTTTCCCACAAGGTTTTCCAAGAATGACCCATAAATTTTATATCTCTGTCAGATACTATGCTGATAGGTAAACCATGAATCCTTACCACTTCTTTAAAAAACAATTGAGCAATATGACTGGCATCATGGGTGGTTTTGCAAGCAATGAAGTGACTCATCTTGCTAAACCTATCTACCACCACAAAGATACTATCTAAACCAGTCTTGGTTTTAGGAAACCCAACAATAAAATCGATGCTAATACATTCCAAAGGCCTATTAGGAATGGGCAAGGGCTGATGCAAACCTGCATTTTAGGAAGTACCCTTAGCTTTTTGGCAAATCACACATTTCTCCACATACTTCCTGATGTCCTTCTGCATCCTAGGCCAATAATAGAACCTTTGCACTAGTTCTAGTGTCTTATTTAGGCCAAAATGCCCACTCAAACTGCCATTGTGCTTCTCTTGAATCACATTCTCCCTCATAGATCCCTTAGGGATACATAGCTGCCCTTCCCTAAACAAGAGATCATTTTGAATTGTATAGTTTTCAAATTGACTATGGAAATGGTTCTTGAAGTCTTTACATACCTTGTATGCTTCTGAGAAGTCCTCATCACCTTCATAAAGCTCCTTGAAGCTTTCTATGCCTATACTTTGCAGCTACACTTCTTGGACTGTCAAGAGTCTCCTACTCAAAGCATCGACCACTTTATTCAACTGCCCTTTCTTATGTTTGATGGTAATGGTACAGGCCTACAAATATTCCATCCATTTAAGGTGTTTTTTGCTCAACTTCTCTTGAGAATTGATAAATCTCAAAGCTTTGTTATCAGTATAAACTACAAATTTCTTGGGCAACAAATAGTGCCTCCATTTCCTTAAGGATTGCACCAATGCATATAACTCTAGGTCATAATAAGAGTACCTCTTCTTGGCCTCATTCAACTTCTCAGTGTAAAAGGCCACTGACCTATTCTCTTGATTCAATACTACCCCAACAGCTATACCACTTGCATCACATTCAAGGGTAAACAACTTATCAAAATTAGGCAAAACCAAAATAGGTTGTGTTGCCACTTCCTTCTTCAACACTTCAAAACCTCTACTATCCTCTGGAGTCCATTTGAATTTAGTTTTCACTCCACCTTTTATTATATCTAAGACTGGTGCACATATTTCACTAAAGCCTCTAATGAACTTTCTATAAAATTGTGCAAGTCCCTGGAAACTTCTTACCTCAAAGCTGCATGTAGGGGTAGGCCAACTTAATATTTCCAATACCTTGCTGGGATCCATCTTCAAGGTTCCTTGTGACACCACAAAACCAAGATAGATCAACTCTTGTTTCATAAATTCACACTTTTCCAAGTTAATGGACAACTTCTCCTCATGAAGTTTCTTCAACACAATCTGCAAATGTTGGAGATGTTCCTCCTTTGTCTTACTGAAAATGAGGATGTCATCTAGGTACAGAACTACAAATATTCCTATGCAGTCCTTCAACACCTCATTCATCAACCTCATAAAGGTTCTTGGAGTATTGCTAAGCCGAAAGGGCATGACCAACCATTCATAGAGCCCTTCTGTTGTCTTGAATGTTGTCTTCCATTCATCACCCTCCTTAATTCTAATTTGATGGTACCCACTCTTCAAATCCAACTTGGTGTAGTACCTTGCTCCTCCCAAACAGTCCATAAKATCTTCAATCCTAGGAATTAGAAAYYGRTATCTCACARTGATCCTATTAATTGCTCTTGMRTCTGTACAAAGCCTCCACTTTCCTCCCTTCTTGGATGCTAGAACCACTGGTACTRCACATGGGCTAATGCTTTGCCTGATTAGACCTTGGTCCAAAAGTTCTTGGACTTGTTTARCTATCTCCTTGTTTTGATCAGGAGTCACCTTKTATGCTRMCTTGTTTGGTAGAGATGCTCYGGGTATGAATTCAATCTGATGGCTTATGTCTATTGGGGGTGGTAACATTGCTGGTGTCCMATCACTAACTATGTCTTTGAACTCTTTCAACAACTCTTGYACTTCCCTTGGCARTGGTGTTTGTTCTACCTTCTTCTCTTCACTAGGCTTAAGCATGATAGCATAGTGTAATCCTTCTCCACTCTTTACTRTCTTCAAATACTCTTTACCTCCCTACAATAAGACATTAGASTYAKCTSATGTAGACCCCTYATCATCCACAAGTGACTAAATTTTGTAAGTGACCCCATCCTTCTTGAAAGAATAAGAATTTTTCTCTCCATCATGAATTGTCTTCCTATCAAATTTCCATGGCCTACCTAAGAGTAGGTGGCATGCATCCATTGGGAGTACATCACATAAGATCCTATCCACATACCTACCTATTGAGAACCTAACCCATGCTTGCTCATTAACAAGAACATGCTGACCCTTGTTCAACCATGTCACTCTATATGGGTTTGTATGGGGTATTTTTGTCAATCCTAACTTGCTGACTGCCTCCTCTGATATAATATTATCAGTAGACCTTGATTCTATCATCATCTTGCAAAATTTCCCAAGAATCTTGCACTTTACCTTGAATAGTGCCCTCCTTTGCTTGGCTTCTTCTTTAACCAACTCTTTCATGAGTATTCTCCTAATCATAAGATTCTCCCCACTTTCTGAATCAAGGTTGATCTCAGGGGTTTTACCATTTTAGTTATCCTCTTGGACAATATAATTTACACTTTTCTCACCATGTGAGCTAGTAGCTTTCTCCGGGCACCTATAGGCTGGATGGCCTAGTTGATTGCAATGAAAACATTTCATATTTGCAAAGTGTGAGGCTCTACCTAAACCTCCAAATCTACCTCTGCCACCACCTTGGAAGCCTCTTCCTCTACTCATGATACCCCTAGCATTGGTCTCATTGACCATCTCAGTCAACTTAGCTTCTCCTTGGGATATATAGTCATTGCCTCTGCCTGTAAAACTGCCTCTTCCTCTATTTTCCTTTCCTCTACGTCTTCCTCTAGAGGTCTAATCTTGTTTCCTCCTGCTCTTTTCTTCTATTTTCAGAGCCATCTGATAACATTGTCTCACACTTGTTAGAGTAGTGAGACTCATCTCCTCTTGTATAGACCACTTGAGCCCATTTTGATATCTAGCCAATCTAATGCTTTCATCTGCCACTATCTTGGACCTTAAACATAACTTTTGAAACTCCTATGTATATTCTTGGACTTCAAGGTCTTTTTGTTTGAGGTTTTGTCTTCTCCTATGCATTTGAACTTCATAGTCATCTGGGAGATAAGTTCGTTTCAACTCAGCCAACATGCCCTTCCATGTCACAATAGGTCTCTTTCCCTCTTTCTCCCTTTCATTCTGAACATATTTCCACCAGGTAAGTGCTGGTCCTCTCAATCTAGACTTAGCCACCTTGAGTTTTTGAGCATCAGTCACCCCATCACATTCAAAGTGATTCTCAAGGTTGTCTATCCAATCAAAAACTAAGTCAACATCCATTTGTCCACTGAACAATGGCACACCCTCCAAGGATTTACCACTTAAGGCCTTCAGTGCCTTCAAGAAGGGTTCCTCTAGTAAGACTAGATCAGGGGTAGGTGCTTCCTCTTCAAGATCCCACTCCTTCTCCTTAGCTTCTTTTTCCTCTTTTTGGTCTACCTTATCCCTTACTCTATCTGCCTTGTCTTGAACTTCACCCAAAAGTATCTCCATTTGAGCCAATCTCTCTCTCAGAAACCTGTTATCCTGTTCTTGTTCTTCAACTTTCTTGGCCAATTCAGCATTGGTCACCATCCTACTAGATGCACTTGATTCCACACTTGAAATTTGGTTTGCAACATCCACTAGCTGCACTACTTCTTCCCAAATCTTGAACTTGGGCTCTGATACCACTATGATAGGCAGTATCCTTGGTTACCTTCTAAGTTTGCTTGAAACTCTTCTTAGGCCTCTACTAGGACCTCTAGGGCTTCCTCAATCCGCCCTTTCTCACTGGAAATATTCAATCCTTCCTCCAACCAAGAATTCTTCCTATCTTGTTAAGGTCACCATTCTTGTGTTCTACAAGAACTTCTCAAATCTACACCTTCCAAGCCCTAACCATGAAATGGAGTTACAGGAGGTCGAGGGCTTCATTTCACTATAGTCTTGGATTTCAACATGGGTTTTAAGACTCCAAGTTGAGTCATTTCTCCACCGAGTTCCAATTTCCTATCTTTAAGGCCTTGCAGCCTTTTTCCACCAATTAGGCCTCCTAAATTGTAGGACAACACTTTTTCAGTGCAAAACCTTCAAAGGAACCCCAAATCTCTTTATACAATCTTCAAGTAAGGCAAAAACCCAAAAGGATTTTCTAGGTCTTAGGGTCCAGTATTGTCCGTACACCCTACTTCTTGAAAATGGATTCTTTCTTGGTTTTGGACTAGTTTTAAGACTTTGGCTTCAAAAATTGGCAAGTTGATGTCTTGGGCAGTCCTACACCTTAATGAGTACCTGCATAGCATCATTCAATACATTCATGGCCTTTTTGGCTCATGCAAACAACCCCCTGCACTTTTAAACTGACTGTTACTTGGTCTTCTTAACCGGGCTCTTCCTCAAGTTCGCCTAGGGAAAGTTCTTAAAAATACTTGCAAGCCTTTCCAAAGATCCTCCTTCCATAATCCTGAAGCTCCATGGACCTAGTATCCATTCCCAAGTGGCTGTATAGAATCAATGGTGGGAAGTGGAGTTAGGTCCACATCTTTGCTCCTCACTCAAAACTGGACAGCAAATAGTCCAAAACTAAAGAATTTTTAAAATACAAAAGAAAAATAGCTACCAAACAAACTATCTACTGAAAAATATTTGAAAAATTCCCAACAATGGCCTCCACTAATCACAGACTGTAATCTAATCCATACAACACAAGGAAAACCAAAAATGCTTCAAATCTAATGTTCTCTCATAAAAGCTCTTGGCTCCAAAGTTCAAATCTGTACAAATGAATTCCAACCCCCCAAATTAGGGTTTTTCCACCTTATATATATGCTTGGCACACTTGTTCCATCCCTTGGATGGGTTCAAAAACCATTAGAACAATGAAACCCTCTAGAGAACAAAATGTTGTCAGCAACTTTTAAAAGTTGCTAATGTTGCATAGCAACATTTTTCATCTTATTTTGCAATTTACACTTTTAAGTGTTTCTCCACCAATCTAACTTATCTAACCTTAGATAGACCACCTAGAGTATCTAAGGACCCTAAGAACCACTATGAAATCACTCTCCCCTTTGATGACATCATCAAGTACAGTCCACTAATCAAGAGCCAAAAAGAGCTATTTTAACCAAACATAAGCATAAAAAGAAATCTAACTAAAACACTCTTGATCAACATGAACTTATGTACTTACATTTCCCTAAATGAGGGTCTTACACACACTAGCACACCCAAAATGAAAAGATACCACCAAACTTGCTGGCATCTCAAGGGTGCTCCTGCACCAGAGTGTTTTAATTCCATTAAGTCTGAGATGGATTTTGGTTCCCCTAGTGTGAAGATCAATGATGATAAGGATGACATGGAAGATGCAGGTCTGGGAAAGTGCACGTGCTCAACCAAGAAAAAAAAATCCAAGATAGGATTTTAGAGCTGTCAGATTTCAACACTGTCATTAAAAAAGATCTCGAAATCTAAGAAGGAAGAGGATGGAACTCTCCTCGAGTTCGCCTAGTTCCTACAGTTCCCCTATTTTTTGTTACTTCATCTTTTGGATTTCGGCTACCGGAGGGTCAAGATGGATTTTGGATTTCTTTTCTGGTTTTCTATTTTGTTCAGGGTTTAGCGGGTTGGGTCTCAGTCTTGTCTTTGTTTAGTCCTTTTTAACCTATCTATCTTTTTGTTAAGGGTGTAAAGGGTTTCAGGTCCCCATAAAATATATTTTTACCAGCAATCAAAAATAATATAAAAAGTTATTATATTATATATAATATAATATGACATATATATTATATAATATATGCCATATTAAATATAATTTAATATAATATGATATAATCTCTCTCTCTCTCTCTCTCTCTCTCACACACACACACACACACACACACACACACACACACACACACACACACACACACAGGCCCCATAAGATGTATTCTTAGGGGTCCTAAAAG
>MU214875.1:20967-38335 GCA_018584345.1 Thuja plicata | reverse complement strand
CAGACACCTTCAACTCACTACCTCTAATAACTAGCACTTGAATATCCGCATTATCCTCAAACACCTCATAACAGCAACTAAATCAATATGGGAGATAGTCATCTTTCATATATCTCCTTCGCAAGTGTTACCCATAGGTACACGTGAATGCTACCTTCTTCCTCGACCACACATAATGCATAATTATTCATCCTTTATCTATATAAATCCATAACTTTCATAATCTCCCATAGGCAGTTAGGCAATTAGTTGAATATAATTTAAAATAGGTCAGAACTAAACATTCTCGTAGTGGGAACAAATGAGAAGTGGACCAAACCACACTATGTCTGGAACTAAAATTATTACCATACACGTTATGTTCTATCTTTCAATAACCAAGACAAAATAATGAAGTCTAAACACCCAAGGTCGTCCAAACCTAGAGTGAAAATACCATCAAACATTGAAACGAAGTCCCCAAAGTCAAAATTCTTATTCCAATTGAGATGAATGAAGCTAAGTACATTAATAACTCACATCTATAAGTGCACCATCAAAAACAGTTATGCGCTCAAATGTGAAGCACGCATTTCATGCAGAAACCATACTCAATCACATCTAAACATAAACAGTCACCAGATCTAATGTACTTCATTCTGATCCTTAAAAATCTGAACAAGATCTTTCCAAATAGTCTTCATCACCATACCAAAATCACACCAATATATTCTCAACATACAAAGTATGCAAATCAATGTACTAAACACATATTACTAAAACCAGTCGCATATAGTCAGTGACAACAAGTTAACATCAATGAAAACCATACGCACGTCTATACTAATTCCTCAATCACTCATTCTGCCCAGTTTCACAATAATATACCCCTTTGTCATTGATGGCAACACATCAATGACAAAAACTAAGAACACAACTTACAACCATGATTCCCAAGAACTCTCCCTTTTAGCATCAATGGCAAAGGCCAAAGATGCAATCAATGTAATCATTCCACTCAACTCCGGGGGCCCTAAGATATACAAATCAACTCACAATAGGACATATCGAACCCTAAGAGGTATTCACCATCATTGGTTCAGACTTAGAAATATGCATTAAGCTCACTCGACTAACTTACACATCCATATGCATTCAATTTTGATAAGGAGGGGAAATCACCCCCAATTTGTCTTTGAGATACTTGAAAGTATCCTTAGGTAATTCCTTGGTAAAGGTGTCAAGAATTTGATCCTTTTTGGGGACACAATCAAACTTTATCTCATTTTTTAAAACTTTTCTCTCAAGATGTGATAAAATATTTAAATGTGTTTTTTCCTTGAGTGTAGTATCAAATACTTTCAAATGTTTATAGCATGGTATTGTCACACAAAATAGAAATAGGTTCTTCAAACATTATCTCAATGTCCTTCAATTTTTTTTTCATCCATTAAACCTAAGTGCAAAATGAAGCAACAATAATATATTCAACTTCAACAGTAGATAGAGACACATAATCTTGTTTCTTACTTGACTAAGCAACCAGTCTAGGTCCAAGAAAGAAAGAACCTCCACTAGTACTCCTCTCATCAAAACATCCTTCCCAATAAATATCCAAAAAATTTAGTTCATTTTAAATATCTAAACATTATCTTTGTAGTAGCAACATGAGATTCTCTTGGGTCTTTCTAAAATCTAGCAACAAGACAAAAAACATGCATGATATACGGGTTGGTACATGTCAAATATAACAGTCCACCAATCATAGATCTATACTTACTTTGATCAGTCTTAGGTGATTCATCATACTTACTCAACGTATAATCAATAACCATGGGTGTGCATACAGGTTTAGCATTTTCCATCCCAAATTTTTTTAACACTTCTTTTACATACTTTGATTGTGAAATGAATATGCCATCACTTATCTGATTAACTTGTAATCCCAAAAATAAATTTCATTCCCCAATCATGGACATTTCAAATTATTTTTGGATTTATTCAAAAAAAAATTTACACATATCATCATTTCTTCCAAAGATTATATCATCAACGTAGATAATTACAATCAAGATATCATTTGATTCAACTTTAAAGTAGAGATTATTATCATTTGTACCTTTTTGAAATCCTTGCGTCAACAGATAATTATCAAGCCTTACATTCCAAGCTTTGGGAGCTTTCTTCAGTCCATATAGTGCCTTCCTTAGTCTGCAAACAATGTCCAGATCATCAGATAGCCTAAATCCTTTCGGTTGTTCTATGTAAACTTTTTCCTTCAGTTCTCCATTTAGGAATGCAAATTTTACATCCATATGATATACTTTGAAGTTCTTATGTGCCACAAAATCCAAAAACATTCTAAAAGATTATGTTATTTCCACAGAAGCGTAAGTCTCCTCAAAATCAATACCTTCTACTTGTGTGTATCCCTTGCATAGAAATCTTTATTTTTTCTTTACTATGTTACCATCTTNATCCAGTTTGTTCCAGAATACCCATTTTGTTCCAATTGCATTCTTGTCAGCCAGACTTGGGACCAATTTTTTATCACTTCAAGCCTATTTTACATTCTTCGGTTCAACTTTTTAGATCAAACATTAGTTGAATTGTTCAACAACTTTAATTCTTGTTATTGCTCCTCTATTCTTATCTCCAATTATCTAATTTTTTGAATGATTCTTTTTCACATATTTGGGAGTCTTAGGAGTAGTTGCTGGAGCAACTTCCTCATAATTTTGTTCTTCATTTTCTATAGTATTCTCCTCTTCTTGGTTTTCGGTAGACTCGTCTAATTTATATGTGATTTCTATTTATGTATTCTTTGGAATGTCTTCATCAACCTTTACATTTTCATTCTCAACTATTCTTCTCAACATTTTGGTATAGTATCTATAAGCTTTACTCTTTGTAGAGTAACCAAGAAATATTCCCTCATTTTCTCTGGTATTAAACTTTCCTATATTCTCCTCATCTCTTCTAGAGTAACATTTGCTTCCAAAAATTCTAAAATATTTGACAAAAGGGTTCTCCATACCATACCTCATATGATTTTTTTCCAAGATTCTTCCTAATATGAACTATTTTTAGTGTGTTTATTGTGATCAAAATTTCTTCTTTCTAGTAGACTTCCAGTAGATTTTCTTCCTTGATCATGGTTCTTGATGCTTCTTGTATTGTTTTGTTCATCCTCTCAACTACGCCATCACTCTGTTTCACTATTATAGGAGTAGAAAAATGTCTCCTAATTTCATGATTTTCACAAAAAGTGTTGAATTCATCTAAAGTAAACTCTCATCCTCCATCGGATCTCAAAAATTTGATTCTTCTATCTTCTTCATTATCAACTATATCTTTGAATATCTTGAACTTTTCTAATGTTTCAAATTTTTCTCTTAATAAAGTAACCCAAGTCATTCTAGAATAACCATTAATTAAAAACATGAAATACCTTTCTCCTTGTAGACTTCTAATTTTGGTAGGTCCTCATGGGTTGGTGTGCACTGAATCCAATGGTCCAATAGTGAATTATTCTTTTGCCTTGAAAGTTCTCCTTGTCTATTTTCTAATTTGACATTCTTTGCAAATACTATTGGTAGGTCTCATAAGATTTGGAAAATCTCATACTACATGTAACAAACTGTTCCTTATCATATTGTCAATGTTGATGACACATCCTCAGGTACGATAATCAACTTTCATTTTTTTGAGACATCAGATAGTATCCACTCACAGTCTTCAACTAATACATGTTTCCTCAGGTCTTCTTTCCAGTAACAATTGTAGTTCTAAATTTCTTTCTTATTTCATAACCATCTTCCTGAAATACAAGACTATATCCATTCTCACACATATTTTCAAAAATAAAGAGATTATGATTCATACCTTTTACATAGTAAACATTGTCAGTGTTATGTTTCCCATCAAAATTTATAGAGCCTATTCCAACTATTCTACCTCCTTCATCACCTCCAAATGTAACATATCCTCCATCATACATTTGAAGCTTTACAGACCTACTTTTATCACCAATCATGTGACTATAATATCCACTATCAATGAGCCATTCATCTTTTTTTGATCTTACATATAAAGAAGAGTTCTTAGAATTTGTACCTTTGTGTTTACTTCTGGAGCACTAACATGTTTAGCTACAGGAGTATCTTCTTTTATTTCCATATATAAGCATTGATCATCTTTCTCATAATTAGATTCATCATTAGAAATACTTTCATATTCTTTGACATAGTAAGCTTTCTTATTGAACTTTCCTTTACTTTCCTTTTTCTTTTGTTCTATAATTATGTTAGGACATCTAGAAGCATAATAACCAATATTTCCATAGTGAAATCATTTAAATGGCAATTTCCCCCTGTGTTTTCCAGTACCTTTCTTCATTCTTCTCAAAAATTTCACCTCTATCTCATCCAAACTTTCTTCCTCTTATTCTTCATGCTTTGTTGGTTTTGTATCCTTAAAATTATTTTATGTTCTTACACCAATCATGCCAAACTCTCTCATCTCAAAAGAAAGCAATGCACCATACATCTATTCTCTAGGGTACTTATTCAAGATATGAGTTTCCTCAATAGAAAATACTTTGGAACTATATATGCTTTAGTAAGGGTTCTGAGTATCTGTTGTACCATATCATTTTCTTCAAGTGTGTCGCCAAGACTTCTAATTTTATTTACCACATCATCATTGTTTTGCATGTATGTCGTTATCATGTCTTCTTTTTTAATCTGCAGTCCTTCATATTTATCCTTTGCATTCTTCATCTTAGCTTGTTTGACCATATCATTTCCTTCATATGTACTTTTAAACTTTCCTCAAACATCATAAGTAGTTTCTAAAGATACAACCTTAGTAAATTTAGATTTAGTCACCGCACTGAAAATTACATACCTTGCCCTTTCATTGTCTTCATATGCCTCAATATCATTCGGAGTAATCAATCCATCTATTGGTTTCACATAATGAATCTCCATACCTTTCTAGGTGGTGTAACTTAAAGATATCAAGTGTCCTCGCATTTGTACATTCCAAAAACCATAGTCAAATCCATCAAAATTCAGTAGTGTTAGTTTGTGCACCATTAGGACCTCCTTAAGTGATTAAGCTCTTCTCCAGGAAACCACAAATCTGATACCACTTGTTGAATACGCAAGACAACTGAGAGGGGGGGGTGAATCAGTTGTCTACAAACTTTTAAATCTTATAACATTGTTAATGAGTTTCACCAAACTTACTTTAATCCTTATTTACAAAAATATGAAAACATGAAAGCACAAAAACCATTAAACACATGAAACACCATATTTATGTGGAAACCACTGTTGAGAGAAAAAACCATGAAGAATATTACTCTCAAATGTATAAACACTAGTTAAGGTGATTTTTATAAAGAAAGGCTCACAGCCAGGGGCTCATTGTCAAAGGACTCACTTCCCGAAGAAAGAAGACTCACTACCCGAAGAAGAAAGATAAAACAAAATGGATCCACCACTGATACATAACTCACTCAATTTATATATAGACACTTTAATCTCACTGCCTTTGGTAGCTAGCACTTCAATATCCGCATTGTATGTCATCAAACACCTCTTTGCAACAACTCAATCAATCAAGGAGATAGATTCTCTTCAATCTATCTTTTACACAAAGGTACACATGAATTCCACCTTATTCTTCCTCAACCACACATAATCCATAATGATTTATCCTTTATTTATATTAATACATAACTTGTGAAGTATCCCACATTCATCCAGGCAAGTAGCCGAATATAATTTGAAATAGTTCGGCACTAAACATTCCTGCAGTGGGAAGGAATAAGAAGAGGAACACACCACACTATGTCTGGGACCAAAAGTATCACCATATATATTAAATTACATCTTGCAATAACCAACATACAATAATGAACTGTAAACAGTCGAGGTCAACCAAACCTAGAATAGAAACACCATCAAACATTGAAACCAAGTCTCCGAAGTCAAAATTATCATGCCAATCAAGATGAATGAAGCTAACGACATTAATAACTCATCTTCAAAAGTGCATCGTTAGAAACAATCATGCGGTGAAATGTGAAGCATGCATTTCAAGGCAAAACCACAGTGAGCTACAACTATTTACATAAACAATTTCCAAATCCATTATACTTAATTTTGATCCCCAAAAACTTGAAATAGATATCTCCATAGAGTCTTCAACACAATTCCAAAATTACATGAACAAATTCTCAATATACAGAGTATGCAGAGAAATATACAGAGTATGCAGAGCAATATACTAAACACATATTACTAAAAATAGTCACATACAATCACTGACAACAAGAAGTTGGTATCGATGACAACCATACTCACATCTATATTGATTCAACAATCACTCATTCTACTCAATTTTGCAACACATAATTTCAAAAATATGTAACAAAAAAATATAGAAAATTGAATTTAGTTTCTATGCTACTAGTTATTTTATGGGAAAAAATAAATCTATTTGATAAAAATTTGAAATTTCAATGTATTAATACTTTTTTTATATGAAAAAAGGTTTTTTTTTTTTTAAATTCATATGTATGTCTGACCAACTTAAGTAAAATAAAAAACATAATTTTTTTCATGAAGCTTTAAATATAAGTGGAGAATACATGCTCAGATGTGTCACATNTTTTTTTTTAATTTTTCATAAGTAAATCATTAGTTATGAATTTTTTACTAGATCTTTTTACAAATATAGAGACTCATATATCTTACCACCATAACTTGGTCAAGACTTTATGAAATTCATTTTTTCTTTAATCAACGTATCAATCAGGACTTTAATTATAATGCATTTAGAAAATTCAAAATAAGGCATAATTCATATAGGTGGAAAGATAACAATTTCCCTAATAAACCCTTTTCATTTGATCATTTTCAGGTAAAAAAAGTCATTAGCCACATGAGGAAGTCTAGAAAAACCAATGAAGGCTTCTAAACATGTTTTTTGTGTTGACTTTCTAAGTTTGGCATGTCCAAGCCAAATCCCAAAGAAATCCTGAGGAAAATCCCAAGGCTACAAGCTTATGTTTAAAAAAATAGATATAAGTTAATAAAAAATATTAGTTAGTATCAGATATCTTATGCTAATGGATATCCAATATTAGTTAGTACTACATATCCTATGATAATTGATATATGTTACCTTTTGCGTATTTATAATTATTTATTAGTGTATTTGTTACAAATATTTTTTTAATTTAACTATATACTTTGATAAAATACTAAAATTTAAAAATGTGAAGAGGCGACATGTTGTAAAAACTACAATACAAAAAAATTCTACTATGTGCATCTACACATCCTCACCCTTGCTCGGACACAGCTTGCATATGGCCTACAACATCACTAGTGGACATGGCTCTAATGGTGGGGGTCATGACATTTTTGGTCTGGTTAGTGTGTGTGGTGCCTCTTCTTTCCAAATTGGGCTATGACCTAATATTGTTGAGAGGCCCTTGACAACTGTCCTTTTGAGTGTGGCTTTACTTTTCCTTTCATGCCTGACAAATTTGGAGCTTACTAGTGCAAATCAAGGGTTGGAATCACATTGAGATGGTCCAAAAAACCATAAGATCAAGTTTGGTTTCATCCAAATCAAACATCAAAGGCCAAATCTATAGCTATTTAAAGTTTGGAGGTGTGGTGATGATTCAAGCGTCATAATTACACAAGCCATTTTCAAACAACAATATCTTAGTCATCTAGACTCCTTTTTTTGAGAATTTTTTTAAATTGGGGTATAATTTCATGCTCCACATAGTGGTGTAAGTGGTTTCTAATTTCAGTGTCTGAAGTTTTAAAAAAAATGCATAATCTTATTTTTGTGACTTCCAAGACCTTGTTTAGGTTCATAAGGACTCCATTTCAGGTCCATTTTTATTTTAAAGTGCATGATTTTGTCCATATTCTATAGTGGTGCTATAAATTTATAGTGACTATGATCAGAATTTGTACTTTAAAATTTGTTTTATTTTTACAATTGTAATGCATAGACTTTAGTTTGGTTTTTGGCATAGTGATCTAAGTATTTTATCGCCTAATTATAGTCACCAAAATGGAAAGTTCAAGAAAGAAAAAGAAAAAATAAAAAAGGATTTTTTATTCATTATTTAATAAAAAATTTAAGAAATAAAATATTTTTAAAAACTTTTTTATAAGTTTTTTAAAATAAATTTCTAAATAAATATGCAAATTTGGGAAAAAATAAATTTTCCACCTATCATACATGTAATGCAATGTTTCTCCAATTGAAAGCTGGGGGGGGGCATTTGTCCTCTATTAATCCTTGTAGTCATTCCAATTAGAGCCATATTTTTTTATCTTATCCAAGGTATTCTCAGTGGCATCATCATTTGTTCTCAGCTTTGCATCTATGCTTTATTCTCTTGCATGAGATATGTTGTGCACGCATTAATATAAAGTGTCATCCTTCTTTTTACTTTTTCATTGATGAAATATTTAATGTAATTATTATGTACTTAGTATATTATGAATAATCTCATGAGACTTGGTGCATCACTTTGGTTGAGACTTATAATGTACCAATATGTCATTAGAAAGCATCTGCTTGATGCTCAAGTAAGTGTCTCCATGATTGATCTATATCCTATTGCAGTGAGTGATTCATCATCAATTATTCATCAATATTAGAGACCTAGTTCTGTCACACTTTGACATTCTTGGTGTAGCATTGTCTCTATTTTATTCCTATGGAGGAGTATTGGTCATCATCTTTGACAATATTTGCAAGATATTATACATTGAGGGGGGCTTCATGGTCTCTCTTATTCTCTCTCAAGGGGAATTTTTCCCCATATGAGGTTTCCTTAAATTCTCATACATTATTGAGAGTATTGTATGTTTCCATCTCTCTTTTGGGGGAGAGTTTTGTATCACTAGGTTTTCTATTTCTTTCTTTGTGAGAGATTGCATTGTATTTGTACATGGGTACCTAACATGGCCTAGTACTGAATCATATTACCTTGTTAGAATTTGTACATTCTCCCTAAGTTACACTCAGGAGGATATTGGTTTAATTAATTCATTTCACCTTGGTTAATTGTCACCTAGGTCTTAATTACACTTTACTTAAGCTTATTTAGGAACGACATAGGATATTTTAGGAGAATTTCCACTTTAGGTGGCACTATCATGCTATCATATTCTACTTTATGTGTTGACTCCACCTTTAGTACACTTATCACTTTATCACTCCCTATCGTGTTTCACATGTTGCAAATGCTTTATTACACATTGGAGGATTATCCACCTCTAGTGAACATGTGATTCCACCTTGGGTGGGTAATAATTTGTCACTTTATTATCATGTAATGAGAGAATGACACTTTTCATTGTCTCATTCACTCCTTTATACTCAACTTGGCTATATAACCAATGGGTCTCCTATGTATGATCATCCAATTCTAGTTGAGTCAATCCATTGTATTATATTCTTGGCACGAATACAGCTTATTCTTATCATATTATTTCTCTTGTTATCATTCTTTCCATTTCCTCTAGATCTTGGGTGACTATATCCATAACTAAATATTACAAAAATATATCTATAAAGTTTAGGAAAAATAAATCATAGATAGAAAGTAAAAATTATTCTTAAGATGGAAAATAAAGGAATAATTTCCTCATATTAAGCATGTTGTTAAAAATGATCAACATACACAAAGAAAGGTAAAACTTGTTGAATGTGGAGGTTCAATTGAAATTCTATTTGGAAATATTACCAAAGAAGCACAAGAACAAAAAAAATATTAATTTTAATGTTATTTTTATGTTTTGAACAAAAGTTATCCAATGAAAAAATACCTAGAATATGATAGTCTATTATATTTTTGGGGCATTCCTAACTTTCCTCAAACATACTGGTTAATAGATAGTGGATGGGGAAGGTAAACTTGTCAAGTTGAGGTGGTGAAAAAAGATTTACAAGAAAAATAAATTAGTCAACCTTTATATTTCAATGACATCAGAAGAGTAGATAATACTTCTTGGGTATGTATGCATGTGTGTATTGTACAAAAACAAATCTTCCAACCTCATCTACTCTATGCTTATAAAATGAAGGAGAATCCAACATTTCAAAATCTATTTGAATTGGTTAAGAAATATTTGAATGAAATGGGAGGTATGTATGACTTTAAAATTGTAAAAAGCTGGTGTGTGTAGTTATGTTTTGATGGAGCTTCATTAATTCAAGGTAATAGGAATGATACTCGTGTAAAGCTACAATTGTTTTCAACATACATGAATATAATAAATTTAGCATTGTAAATTGTCAACAAAAATCCTTTAGTATAAAAAGTGGAAAACATAGCACACACAAGCTCTAATAGTACCTATGTTAAAGTCCCAAATAGTTTGCATAATTTCAACATTTTTCAAAGGGAATAACATCAAGAAACAAGCTTCTTAAGGATGTTGATATTGAATAGATCTCCTTGTCATGGACCAATGCAACAAGTTTTATAGAATATAAATCCTTGACTATAGTAACATACAAACATCACCACTTTAATTGACAAAGAACCTAACCTCTCACACAAGCTAAGTGATGTAGAGACACTCTTAACTTTATATACTATTCTCTCCATGCTCGACAAAAAGAAATTGCCTGTAAAAAACCTAAGAAAGAACTATCTATATTTTAGAACATATTAAACTACATAGAATTATATAAATGATCATTAATAATTTAAATATTTATCAGATCAGTCATTTAGAAGTTGGATGTCAATAAAAAATGTGAACAATCTTGTTATTTTTTATAGTTTAATGCAAGTGTGTAGCTATGTGTATTTACACCTAGATTTGAGATACCAATGCACTATTTCAGCATGGTCAAGCACTACACTAAAGTGAGAGAAGAATATGTTACATGAGATTTTCTTATACTACTTTAAAGAGTATTACAAAATCTCTTTCCTTGAAGGTTATGGAATGAATCCCTCAAGAAGAACCACTTGAATCCATGATTATTTTATATCATCAAAAATAGGTCAACACATAATGCACCTGATTTTCATAAGAGGTTAAGGATCTTAATGTATCCTTTTTCCAATATAAATAATTTTAAATAAATATGATATTAGAGATAAATCAACTAATATTGAAACAAAAATGAGGTAAAACTATAAGCTCTTGGAGAGTCCCTTGCAAGAGGGATCAATAAAAAATCTTTGGGAAACCTTAATTTATAATCAAATATTGTGTGATTCAATATTAACTACTTCAAACTTGTTGATTTATCAAACCATGATATTGGGATAGATGGTGAATGGGATATTTTGCAATGCATTGTGATAATTGAAATAAAAGATAAGGAACAAATTCAAAAAGAATTTGAAAATTTTATTAAGGATGTATACAAGTAGATAATGAAATCTAAAGTTTTCCTTTTGATAGGGAACTTATAATCTAGAGGTCCACATATGAATATTGAAGAGGGTTCTTTAACACCTAAAACCAAGGTGCGAATGGACCAAATGTAAATAATGCAATGAGTAACACATTTAGTAGTAGTATTGATATATAGTTAGGAGAAAAGGATGGAGGAGGTAAAGGCTAAGATTGCAACAAACATAGAAACTTTACAAAAAGAAGCTGAGCACACAAAAGGTAACTTGAAATTTTTTGGTGACATATTGACAAAAGTGTCCAAACTATCTAAATTTACAAGTAATACAGATAAGAAGGCAGAGGAAGTTTAGAAGGAATTGAATGATACAACTAAGAATTTTGATGCAACTTCTAGCAATGCTATAGTCTAAACATCTAAAGTCAGAGAGCTGAGACGTCAACTAGGACAAGTTCAGGATGAGCATGCACAAAAGGTGAATAGGTTACTTGATTTGAATTCATTTTTAGCCCCTACTACTAATCTTATGCTAATGAGTGTTAAGCATGCTGAGTCTTTGATTGGGAAACCTAAGCCCACTACACTGGAAGAATTATAAGAAATGTCAGGTAATATTATTGGTCAGACTATTGCACTTGTACATTTGAGAATAATCTAGGATAATACTTTGAGTACAACAAGGAAAGCTTACACAACCATATTTGACAAGTTGTAGTGTTTATTTGACTGAATGCACATTTGTCCTTGATGGAAAAAGGGGGAGAATCTGTTGTAACAGAATAATACAATGTATAATTTTTTATTTTGTTGGTATTTACTTATGGAGTACAATGAAAGGGGAGAACTATAATGGAATACTATTGTATATGTGTTATCTCTATAGATATTTTTTTTTCATTAGTTAATTCAAAGTCATATGAGTTAGAAGAATCAATCAGTAAAAGGGATAAAGTAAATATCTGACTAGTCGGTAATGTACACCGAGTAAGTCATTAAAGCCGGTAAAGCACACAATATAGCTAAAGACACTACACTGAGAGTCTACAATTACTAAACACCGAGTGCATATGAAGTACACCAAGTTGAAAGTTACCGAGTACTAAAGATCATTTAACCGAGCAAAGAGAAGTTACTCTACCGAGTTACTTAATTGATTCTAAATGTGATAAGGACACCTTTAATGAATTCTCACAACATTAATTGTGATTGTACAATGCATGGAGAATAGTTTTTTACAAGATCAATGATCAAGATAATTCAAAGAGAAGATCTGAGGAGTAGATTAAGCGATTAATGAAAGTTTGTTATTTCCAAGAAAAAACACCAAGTACCGAGGTAAAAGTGACATAGTCACCAAGCGAAAAAGAAGATCTAGATGATTAAAACAAATCACAGTGTACCTAACACATAGATTAAGAGGCAATAACTCTTATATCTAATGGAGTATTTCACAGAGAAGAACAACGTGATAATACATAGAAGAGGCTGATATTGTTAGTGAAAGTTAAAGGAGTTATTTAAAGAACAAAGAGCAGCACAGAGAGCACTGAGAAGATATTAAGCTAGAGCAGACCAAATCCAAGGAGTGTTATAGTTTGGGATTGAGGTAACACAAATTTCAAAGCACATAGAGTCTGAATAATATTTATTTTTGATGCAATATAATAGACATTGTTGAGTTGTTAATACTATTGTACTGAGAGTTGTAAATCCTAATACTGGGTAGATCTTAACTGATCTTATATTTGTAAAACCTTTAATAGGGTACATCTCGAAGTGTAGAGATTGTAAAATCCTCTAACTAGGTAGACCTAACAAGTCTTTGTATACTCTTAATCAGTTAAGATATTAAAATGGCTAAACATTGTAAGCACTAATCAAGCACTCTGTACTGCAGTTAGTGAAGGTTGTGAGTGTCATCCCCACCACAGTTTTTTCCTCTAATCAAGTATTTCTATGTAAACATAATCATTAAGTTACGAGTTCTATTGCTTGAATGTTTTGATGATATGTTTTATAAGATTTACATTTTTTTCATTTCAAGATATTGAATTTAGTAAACAACAAGCAGCAGTATATGGTTATAGGTAGTTTCAGTTATAAAAGTTTTGGTTGTACTGATTCACCCCTCCACTCTCAATCCTAACTTTCCATAGTCATTCCAACAATTGGTATCAAAGCTACTACTCTTGAGTTATAAGGTTTGACCACCTAAGAGTTAAAGATATAAATCATAGATAGTTTTTGAAAATTCTAAAGAATTGATGGTCTTGAATCTAAGTTGGAGAGCGCAAGAGAGTTAATCATTGATCTGAAAAAGAAACTTGATAAGTCTCTAATGATTAGATTGTTAATATATGATGAACTGAAGGTTACACAAGAACAAGTTGATACACTTGAGACAACATCTAAAGGGATTATTACTGATGAGTCAGAATTAGCTATAAGAGAACTACTGGAAAAGAATGATACACTTACCAAGAATTTGGACCTAATGAAGATAGATCTTGAAACTAGCATGATAAGAATGACTGAATTGATTGAAGGAAAAATGACTACTGAAGACGAAAATAAAATGGCAGAAGATGATAAAAGAAAATTCGAAAATAGGTTATTAGAGAAAGATAATGAGATCATGAGAATGACCCAAGTTCACTATGATGTGACTGACCAACTTCTGAGTGCAAATCAAGATAACACGAGAAAAGAATTTGAGAATCACGCACTAAAAGATGAAATTGAAAGAATGGATCAAAGACTGAAAGCTAAGAAAGATGCAAATGAAATACTAAAAATAAATGAAGAAGCACTGAAATATTTGGATCAACAATTCAAGAATAAGAAGAAAAGGAATGACAAAACATGAATTGGATTCAAAGAGAATAGCACTACTGAGATGGAGAATTATCAAATGTACAGAAAGATGAAAGTATTGCACCCCCACCAAAACAAAAGAAGCCAAGTTGTAATTATTGTGGGAAGCTTGGACACAATGCTAATGTTTGCAGGAGAAGGAAAGGTAAATCACTGAGTACACCAAAATTTGATGGTTATTGTTTTAGATGCAATAGGTATGGAGATCAAGCATTTGAATGCAGAACTAATATTTCTAACAATACAAGGAAACCTAAGTTTGATGGTTACTACAAGAATTGTAATAAGTTTGGACACAAAGCTGAAGAGTGTAGAAAAAGGAAAATAAATGACAAACAGAAGCCTAACCGAGAGAATGACAATACTAACTGAGAAGCCACATCTATGTTAGAGTAATAGACCTTTTGGGTTATTAATTAAATCATTTTGATCTAATTACTAACTCACCTATTCACTCTAGTTGCTTAAGCCAACCTTAGGGTTTCCCTTTTAGGGTTTCGTGATTCCTTTTTAAGGAATCACCTCTTTGTATTTTACAACTGAGATATTGTTCATAATATCAGATTATTCTTTTGCATGTGAACATGATGCGTCTCACATTTTGGCCTCCTTAGTTTTTCTCTCTTTCTGTTCTTTTGCTTCTTTCATGTGACAGGGTTATGCATGTAGGTGTTCTTGGGAGATTAGGATTCTATCTAATCTAACAATCTATACCTTGGGCCTATAATAAAAGAATTTCATGTTTATCATGTGAAAGGTAGGACACATTGCTGCAAATTGCATGTTGATGCACAGAAGAAACAACCAAAGAGCATGGAGAAACCCAGGCATAAAATTTTTTTATTGTCATAAGGTAGGAGACCTAGTGAGAAATTGTAGATACCAAGGTGATGCACCAACCAAAGATGAATCTATAGTGAAAGTCCCAACTACTATTGATGCATTCCAAGAAAAAATGAACAAAACCCAGAGGAGAAAGACTTGGGATGAAGGAACATCATCTGGAAGCACAGATAGCACCATCTCTTCCGAGTTGGTTTCTCCAAGCTCCACCTAATTGGTGAGAGGTATGTAGGAACTGTATGCTTATAATAAATCCTAATTCAGTTCCTAGAATTAGAGTTGAGNTTCCAAGAAAAAATGAACAAAACCCAGAGGAGAAAGACTTGGGATGAAGGAACATCATCTGGAAGCACAGATAGCACCATCTCTACCGAGTTGGTTTCTCCAAGATCCACCTAATTGGTGAGAGGTATGTAGGAACTGTATGCTTATAATAAATCCTAATTCAGTTCCTAGAATTAGAGTTGAGATCCATATCAAAATATTGAGATGCATTTGAATAAGTTGTTAAACTTTATGGATGAATACTATTTTATATAGTTAATTTTGTTTAACTCAGTTGAGAAAAGTAACTATGAAGTCAATATAAAGGTAAAAAGGGACTCGACAAGCACATTTAATGCACATTAATAGAGCCATTAGAAACCCAAATCATGAAAAATGTATAAATAGGTCATATTTCTAATCATTTGAACCTAACGTATTCAAAGAGCACCTAAGCACATTGTAGAGAGATTATCTCATCGAGCCACCAAAGCAAATTCAAGATATTTCTAATTCTTTGTAAGAGTATTGAGTAACATTTGAGACATTTACTTCATTCCAAGTTGAGTTTGCAAAGTCATATTTTATCAAAGTGTGCACTAGTTTGTTTTAGAAAAGTATGAGAAAAGGAATGATGCAGATAGGAAAAATATTGAAGAAGCTATTGTGGTAATACTAATGAGATATAGATTATCCCCAATTGAGCTAGCAAATAAGATACCATAAGAGTTGTATAATAATATTGATGCAAGATGGAATTATGCAATTAATGATGAAAAAAAAATGAGAGAGAGGTCACTTGTACATACAATTCTTGACCTTGCACCATCTGAGATTTGTGAAGCTCTACATAAATATGCAAAAAGATTGATAGTGAAGGGAAGAGCCCTAAGAATAATGAATGGAGATATACTATTTTTGGATAGGGAAACTGATATAAAGTGGAGAGACATATTTGACATAGATAATTCTGAGAAATGATGCAACAAAGAATCCAAGTGAAACCATTATTGGCAAGGTAAAGGAAAGCACAAGCCAAGTATATCTTATTGATCTAACTATTGACATTGCAGAGGTAATCATTGAAGATGCATCGGAGGATATAGATCTCACAAAGGAGTTTTCAATGGATGAAGACGTAATGGTATTTCAAGTACCAGAACCAAAGTGTATTCATGTTGATATTGCACCATTGCAAGTACTGATCCCATATTGATACAAGTATAAAGTTATTCTACTATTCAGATTGGTACTAGTGAAGTTGCACAAGATATGGGAATCGAGCCACCAGTTGACACAAGTAAAGAGAATGTTGATGAGCCAAAGACTATCGAGACTGAACATAGGAAGGATATCAAATTGGAACCCCCAATCGACACTGAAGGACAAAAGCAAAACACACCACTGACCGACACATCCAATGTTCAGAATGTTCAAAAGACACAAGATACACAAAAAGAAATGTTGCAGGAATCAAATCTAAAAGAGAAGGATGTAGAGAAAGAAGAAGAGAAACAACAAGAGGAAGTTAAACTAGAGGAGAGTATAGTCACTCACCATACCGATTCACCAAATGAAATAATGGCATCATGTTCCAAATGCTCTACTAGAGAGAGAAGACTAAATGAGAAAAAGAAGAGAAAAAAGAGGAAACATGTGATTGATTTGAGTAATCTAATCTCATACCACCAGGAGACCCTAATATGATGAAGTCCAAATAATTACACATTTATGTAGAGATTGTAGCTCAAACGTCTAAGTAGGACAAGCTATTGGTGAAGAAGAAAAAGGTAGACATATTAGAAGATGTCAAGGAAGTTTTCCAGGAAATTATTCCTGAAGTTACTATTGATGAGTCTGAGCCCCTACTAGACCAAGTTGGAAATATAGTACAACAGATCAAAGGACCGAACAAAAACATGACTGAATACATGTTGAAGATTCACAAGGAATATATGGAGAAGAAATTGATGGAGGACCT
>MU214868.1:5691-16842 GCA_018584345.1 Thuja plicata | reverse complement strand
TTTGACTTAGTTTGTTTGCGTAACCCCTGTTATCTTTAGTGACAACCTTGTGTACTTAAATTGGATACTGTTACTATTGGAGGACCATCCTCAACTACTTATGTCCATGATTATATACGATCTTTGGTTTGCGTGAAGTCTTTAAGACAATTGGATTGTTCTAGTCAAATTGTGACTATTATGGTGATTTTGGAACGTCACAAGATTCCTTGCGATTTATTTCTAAAAACATTTACTTGTAATTATAGTTAATTTTCAGTAATTATCTATTGGATTAATTTATATGATGTGAGTGTTATAAATTAATCTATAAAGGCTTATGTACATTTTCTTTTGAAAATTAAATTATATTGTGTTAGTAATTTATCAGATAAACTAATTTGAATAGTGTTATCTATAAATGAGTTTATCTTTGATTATTGTTGTCATTCTGGAATCGTCTTTTTCATGTCAGGATGTATTTTTCTAAATTAATGTTAAAGGATTATGTGCTTCTCTTCTATATGAAACTGCTATTTTTTGGTTGTCTCTGGGGATTAGTTTTCTATCAGGAGGTAAATATAGATGTTTGGGTTTCTGTCTCTATGATGTTTGTATGCTTCAGTGCATGATCATGATATTATCGATTTTGGATCTCGATCTTTTTAACCCAACCTGAGTTGTCTCAACTAGTCCTGTGTGATCATGTGATGTTATCTGTACGTGGTATTGGTTGATTGAGAACCAATAGTTCTTGTGTGGGCAAGAACCAAATGTTAGAGTTTTGATCTTGTTTTTCTATTCTTTATGATTCTCTAGGGGTGTATCCCTATATGAGTAGGAATCAGAGAGGAGGTTTGTGATATACCTTTGTGATGTTCTTGTGTGAACCTAGGGTAGGTTACCTAGTTGTATAGTAGGAGGTGGCTTGCAATAAGTACCGGAGCCCACAAGTGGCTACTAGGATTTGCTTATTGTAATTAGTGGTAACAAGTGATAACATAATTAATCTAATTAGGCTGACCTAGTATTAAACTAATAAGATTAATGCCTCACCCATGCTTGAGCACTAAGATAGGCTAAGATGGAGGATGAGTAGATGCTTGCCCCCCTTTTGAGGTGCGGGTTCGGGCATAGTTAGTGGCCTTGTCAGATTGAGAGGTCATTGATGTTGTGTATAGTCACTTGGGTGCTGAAATCCATTAAGGGATTGCTAGGACTTAAATCAAGGATGTGACATACATTATGACACCTTCCTATATACAGCTTAGGTTATCCTATGTGTGTCAGTACCTCTGGTGTTGTTAAGTGTTCCTTGTTTTGGATTAGAGTGCTTCTAGGAACTTCCTATGCATGGTGTATGAAGTCATGTTTACCTTGTTTATATTCTTGTTGTATACCCTGTGTGTGTGGGCCTGTTATTATCTCCTCAGCATGGTGGGAGTGGACCTTTGGTTCCATGTGGTCAGGTGGTAGTGGTTCTTATTACCATTGAGATTCCGACAGATTCTTCTTCATGCTTGGTTGTTTCTTGTTGCAGTTTCATCTTCCTAGTCTTTTGGAGACTTGATCAGTTACATGAGATGTGTATTGTATCATATGTATTTATTGGTTATCATCCTTGGAGGATGCATTGTATTGTCTATTATGTATTATTACACACCCTGCGACTTGTGTAGTGGATGTTGATTAGGTAGTATACCTTATGGTATATGATGTATATGTAATCTTTATTATTGAGATGTATGTTATTGGTTTTAGATTATGTAACCTTTATGCCAGTTCTTTATCATTGTAATTGTAGATTAGGTTGTTTAAGTAATTCTACATCGAGGAACCCTCAAGAGTTGTAATCCTTGTTGAGTTGTATTCATGTATATGTCAAGTTATCTTTTGTGTTGCTTCTGCATCATTAACATTATTGTTTATAAACATTTAAAAAAAATTATTCTGTGAACTCAGTGTCATGTTTAGGTTAAGTTCTCTTGGGTTCCCTGGTGGGGAATTACAAGAAGAATATGAAGAAACAATGCAGGTGGATGCCAAACAACAACGAAAGCTTGGCATGAAAGAGGAGATGGAATCCTTGTTGAAAAATAATAGTTGGGGCTTAGTCCCTTTACTTTAAGGAAAAAGAGCCTTGCCTAAAAAATGGGTTTATAGGCTGAAAGAGGAAGATGGAGGAAAGAAAAGGTATAAGGCCATACTTGTGGTAAAATGTTTTGCATAGAAAAAGGGTATAGATTTTGATGAAATATTCTCCCCTATTCTAAAAATAAGGCACCCCACCAATGGTATTTAAAATTTGATAGTTTCATGGCTGAAAAAGGTTACCATAGATGTCATCCTGTTCACTGTATATATTTTAAGAGATTGGATAATGGGAGTTTCATTATCCTGTTACTCTATGTTGATGACATGCTTGTTGCTGGGTCCAATATGCAACAAATAAATGAACTTAAACAGAAATCAGAAAGGTCATTTGCTATGAAGGATTTGGGTGTTGCTAAGCAAATCCTTGGTAAGAGGATTACATGGGACATGAAAAATAGAACCTTGAATTTGTCCCAAAGTGAGTATATAAAGGTGTTGAAAAGATTTAATATGCAGGATGCAAAAGTAGTCAGTACACCTTTGGCTACTCATTTCAAATTGACTAAGGAAATGTGCCCAAAGGCATAGGAAGAGGTAGATACAATGTCTAACATCCCATATTTATCAGCTGTTGGAAATCTAATATATGTAATGGTATGCACACGACCATATATTTCTCATGCAGTGGGAGTTGTCAAAAGGTATATGAGCAATCAGGGTATGGAACATTGGAATGTTGTCAAATGGATTCTTTGATATTTGAGAGGTACTACTACTAAGGAATTATGTTTCACAGGATCCAGTTATGCTCTGAGTGGATTTTTTAACTCTGATCTGGTAGGAGATATTGATACAAGGAGGAGTACTACAAGGTATGTTTTCACTATAGGAGGTACGACAGTTAGTTGGATTTCTAGATTGTAGAAGGTTAATGTACTTTCAACCACTGAAGCTGAGTATGTAGCTGCTACAGAAGCTAGCAAGGAGATGATTTGGTTACAATTTTTTCTAGAGGAATTGGGTCAGAAGAAGGAAGTCTCCCATTGTATAGTGATAGCCAGAGTGTCATTCATTTTGCAAAGAATTATTCTTTTCATTCAATGAAAAAACACATACAGCTCAGGTACCATTTTATAAGGTCTATTTTGGAGGTTGGCCAATTACGACTTGGAAATATTCACACAAGTGAAAATCCTACAGACATATTCACAAAGGCAGTCCCCAAGGAGAAGTTGGTTTCTTTCTCAGCTTCTATTGGGCTTCCTAACTGATGATCATGGAGTTAATACACAACAAGGTCTTTTATTTAGTGGGAGATGCACATACTACATTGTTATCTAGTTTCATTCTCCAAGTGGGAAATTGTTTGGTGTGGAGTCTGATTAGTATCCAAGTGGGATATTTTTGATATTGTGGAGACTGATCATGTAGTGGGTGTTGATACTATGGCCCTACTCATCTAGTTGCTAGGAGGTAAGGGGTGGTATCCCTGAACCTCCGATTGGCGTGAAGCACCAAATTTTTTTGTGCTTTTTCAGTAAATATATTTGGCTTTTTGGGAAAAAGAAGACCGATATTGTAAAACCCTAAAATGGTTGATTTTAGAGGTTGCCCTAAAATGCATATTATAAGTGGCTAAGATGCATAATGCATTGTAATGTTGGTGTATTATTTTGTTGGATAATAAGAAGGGTTGGACGGCTATGTAGGTTGACGTGGCCCAAGTTTTTGGGTGAACCTGCATGTTAAATCTGTGTGTTATCTGTGTTAAGTTTTATTCTTCTTTTGTTTTCTGCATATAACTATTTATTCTTATATTATTCCAGATCTATCAAACCATAACAAGTTCAATAAGAGAGCTACCATTAAAGCTTTTAGGATCTCTGACATTGTCCTCATGTGGGACAAAGCAAAAGAAAAGTCGAGCAACCACACCAAATTTCAAAAATTGTGGACACGCCCCTACCAGATATCAGAGATCTTGGGGGAGAACAATTTCAAGATCAACACCTTAGATAGAGAGTTGACCCCATTGCCAGTCAATGGGCAATTCCTCAAACACTATTTCAGATCCTAAGAGGGACTGCCTTTCCATCCCTTTTTTTGAGGCTCATTTTTCTTTGGGTCAGTGTGTCTTGGATTCATTCTGAGTGGTCCCTAAATTGGAGCAGAGGTATTTCTTGGTCAAATTCTCTAAAGAAACATACAGCTCAGAGAACGTTCCAAAATTCAAAGTGGTAGTACTTATCATTGACCATCAGGGAGATGTTTGATGATCGGTCATCCTTACCATAAAGCACACTAAGAAATGACACCCAAAGAGTGTTGGTTTCTTGAGCATTTGTTATTTGGGACCAATATTAGTGTGTGGATTTGGGTAGCCATTGATCCCAGAACCCAAGTTTAGTGAATGCAAAGGAAGGAAAAAAAGGATTAACTGAAGAAGAGAGAAACAAGCACACAAAAGAAAATGGCCCAAAGAGGTAACAAGTGTAAAATCTGAGTAGCATAGCCTAATCATAGCTTAGATTAATTAAATAAGATAGTATGAACCTTAATATCAAACTAACAACATAAGGGGTTTTGACATGGCTTGTGTAAGAAAATAAATGAAAATTATTTCAAAGAAAAGAACTCTCATACATAGCTCTAGCCTAGAAGAAAAAATGGACAAGGGTGATTATAACAACCTCTACCACAGCTATGGATGCCTGGCCGGCAATTGAGAAAGGTTATATTTAGGATTTGGGGAAAAAAAAATTATGGCTATGGATGCCTAACTGCCAGCAAAGCTCTTTCTAGGAAGCTCTCATCTACATGGCAAAGGTTGGAAATAGATAGAAAACATTTTGATTACCATAATCAAAGGTCAAGGAATGAACACACATGAGCACACACTCAGAGACTAGCAAAAAACTTCAAACTATGAATTCATTGAAAGATAGTCAACACAGATAGCTGTTGGTTTTTATTTTGCTGCAAAGTTAGAATCTAGAAGGGTCTTGATGATAAATAAATGCCTTGGTCATTCCTCCTTTAGTTAGGACTATTTGTTGTGGGTCCACAACACACACCCCATTTTGGTCCTCTGACCATGGGACCCTCTTTTTTCCTTTTGGATTTTGGGTTTTCCCCTCTCCCTGTTCCTTTAACTAGGTTCTTGAGGGGCCTATTGAGGAGAATCAAAGTGTTTTTGGTTTTTTTGCCCTTTCGACATTTCGGAGGACCCAGAGTCCTCTAAAACTCTGAAAGGGTTGAAGGGCCAAACCTAGCGCTATCAGTGTTTTGGCCTCCAAAATGCCAAAAGGGGGATAAGACCACCCAAATTTTAGTATTTTGGCCTCAGAAATGCCGAAACCAGGTGACATCACCTCGCAGGCTATTTAAGTGGCCTGAGTTGCTTTTTCCCTCACTTGTCTTCTTTTTCTCTTCTACAATTTTTCTTCTACCTCCCCATTCTCTCTATGTATTTCTCGTCTCCTCGCTAGACATTGATAGTTTCTCCTCAACCTCAGCTTCTTGTGATCATGGTTTTCCCCTCTCCTTGTGTGTGATAGGTAGGGTTTCAACTTCTCTTCATGTTTGTTCATTTTTTTGTTTTGCGTCTATTTAGGGTATATTCAACGCCTAGTTAGGTTGTGCTCCCTCCCATGTTCCTATGGTTTTTTTCCCTTGGACTTGCGGGGGGAACTCTCCTTTCTTTCTTTCTTTCTTTTTTGCATTTTTAGAAGTTAGAGTTTTTTGGTGTCGCGTCCTAGTTGTATGTTTTCAGCCTCCAAAAGGCCAAAAAAATCCCTTCATCATGCAATTTTTCACCTAAGTGCATTTCACACTTTTGGAAGCATTGGCATTTTGAAACCTCCAAAACCCCCAAAATGCCGAACAACCAAAGCAGGGTCCTCCTTTTAGACATTTCAGACTTTTGGAGTCTGAAAAATTTTTTGGACTTTCGCACACCAAAAATTTGAGAGGGATTGTTTCTCCAAACCTCATTCATCATATTTTCAGCCTTTTCAAACCTTGACCTTGTCTTCAGTGTCCAAAAGCCTAAAATGACTGAAAGAGAGAAAACAACATTTCTAGCTACTTAAGAGCCTTTTTCTTCTATTTTTCTTAGTTAGTTTATTTTCTTTCCTACTTTTTTTTTAGGTTTCCTTTCAATAAAGATACTGATACTTGCATTTTTTCCTCACAAGAATGCTTGAGAAATGAACAACATCCATGATGAAGTACCTATAAAAGGGGAATCACCCCCTTGAAAGATCGGGAATAAACACATAGAAATCACTAATACAGACATCAAGAACATGGATTAGGATTAGTTCCCAGTAAGGTGTTCCCAACTAGTGGGAAGGTCCAAACACTGTACCTCCCTGGTCCTATTGGGCCTAGTTAATGTAGCAGCACATGTAGTGGCAGCCATGTCTTCCAAGCTAATCATGACCCTAGATAACCATGAAATATCAGATGAAAGGGTGCTTAAAAATATAGAAGGAAAGGTGGTTCTAGACTTAAGACCGAACAACATAGAAGAGGTCTTCCATCTGCAAAAGGGTGTGGACAAATTCTATGATTTCTACTTAGAAAAAGAACTAAGATGGTTTAGGAACAAAGTCGATGATACATATGTGATAAAAAATCATGAATACCTCAAGAAGCCTCTCCCAAAGAAAAAACTAGACAAGATAGACCTAAGAAGGGGGTATTTAAAAGATGAAATCCAGGTAGTAGGAACAAAAATAAGTCAAGTGTATAGACTACCTCAGTCCATCCAACTTGAGAACTGGATGATCCTACCGATAGAGAAGATTAGGAACCGCAAAGCCAGGTTCGATTGGGCCACTATCATAAGTGACAAACTAGATGAGCAACTGACTGCAATTAAGAACAATCCAAAATTTGACATGAGTACATATATAGTGTACTTGTTAGCCACACAAGAAGACTATCAAGGGTTCAAAAAAAGGGAAAACATCAATGACCCAATTGCATGGCCTCATATTGTATATCTGCAACTAATTCAAAGGGAATATATGCCAGAAGATAGCCCAAATTATAGGATAGTGAATGACACTTTTATCTTGGGAATCATCATATCCATAAAATTGTCTTGGGCTGATTTGACCCAATAGGCACATACAACCATATCATCGACAAGCTCTACATCCATGAGCCAAACATTGAAGATCATTAGATGAATTGTGTAGATGACCATGAGGTAAGGATCCATGATTACTATAGGATGTCCCTGACTCTAGTACAAGAAGCTCTAGAGATCAGTATTCCCCCAGGGTTTGGGAAAAGGATTCAAATAAGGTGTTAGAGTCAATTTATACCCAGGATAACATATACAACAGGTATGTCCTAAATGCAGAGATGGATAAGGATGAAAATGATGATATTGAATTTAAAGCTTGGCTTTAATCCTCCATATTGACCCATATGAGCTAGTTACCACCTTTAGTAAACCTACTTGGTTTACTAAAGAGATTCATCCTTGTAAGAGAACTTACATAGATTAGGAGGAAGGAGAAGATACAAATATGGCATTATTTAGGCAAGCCTTCCATCAGGAAGAGGCCAAAATACTAGCAAGAACCATATCCTATGCCACTTAAGGCACTCAGGGTCACTAGAAGGCACATGTAGTGGTTCCTTCTATTAGTACCTCTCAAGCACAAGGGACCCTTGAGGATTATACATTTGAAGAGGTAGGGAAGGAAGTAAGACACTGTATGCTCTAGATTTGAAGCATGCTCTAGGATTTATGAGAAAGGACGAAGAGACCATCAAGTCCTTAACAAATCAAAATGAGGCTCTAAAAAGATTAATTCATAAGATAGTGGGTCCCATTGACCCACGTTTCCCAGAGGTTTCATTATAGGCCATATTAGAAAAGAGAGCTACTATAGACTTACCGGCAGGTGTGACCCCTTATTTCATTTAGACAAGTGTTGATTGGAAGAATAATTTTGAGCAGTACGGAGAAGGGATTATCAGACTATTTTTTAGGCCTTACAAATTCATTTTGATTGAAACCACAAGGTTGATTGATCTGATGGAGAGTGAGGAGGGATTGGATTCTAAAGTAACCAAATGTTAGGCTACCCTCCAAGACCTTAAGATAATCAAGAAGAAATGCTTCCAAATCCCAGTAAAGGTATATGAGAGTGAAGAGTTGGACAAATTTAAAACTTGGATTAAGGGCATAGCCAAAATAATTAAGGTTTGTGAAAAATTTCTAGCCAACATACTGGAAAAATAGAAGGAAGTCATTGAATGGGTAGGAGAAATAGAAGGCTTCTTCATATGTATTGGCTTAGAACTGTACCAGGATGAGAATAAACAAGTTTTGTGCCCAAGAAAAGAGGAGATACAACAATTCCAAGAGATATTCTAGTAGGTGTTGGCACCAAAGAAGCTCTGCACCAACTATTCTATACAAAGGAAGACATGCAGAGGATTTTCAAGCATGATGAAGAGATCAAGTTCTTCACTTTTGAATTGACCATTTTCAGAGAGAAGCAAGAATTATGGGTCAACAAAGTGAAGAAGAGAGAAATAAATTATGAGGAAGTACAAGAAATAGTGTAAAGGCCGTGAGCTTCTCATCCGGAGGTGTTCCCAAGCTAATTGCTTAAACCTAGACAACCATTTTTGAGAAGGGAAGTTTTTCACACTTAGCCACTTTTCCTCCATAGGCTAGTTTTTCCATTTTGGCCCTTTCGGCCTTTCGGCCTCTGAAAGGCACAAAATTTTGAGGTCTCTAATTTTGGTTTTGATACTTAGTCAAATTTTTACTTGGAAAATTTTGGTGTAGAGGTCGGTGTCCGAATTTTTGGGCTTTTTCCAAGAGATCACCTTTTTCATGTAATTTGAACTTTAGATCAGATGGATGCCTAACTAGAGTTTGTTTTGGAAGGATTAAGGATCCTCTATTAGTTCCCACCTCAAAGAGAACCCTAGATAAAGATTCCAAGGGAGAACTCCAAGATCAAGAAGAAGACTACACTTGCATGAAAAGAAACTCCATCTTCTCTCTCTTCTTTCTTGGTGGGTTTGATCCCTCTTGCATGGGAAAACTGATTTTAAATGGACTAAAAATCCATGCAAGTTGTTTAATATCAGTTAGAAATAGATTTCTTTAAGAAAAGATTTAGTTTTAGTTCATTTTCATTATTTTAGAGTCTTTGATGCCCTAATTTTGGCATTCATAGTTTTTAGATCAGAGCTCTATATATTATAATCAAAACACATGTAATAGGGTTGGATTTTAATGCAATAAAGCTCTACAATTGGTGCTTTATTCGTGGTGTGATATTTTCTGCTATCTATGCAAAATTGGTGAATGTGTATATGCATATTCATTCTCTTTCAAAGCGCCATCTATTTTATAGTGTTTTGAATCTGCATTTATTTAGTTTGGAGTTTGATGTTGTCTATCTACCTTGTTGTGATGAATGTATGGGAAATATCATCTATTGGGCTCAACGATAATTATGTCTCATGTGTGCACACATCTTGGTGGCTTCCTGATTTGATAGGTTTTGAAAATCTTGCACGGGTGAATGCATTTTCTCTCCAAACCATTACATCCATTGGGTATATAATTATAACATTGTCTGATTTATACTTCGTGGGTTTGTTCCAAATCTCTCCATCATTCAATTTGCAATGAAAGGTTAACAATGGTTTATGTTCTTAGGACTTCATTTTCAGAAATTTGCTTCATTTCTTGTTACCTTACTCATTTAAATTTCTATCATTAATCTGAAAACAATCTGAAATTAATCATCTTTAAAACACAAACTTGCATTATTAGTAAGACTATAATCTTTGATAAAACTGGAAAATACCAAAAAATTACTAAGTTTGTTTTGCATTTTGATGTCTTGAATGTACTAGTAAAGGCCTCCTCGTGAATATTCAAATTTATCTTCAACTGAGTAATGAAGCAGGATGTACCACAGCCCCAAAGAACCTTGGGAATAATGTCGTTATTCTTTCAAGAGAGGAAGTCGAATCCTGAGATCCTAGCAATTGACTTGTGTAAAAACAATGCTCAATAGTATGAAAAAGGGATTACTTAAATTCCTACTTTTATATAATTCAAAATACACATTGGTATATGACACTACCTCAAGAAAAATCAGATTAGGACTACCTCATGGGAGGGATGCTTATGCAAGATTTTTTCTTTAGGGGCTTCTATTCCTTTTCTACTTATAATCAAAAAAAGAATGAAAGAGACTAGTATGTAAATGACTAAATGAAATAATAAATGATCCAATCAAACTAAAAATAGATGTAGAAAGAGAATAGGATATATTTGAATGCACCTAGAATCTAAACTAGAAGAAAAGAAGACTCATATATGAATTGTGGACTTTCAGAATCTTGAAACTGGTTGTAACTAATATTTTGAGGGTAGGGTAAATTTCACTACTTTTTAAAGGGTAAATAATGGTTAATTAATTCTATACCAAGGTACAAAATGTATGGGCCATGCTTTATACCCATGTTTTTGTGTCGAGACAAGTTGCAAAATGACTGTCTCAGTATTAGGATACCTCAAAAGTTTGAGAACTCTTTTTGGTGTCGTCTGCACCCACAAATCTAAGAAATGTGCATGTGGGTCGCTATTTAGGGGTTTTCCTTTTTCAACTCCCATTTTTGGAAATTTACACCTCCATGGATAGTCAATATTATAGAGATATTATGTTTAGTGCTTGTGAATCAAGAGTATGTCTAAATTTCTATGAGCGAGAGTGCATAAATTCAATGTAAAGATGTACCCTAATGTAATAGAGAAAACCCTATATGAAAATAGAATCAATGTGTGATTAAAATCATGTAAAAATTATAGATCTAAAGCACAAGTATGTAGATTTGAAGATAACAAGAAACCATACCCAAATCCAAAGAGGAAGGATGCAAGACAATTAAAATTTGGTAATCTCCTAGTCATCATCATAATCCTTTTATAGCTCCATCATGATGTTGAAAAATAGTTTGAATTCTTAATAGAATATTGTTTTAGCCTTGATTCATAAGTACTCACTTCATGGGATGTCTTCA
>MU214866.1:122101-195867 GCA_018584345.1 Thuja plicata | reverse complement strand
TGAACTTCTATGCCCACGGCTCCTTTCTTACACAGGTCTTAACTTCTATTTACATTTTCACAGGATAGTAGGTGACCATCGACAAATGTTACCAACTTGTTTAATTAGTACATTTATGCACAAAAAATAGCTGTCACAAGGTAACACATTCCCTATCTTCCTGCTACAAATGCTGCTCAGTGCCATACGCTCTAAGCTACCCTCCACTCCCAAAAGAATAGTACACAAACATTACTAAAATAAGTGCAAAACCCTAAAAAAAAAACATGGGAATGGGCATCTGTCGGAACAGGTAGTCTTGATTACCTAAATAGACCAAGAATCTTGTTTCAGAGAGGAAGACACGCAAAAAGCAGAATGAAAGGATTTATGCTTTGCGCTCCTTGGTCCCTTTGAGCTCCTTGGTCCTCGGCCGCACTTGTTTCGCTCTACGCGCAAGTGGCGGTAATTGATGAAGTGTAAAATGAAGTTACATTTTCTTTTTTTTACCTTTATGCACGTGTTGGTCACAATTTCGACCAACACGGGCATAAAAGTAAAAAAAAGAAAAGTTAACTTTTATATTGCGACCAATTAAAACCATTTTGCAAGTTGGTCGAAATATTTGGTCGCAATTTAGGGTCAAATCTATTAGTGCATGGCCCTCTAGAAAGTAGCCCCATCGTTCATTAAACCAAAAGGAATCCTCACATACACATATGTTCCCCATGGTGTGGTGAAAGAAGTCTTAAATTGCTCTAACTCTTTGACCATAATCTAGTTATACCCAGAGAATCCATCTATCATGGACATGAGTTCACATCTAGTGACTCTCTACATCATATTCTCCACGTTGGGGAGAGCATAGTTGTCTTTTAAGGAAGATATGTTTAAATTTATGAAATCAACACATAGCCTTATATCCCCATTCTTCTTTCTAATAGGGACTAGATTGGAAACCCAAGAAGAGTGCCTAATGGGTTTGATTATCCCAACATCTTTCATCTTTTTCAATTCCTGTTCCATCTTGGGCCTCAGGGTGGGATTTATGGGTCTTTTATTTTTCCTAAAGGGTTTGGCATCTTCCTTCAATGGAATTTCATGTTGAAATAGTTCCTCATTATATGCCTTTAGGTCATCATACATCCAAGCAAAGACCTTTTTGTATTTCCTTAAAAGATTAATCAGATCCTCTTTGATTTTGGGTGAAATTTTCTTACCAATAAATAAGTTCTTAGGAACTTCTTCTGTTCCCACATTAACCTCCTCCAAATCTTTAGATCTATTTATACATGTAACAGAGTATGGTCTATCCTTACTATCAAAGGCCCTCTCCAAAACAACTAGTCCCTTTGAGACTTTATTTGACTTTAGATGCAATATTTCCTTCCCCAAGACATTATCCTTTCCATCAATGTTTTTCACATACTTTGTGAAATCCATCTCTTTGTTGTCAAGAACTCCCTCACAATACAAGAATCTCAGAATATCTACATCATCATCAAACACTTTCCAACTATCCACGTTGTCTGGTATTGAAGGCCTAGTCTGAACTTCTATTTCAGAAATTCTAGCAAAAGTAATATCTTCTGGCCTTAAAGCAATGTTAGCTAACAAATTTGTGATTCTATTTTGGCTCCTATCCACCAATCAATACTAAATGAATCAAAACTTTCTAACTCATCCCATATTGCATTTCGGTACTGCTTCAATCTATGGTTCTTTGATGCATATTTGGATTTGATCTGAGATACCACTAACTTAGAGTCTCCAATAACTCTGATGCATTTGATTCCATGTCTTGTAGCTAATTTCAAACCTATTAACAGAGCCTCATATTCTTCCACATTATTTGTACAAGAAAACAATAGAGAAAATGAAAATTTGAAGGTTTTTCCAGAGGGAGATATCAACAAAACTCTAGAACCAACCCCCTCCCTAGAACTGGCACCATCAAAATACATTATCCATAACTTAGTTTGTTCAGATAAATTACTTATATCTTCTGACAACAATGCAGGTTGTGATCTTTTTGCAGCTTGACTTTCTTGCACTTGAAACGACCCCATTTCAATATCCAATAAATAATTCATGTTGTTATCATCTTGTTCCTCAATCATATGAGGAGTTCTGGTTTCCCTTGATACTTTGATGTTTTCACCATTTATGTTGAAAGTGGCAAATGATAAATCACATTGAATGCTTCCCCCCATAGATGCATTCCATTTTCTTGATAATAACATTCCATATTGGGAGGGGAATGTCTACAACCAACACACTCATCGTTAGCACTTTATCTAGGAAAACAATCAATTTATAAGGAAAATCCTTAATAGTTCCTATGATAGGCACTTCTCTAAAATCCATAGCTTGGCATCTCCCATGTGGAGTGTCTACTTTCAATCCCATAGATCTCATGACTTCTGCAGGCATAACAGTTTTGGATGCCTCAGAGTCAATCATGCAATTCTTCAACATTTTTCCATTTATTAATAATGTCAAGAAAAAGGGATGAATAGTTTCTGCAGTAGTGCTAAAAATATTGGTATCTAAATAAATTTGAGGAATCTTTGATACAAGTTCATCAGATTCCTTTGTTGACTTATCCTTAGTGTCTGAAACTTTCTTGTTTTTCTCTGGTCCCATAGTTTTAGTAGAGCTAACACTTTTCACCCATGTCAAAGTCTTTTCTTTATGCTCTCCTATACTCATCATTTCTAATAGAGGCACCTTAATAGTTATCTAAGACAAAAGTTGTCACATATCCATAGGGGTGTATGTCATATCAGAAATGTCTAATTTCTAATTTGTGCAATCCACACCTTCTGCTTGAGTAGCTAGTCTAGCTTCATCTCCCCTATGTGATTTGTCCTCCTTTTTGGGATGAGGTATGGGACTTATTGGTGTTTTCACATTTTCTTTATACATATTTGGGCTAGTGGATTTTTTTCGCTTCTTAATTAAAACCTTATTAGTACCTTCAGCCTGTTTCTCTTTTTCCTATGGCCTTTTGGTACTATTTAGGGTATCCTTGATAAAGATACCAACAGGTTTTCCATCTGAATTTCCAACTACTTTGTTTCTTAAAACATAATTATCCCTTGCTTGTGCAAACATATTTGCTGTGATCTCAACATTTCTTCATCGGATGACCTTCTCAAAATAGGGGTCTCATCACTTCCTTCAACATTACATCTCATATTATCAATCTCCCAATCCTGTATGTCAAAATCATCAGGATGATAATATGTTTCATCATTTACAAGTGAGGAAGTCATAGCACAACCAATGTCATCATATTCTTGCTCTTCATCTTCTTCATTTTCTTTAGTGGTAGAAATTCAAGCAGAAATAACACAATATTCAGGGTTATGTGGAGACTGACAAGCTACACACCAGGGATTATCACTACACATATTTATAGAGGTCTTGTTCAGGGGATCAAGAGTTTTTTCATCAGATTTATCCTTCTTCCGTGGGACAATCAGTTTCCCATCCTTCCACTGAGTAGTATAAGGATAGTTTTTCATCCTAGTCTGTCTGTTGAAATTTCCATAAGAAGGTTTATCATTATTTGAAACCCTTTTGTCACTACTTTCTCTAGGCTTTAAATTTTTTAAAGCATTCAGAATCAACTTAAGGTTATTGTCCTCCTTAGGTTTAGAACTCAAGGGTTTGTCTGATTCTTTCTTATTATACCTCATGGGTTTCCAATCTTCTCTCCTACCCACTTTCCCAGAAACTCTTATATTTGTCTCAATGTTGACTACTACCTTATATTCTTCCCTAATATTTCTAGGGTTCTTATCTCTTAACAAATAACCCATTTTTGCATCACAATTATTAAGATAGGTAGCAAGACATACCTTGCCATATAGTCTCATCACTTGTAGAAATTGTGCATTGCCCTTTGGAATCTAATGTTGAATTCCACCACCTCTTCATTTGGGTTCTTCTTTATGTTGTTGAACTCATTCAACATGAAACCTTCATTAGTCTTGTCCCCATATTGGTCCTTGAAACATTCTTTAATCTCATCCATGGACCCAATACATTCATGGAGCATTCATCTAAACCAGTCCTTAGCATCCTCAATTAATGATTGCACGAATAATTTCATCATAACATCATCATGTGCAATTTCATAGTCATCAACCATATCCATAAAATGTTTCAGATTTTCTTCACATGTTATAACATTATTCCCTGCAAATTTAGGAAGTTTGTCCCTCATCTTTTTAGGAATTTCATTTGAATAACCGGGAACACCAACGAAAATAAATTTTCTGTACCTTTTAGTATAGACAGGAGTTTTTTCAGATGAAATGTTACATTGAGTACTTGAAGTGGTAGCATTCCTAGAATCAAAAGGTGGTGGTAAATTCATTCCTAAATTCAGAGACAATTTAGGGCCAGCACCAGTAGAATGAGAACCAAAGGTTTGTTTGAGAAATTCAATTTTCTTCTTCATTTCAAGAATAGAGGCTTTCAGTTTAGACTTCTCTAATTCCTTTTCTATTATCTCCCTATCTCTTTTGGATCTCTCCAACTTAGTACCCAGCTTCATCATGGGATCCATCATACTCCCTTTGCTCACTAGCTCCTTTATTTCAACAAATTCTACCTTTTTTTTTACCTTTGTCCTTGGGTTTTGGTATGTCATACAACTGTTGAACAACATGTTCATATTCAATTTTCTCAGGCATAACAACAGAATTCATTGCCTCCAAATCTCACAGTTGCCTTTTTAACTGGTCATATTGAATCTGAGCATGTCTGATTCTTTCCTCTTTTTCTCTTTCTCTTTTTTGTCTCAAGGTAATTTTCTTTCGGATCTTCCTTTCCAACTCACCCACCTCTTCAAAAATCTCTTCAAAATCCACAAGAGTCATGTTAGATTCTGAGTTTTCTTCCATGATGGTTCTCTCTTCTATGATGATTGGCATGTGGTCTTTTAGATGAGGGAGAGCTCAGATCACTTGTAGCATTCCTATTCTCTTCACCTCTACTCTTGGATCTGGACCTTGTCTCATGTCCCTGAGACTTACCACAAACTAGCTTTCTTGTATATCTAGGAACATCATCAACCCTTTCACTCTGAGAGTAATACTCCCCATAGACTCCTAATCCTAGTTTTGTTTCCTGTCCAACTTCTACATTTTCTTCTTCATGATTAGGAGGAATGGGAGTATCCAATCTTATGTTCCTTCTCTACCTCCAAGCTTGGGGATTAACTCTAGCAACATTTCTATTCACTGATTTCCCATCTCTGAAAGTGGATGGAATCTCACTTTCCAATTCATTCTTAGGATGACTATTCATCCTAGATCTTTTATTTTTGTAACTCATGGCTAGACAGTAGTGTATCATATTAATTATAACTTAGCATTGATGTAGAGATTTCTTTGAGTCGCCACCCAAAAAATAGCTGGGAAAATACACACTAACTTGAGTAAGAAATTTGGTATGGAAAGTTTTCATGGGTTACAGATAACAACAAATTCTAAGCACCTATCCTGACAAATTTTCAATGGTAATACAAATCACTGGGATATGCAAAGATAAAACTCTATAATATAATGGTAAACTGACTAGTATTGATAAGTAAGTAGGCAAGGAGTCCAACTCAATGACTGGTCAGTATTATACCCTTTGCAATTAAGGATTTGACATCCTCACACATTGAACATCATACTAAGCTCACTTAAATTATCAACTAGGGAACGTAAACTTGAAATGACATTGGAAAAGTATATTCTCTAATTCACTCTGAGGGTCATTACCTATTTAAGGAATGTAAAATGTTGAAAGTAGTTCTAAACTAGGAAATGGAATTAAGAGTTTAGTCTAACAGATATAAGAACATACTATAATGGTAAACTAACTTATCTGTCTTTGCTGCAGGAACAACCAACAATGTTATTACCAGTGGCTGTAGGAGCAACAAAGTCCTAAATGCTTCAAATGACTTACAACTACTTCCTACTGAACTATAAACTTAGTTCACCTTCCGCGTGGGTCCCCACGGAAGAGTGAATAAATAAGAACTCAGAAACTAAGAATTAAAACTTTCATTTATTCATTCATACAACAAAGATACATCAATTGCAGAAAACAAGATTGTATTTCTTTCTTGCTGGATTACATAACAGATTCTTGTAATACTAACCTACTAAGGAACCAAGACTTCTAGCTTATTTAACAATAATTCTAAAATAGAACTCCTAGCAACAAGGATCCCCCAACATTAGGGATATGGCAATCATTAAGATACATGATCAACATTATTGAATGCGGGAACAAAATACATTTAACTACACATGAATCTAGGAATGCGCCACCACTTAATTTACTCCATCATGGTTGTTATTTGGTATTTGACTTTGTCCACAACAAAAAATTGCGATCGCTCGTGAGAAGTGGAGTCATCATGAGCCCCACAATAGCTGGTCTCTTGAAGGCTTTACTCTGTTCTTTAATGTTGATTTCTTCTCTATCCACAGATCCACCTTTTCCTGCAAAAGATTAGCATGCATACGTGTCCAAGACAAAAATCCATAATAAGTCTCTTCACTAACTTGCTCTCATCACATGGCTATAGGAAAACTACCTGACTTAGAGTTGGAAAAAAAGATAATATATTTAGCTTCACATAACCATGCAAAATATAGATAGCATATATATATATAAAATTTAAAATGTTCCACACACATTCACATACCTATGTATATAGCAGTTCTGAGATATAAGTGCAAACAATTTGAAAAGTATTATGAAAGTTTATGAAGTTCTCAAAATGCAGTCATGAAAGTACATGAAACCATAAGATAAATAGGTCTTATATTGGCCTCATCATTTCCCCCCAATTTTGCCTTTTTCTGGTCCTCCAGCAAACAGATAATTCTTTAATCTTTCCTGCACTCTAAGATCCTCAGCTGCACTCTGCCCAATGCCTCCTTTTGCAAAGCTCCAGTAAAATCCCTTGGTGTCCCTGTGTGATTCCCACTTCTTTACTTCCCCTATCATGTCATATTCCTCTAAAAATTTTAAATTAGCTAATAGAGGGGAGAGAAGCAAGGGTGGCTGGAATGTAAGTGGCATCCAATAGCTCTTCCTTTCCCTTCCTAATGAGACGTACCAAGGGGCATGCCTATTTGCCATTGTGAAATTAAGAGGTGAATACGACTCTTTATTTCTAAAGTCCCTGGTCATATTCACCCAGTGCCATTGAATTGATCTTGTTGCCTCAGGTAACTCAGTCTCAACCATTTGATTATACTCATCGAAGGCTACCTCTCTAAGAGGATCAATGATTTTGCTTCCTAACTTTGACTGGGCTAATTTCATCCATTCATAGTAATAGGGCTTGGAATTATTGGCTTCAGGCCGTAGGTCTAGAGGAATTTTTTCTTCTAACTCCTTGTAGGCTTTGGCTTGGGATTCCCTACTAATCTCATTCTGTATCCATGACATAAGTTCCCTTAACTGGATATCCCCAACATATGGCAGAGGATTCCAATTCCTATTATTGGGTACAACTAGGTTGTGTAGGAAGAGTTTGCATAACATATTCTGAATGGCTACATGAGAATTATGGAAGGCTTGAAAGAACTCAAAGGGCTCATTCAACAATGGAGACTTATCCCTTACTATGCTATTCAACTGATAATTCAACAACTATTCTTTAAGAAACATAGCATAAATAGGAGAGGGAGACCTACAGCTCATTAGATCAGGGATAACTGATGTTACCTTAATTATTTTCTCTTGAAGTTGTTCTACCTGCTCCTCTTTTACCAAAATTTCTTGATAAGTTTGATCAATAAATTGGTGTAATGCTTTCTTCTATTGTCTCCATTGCTCCCTTTGCATTACTAATTGATTTACTAATCGAAAGATAATAGAGAATGGAGTTACAGGGCAAGGAATATCTGGAAAACTACCTTCATCAGGGTTTTTACCTATTACTTGCATGTCAACTGCATTTTTATTTTGTGTAGGTGCATCTTTTGAAGGTTTTGGGTAGATAATGATGGCCCGCTCAAAGTTATTACATTGTTGGGCAGCGGTGGCCAATGTGTCCAATCCTTGGTTCAAACCTACTCTATCATCTTATCGAAAAATCTCATATCAACACAAGGGCTTTCTTTGCACGGAACCCTCTCTATTGTTGCATGAGGTGAATCTAGCATACTCTCTTCGTTAGCAAAGTATTCCCCTAAAATGTCATCATCATCTGATTCAATGAGATCATCAACAATATGGAGTCCATGGGAGGATGAACCCCTCCTTTGGAATCTGTAAGATTTTTCATCAGAGTTGGAATCATCTTTGATTGTTATACATTCTGCGTCCATTCTGACTTTAGGGGATTTTTTATTCTTGGCTATAGGAAATTCACTAGGCATCTCCTGTTGACTATATTTTAGCTCTTCTCTCCTTGGCTCTTCTACCTCAGAAATGTCAAGACCAATGGCTAACCCTGCTGGGGATGTATCTATGGACATACTCTTCTTCTACCTACAACTTCTTATTAAAGGGGTTTCCTTCTTTTTATCAACACTCTCTTGCTTCTTAGAAGTGGTCTGAGCTACAAGATCCTGTTTCTTGGTGCGTTTACAAGAACCAGAGTCAACTTGTTTCCTTTTCTCCCTTCTACGGTAACCCCATGACTTCCTATGAAAATGGCACCCTCAATACTTTGACAGTGGCCATTCCATCATGCAGTGTGTTCAAAAACTTCAATGTTATCTCCTCATCCCAGCTGGAAAGTTTAAGAATATAATCAATCCAACCCCTGGCTTGGAATCATAGCATACAAGTCTGATTTTTGAGTAGAATGTCATGAATTGTTGGTTCACAGTGAATCAAATCACCACCCATTTCCTCATAGTATGAAGGCCATAGAACAATCACAGAGAGTACAAAAACTATATCAAGAAAGTTCACAGAGAAGGTAAAAAAGAAATTGAGAAACTGTAGGGTTTTGCAAAGATGGAAAGTTCTGGAGTTTCAAATTTTTCAAGCGCTGTATGAGAAAATGAATGCAAATCTATCATATCTCAAGAACTTAACTATTCATAATTACTCATAGACGTCCATACTAGACACCTTTGCTTCATTGTGCAAAATAAATTGCTAGTTTCAAGGTTTTCATACACAAAAGCTAAATTGGGCAATATTCATGTAAAAGGGTATGACATTTAAAAAGTTTAGCATTCAAATATGTACATAGATATATAAAACAAATTGTAGATTTTCTCCCCCCCCAACTTAAGTTGGCAATTGGTCCCACAATTGTGCATGTGACAAGAGTGAAGCTAATTAAAAACTAATTATGGAAGTAAATGCCAAAGAAAGTAAACACAAACCTGATAAAGTACTGGCGGCGGTGCGAAATTGTCATGACACGTTGGAGAATAATGATGTGGATGGGTGGAAGACAAGGAGTAATGAAATGAAATTTATTGTGGAGAAAGTACTTTCCCAGAGGAAAGTATTTATTATGGGGTATTGCAAACGTGGTTCAAAGTGAAGAACGAATATGAGCGAGGGGCTCATATACATTTTCTACAGGAGGATCATAAACTTTATCACGGTCAAATTGCTGCAGGAACTCCATTTTGCTCCGAGGTTTATGGTAGAGCTTAAGCTGGTGACCATTAACCAGTAATTTGAAATGGTCAGGATCAACAGTAGACAACTGCACAACACCATTGGGAAAACAACAATAATCTCATAAGGCCCTAACCAATGAGTTTGAAACTTACAAGGAGTATGGTGGTATTTGGAGTCATACAGGAGGGCCCAGCCACTGACTACAAATGTCTTATCCTTAATAAACTTGTCATGCCATTGCTTCTGATGTCACTGCACCAACTATGTGTTAGCCAAAGAAGACTTACACCATTCATCAAGGTTGTTTAGGTTAAGGACACACTCCTGTTGAGCTACAGTAAGATCAAGATCGAGCTCCAATGTTGTGCATAAGGTCTTATGCTCAAATTCTATGGGCATCATTGCAAATTTACCATAAACCAGCTGAAATGGAGAGAACCCCATAGTGGTTTTCCATGTAGTCCTATAGGCCCAAAGTGCTTCAGGAAGGTTAGCACCCAATCTTTCTTATGAACAAAGACAGTCTTTGTCAAAATGGATTCCAACTCCTGATTGGTAATCTCCACCTGGCCATTGGCTTATAGATGGTAAGGAGATGACTTACCATGGTGAATCTTATACTCCTCCATTAGGGTAGGTATGAGGTTGGAAGTGAACTAAGCACCTTGATAATTTACTATTTCTCGGGGAACACCAAATCTTGTAAAGATGCATTCATATAAAAACTTGGAAACATTGTTATCCTGAGGATGCTTCATTGGTTTAGCTAGCCCATTTAGTAACATAATTAGTACAGACCAAAATGTAAGACTTACCCTAAGAAGAAGGGTCAATGGGCCCAACAAAGTCAATACCCCATTTTTGAAAGCGAGTTACAATGACCTGAGGCTATAGGGGCATCTGATCAATTTTAGTAGGCCTCCCCATGCATTGGCAATGATCACATTTCTTGGTATACTGAGCAGAATCCTTGTGGAGAGTTGGCCAATAGTACACATCTTGAAAGCCGTCCACTTGGTGAAAAAGTGACTGCCACATGGTTCATCATGACATGCCCGAAGGATGTCATATGTTTCATCTTCATGGATACATCAACGCATTACCTGATCTAGACCAGTATAAAACATGAAACCAACAACCCAAGAAAAATTAAAAACTTTTCTCAGCCAGCAACTTTCGTTCCTTGGAGGAGAAGTGTGTTGGTGTCCGCCTAGTGGTGAGATAGTTGGCAATGTCGGCATACCATGGGTTCTATGCTAACAACTGAAAGAGGTGCTCATCCAGAAAACTATCATCGATGACTGCAGGATCATCAGGAACATGCAAGTGAGAAAGAAAGTCATCCATTACATTGGCTTTCCCAGGTTTATCCACAATAGTAATGTCAAATTCTTGCATCAGTAGCAACCATCGAGCCAACCTGCCAGAGATGGATGGTTTATTCATCAGGTACTTGATAGCTGAGTGGTCTATGTGGACAAATATCTCATATCTGGTAATATAGTGCCTGAACTTATTTAGTACATAGATGACTTCCAGCAACTCTTTCTTGGTCATAGTGTAATTGAATTCAGCTCCCTGTAGGTTCTTACTAATGAATTAGATGGCATGTTCAACAACATCTATTTTCTAGCTGAGCATTGCCCCAATAGCATAGTCGGAAGCATCTATATGGATATGAAAGGGTAACCCAATTGGGACCTCGCAGTACTGGAGCAGTGGTGAGAACACCCTTAAGCTGCAGGAAAGATTATTCACATGCAGAATTCCAAGAGAACTCAGAATCCTTTTTTAACAAGTTAAAAAGGGGTGCAACAATCTGACTGAAATCTTTAATAAATTGCCTATAGTATCTAGCATGCCCGAGAAAACTCCTAACATATTTTTGCTTCTCTGGAGTTGAGAGAGTACTGATTACTGCAATCTTCATCGAATCAACTTGGATGCCCTGTGAAGATATGTAATGACCTAGAACAACACCTTCCTCCATAATCATAAAGAATTTCTCACTATTGAGAGAAATATTGTAATCCTAACATCTCCGAAGTACCTTCGCCAGATTGTCTTGTGCCTCAGAAAAATTGTCCCCATAAGCAGTGAAGTCATCCATGTATATCTCCATACAGTCAGCAGATATGTCTAAAAAGATACTGATGACAACACATTGGAAGGTGGCTAGGGCATTGCACAAACCAAATGGTAAGATGGAGTAGGAAAAAGTTCCCCATAGGAAGGTAAAGGTAGTTTTCTCTTGGTCCTCTGGAGCTATTTGGATTTGGTTGTAACCACTGAACCCATCTAGAAAAGAAAAATATTTCTTGCCTACTAGATTATCAAAGACTTGGTCGATGAATGGGAGAGGAAAATGGTCCTTTTTAGTGGCTATGTTGAGTTCCCTATAATCCACACAAAATCGCCATTTACCACCCTTCTTGGGTACTATGACTAAGGGCGACACCCATTGGCTATCAAAAATGGGGTAGATGAAACCAACAGTTAACAATTTCTGAAGCTTAGTTTTGACTATATCCCTGAGGACAAGATTTACTCTCCTCTGTGGCTGCCTTACCGGTTTGTACTCTAGATTGATATAGATCTGATGAGTACATAGTGTAGGATCTATCCATTTCATGTCTGTGTAATCCTAGGAAAATTCCTGTTGGTTTTCCTATAGCAACTTAAGGATATCCTGTTGGTGTGGCAATGACAGGGCTTTGTTGACATTCAATTCTTTTCCCGGACTAACTTCCATTTTAATGACTTTATCCAACATGGTCAACTAAGAAATTGGTGGTGAATCCATCTCATGGGGTAAAAGGGAATGAAGAAAGTGTGAGGACAATGAGTATGGAGAAGCAGGTGGGGTAGGCAAAATGGTCTCCAAAACATAGTTCAATTGTGGACACGACTGAGAATCTATGCCATATTCATTAGCGCTAATCGATGAAATTATCTCATCTTGGTCCCTAGAGGCTACAAACGGCTTCCTTCCTATGACCATGAGTTGGTAGATTAAACTTTCTTTAGTTTTGACATCCTCTAAATTTGGCCATACTACCTCATCATCTAGCAACATTGGTTGAGCAGGGGAATATAGGGTCAGGTTCTTGGTATGGGCACCATTGGATATGGTCATTTTTCTAGACTTACAGGCTATGAAGGTATCAACAGTGGCCAACCATGGTCTCCCTAGGGTCAAAGGATATCCTCCCATATTATCTTTAGGTGAGAGAATGACAAAATCCACTGGATACTCCCAAGAGTGTAAGGTAACAATGACATCTTCTATCATTCCATCAGGTTTAACATTAGAGCTATCAGCAAGCTATAGGATGGTTGGGTATCTCTAAGACCAACAATATTCAATTGAGACAATACCTCCTTGGTCATAACATTTATAGAGGCACCTAGATTGACCAAATCATTTTGAACTTGTATACCATGGACAGTGACTGTAACAATAGGACTCCCTGGATTAGAGTATTTGGGAACAATTAACTTTTCTAGCATAATATCAGACAACTGCCCTACTACATGAATAGTCTTAGGATCCTTCTTTTTCCTACCTGGTTGTTTTATACAAGATTCCCTAATAGCCTTGGTGTAGACATGAACTTCTTTGATTTCATCGAGTAAGGGTATCTTTACTATCATTTGCTTCAACTGATTGAGTAAATCTTCTACTGCAGGGTTGACTATGGGTTCAGCTTGGTTGACTAACCTTTGAGGAAATGGGGGCTCTTTGGCTACAGGAGAGGTTTGAGGAGATGGTAAATTATCTTCTTCAGAAGGTGGCTCATCAACCTCTGTGATGATATGAATTTAAGGAGAGGCAAGAGTAGTTCCTAACCTGAGATGAATATTGTTTAAGGAAATGGCATAGCTTTGCTGCTGAGTTGGCAACTTATTATTGGGATTAGGATTAGGCTGAGTTAGAAATTGGGTTTGCTTTGGTAGATTGTTAGTGGCTATAGGATGAGGCATTATAGCCTACTTCTGCTATGGTGGCATCAAATCTTACTGAGTGGGTTGGTTAGACCACTGATTGGGCTGCTGCCAACCTTGTTGAGGTTGCTGCTAACCCTGCTGAGGTTGTGCCAACCCTGCTGGGATTGTTGCCAACCTTGCTGAGGTTGTTACCAAACCTACTAAGGTTGTTTCCAACCTTTCTAAGGTTGTTTCCAACCCTACTAAAGTTGTTTCCAACCCTGCTAGGGTTGTTTCCAATTATTATACCCACCAAAGCTGTGGGGACCCATATTTTGAAAATTCTACCATGGATTATTATTGCTAGAGGTTTGGAGAGGATCTTGTGGCATACCTAGTCTCTGGGCCCATGGCCTTCATTGAGAAACATAGAGAACCTCTCCATTCTCATCTATAGCTTTGAACTCTGTAGGCATTGGCTGGGACTCCACATTTGTAACGGTCTTTCACTTGCAGCTTTTCTTCTTTTCTCGCCAATGCGGATAGTATTCAGCTAACATAGCATCAATGTCCTCCTTCTTTCATTTTTCTTGCATGGTGCCCAACTAAGTAGAAGCATCATTAATGATGTCTTTCTTGAAGTCTAATAGAATATTTGAAAGTTCCACCTTAGATACTCCAGAACTAGCATACTTTTGAGGTAAGTCTCAGATTCCTCTGCCCTTTTTAACAGTGGCTCTTGAATAATTCATGCAGATGTTCTTGATATCTACCCATTTCTTTTGCGTGATGTTTCCCCCAGCCATAAGGTCCAAGGCCTCCATACTTCCTTCATGTACACCTTTCAAGAAAAGATTTTTTTGGGATTCCTCATTCAGCTGGTGTTGCGTGTTATGCTGTAAGTTACAATTGAACTGAGAGACATAATCCTCCAAAGTCTTGTCCTCTTTCTGTGAAATTTTAAAAATGTCATCCCGCTTTAAATATCAACCCCTAAAGTACTCCTTATAATTTTCAATGAACATAGTGATCATTGCATCCCAATCTGCTATGGCATTAGCTCCCAGCCCCATGAACCACTTTAGAGAGGCATCCTTAAGAGTTGAGGGAAACAAATTCAGTTTATGGGCATCAGTCGTATAGTCATAAATCCTACAAAGGATGTCAAACTCAAATAGCAAGGTCTTTGGGTCTTCAGTGATGAGGCCATAAAACTTTGGTAACGTGGAAGCAGGTATGTTCTTCAGATTTTGGTTTCCCTGTTGAGGAGGAATAGGGAAAGGAAAAGTAGGCTGAGCCATCCTTGGTGGTAGATTATCCTAATACTCAAGTTCAACAAAGAGTTCCTTCAAATATAGTGACTTATTAGAGGATGATGTTTCTTGTTTAGTAGCAAATGGGTTTACAAATGGTTCTTCTTCTTCAATGTTCACAACTAAGGGCTCCTTAAGCTCAGGGTTAAGGATACCAAACGATTCAGCCTAGTTATATTGAGGAAGAAAGTGCCCAAGTTGATCTCTTCTCCTATGTATAAAAATAAATGCTAAGCTAAATCTAAGACAATGACTCTGAAATGACTAGATTGACACTGTCCCTGGTAGCGACATCAAAAATGACTCGTCGGTATTATACCCTCTACAATTAAGGATTGGACATCCTCACATGTTGAACATCATACTGAGCTCACTTAAATTATCGACCAAGGAATGTAAACTTGAAATGACATCGACAAAGTATATGCTCTAATTCACTCTAAGGGTCATTACCTATTTAAGGAACGTAAAATGTTGAAAGTAATTCTAAACTAGGAAATAGAATTAACAACTTAGTCTAACAAATATAAGAACATACTATAATGGTAAACTAACTTATTTGCCTTTTCTATAGGAACAACCAATGGTGCTATTACCAGTGGCTGCAGGAGCAACAGAGTCCTAAATACTTCAAATGACTTACAACTACTTCCTATTGAACTATAAACTTAGTTCACCTTCCGTGTGGGCCCCCATGGAAGAGTGAATGAACAAGAACTCAGAAACTAAGAATTGAGACTTTCATTTATTCATTCATACAACAAAGATACATCAATTGCAGAAAATAAGATTGTATTTCTTTCTTGCTGGATTACATAATAGATTCCCGTAATTCTAACCTACTAAGGAACCAACACTTCTAGCTTATTTAATAATAATTCTAAAACAAAACTCCTAGCAACTAGGATCCCCAAACATTAGGGATATGGAAATCATTAAGATACATGATCAATATTATTGAATGTGGGAACAAACTACATTTAACTGCACATGAATCCAAGAATGCGCAACTGCTAGATTTACTCCATCGTGGTTGTTATTCGGTAATTGACTTTGTCCGCAATAGAAAACTGCGATCACCCACAAGTAGTGGAGTCATCATGAGCCCCGCAACAGCTGGTCCCTTGAAGGCTTCACTCTATTCTTTAATGTTTATTTCTTCTCTATCCGCGGATCCAACTTTTCCTTCAAAAGATTAGCATGCATACGTGTCCAAGACAAAAATCCATAATAAGTCTCTTCACTAACTTGCTCTCATCACATGGCTACAAGAAAACTACCCGACTTAGAGTTGGACAAAAAGATAATAGATTTAGCTTCACATAACCTTGCAACATATAGATAGCATATATATATATATAATTTAAAATGTTCTACACACATTCACATACATATGTATATAGCAGTTCTGAGATATAAGTGTAAACAGTCTGAAAAAGTATTATGAAAGTTTATGAAGTTCTCAAAATCTAGTCATGAAAGCACATGAAACCATAAGCTAAATAGGCCTTATATTGGCCTCATCACTCAACTTGAGAACCTGTACTTACTTATTGCAATGAAATACTAATCCCTAATAGAGTCACCATTTTGTTGGTTTCTTTTTATGTTATGATGAAAACAACAATAACCTCTTCCCTTTATGATTGTTTTATAGAGGAGCCACCTCCAAATATTTGTTCATATAATAAAAGGACCAACTAACAAGCACTCTCTTAATACTTCTACTCTTTAGGTCCTACTACACCAAGGGGGGATACCCTGCAATACCTATTGATATATCTAATCTAGTACTATTAAGCAGTAATCTCACAATGAATCAACATAACTGAGAGATACTAGATAATTGGCTAATTACCCATTGAAAATCAACCATGAAATAGAGCATGAGATAGAAATTGTAACAAACTTATACAAATGTAGACTTAATGGATTTTAAATGTTTGTTTATAGGAAAACACATCTGATGTGCAACTAGATATGCAATAAAACAAAACTTATCAGCTTTAGATCAATGCTTTATCCATTGGACTATATTTTGACTCAAATACAAATGCTAAAATTAATGTTCACCAAAGACTTCAAATCATAATACTTCTATCCAAAACCCCTACTACTAATAGAATCCTAGCATGTATCAGATGCATCTATGCATTAATCAGAGCCTAATTTAATCCGATCCTAGATCATAACTCTCAAATAAGTACATAAACATAGAGAAGACTATACTAATGAATTAGAAAATTCATAACTCATATGACACATAACACAGGAGAGATTGGAATCTAGATCTCTGTATTAAATTCAGAAAATGTTATTTCAACATACAAAAAGTACTTAGAGATAACCTCTTCAATAACTTGCAAAAGATCTCTCAAATTTATTTGTGACTTCTTACACTATCTAGTACAAATTATGCTATCTTTCCCTCTTGACTGAAAAATTTACAAATTGTTTACAACACAAATTTTTCAGCCCCTTCCAATGATCTTGGGAATCCTTTTATAGATTAGGATTGCAACAAGCCTCAAATCATTTGGAATAAGGACAAAATCAATGACTCACTAAAAAGACAAAATAGATAATGGAGTGATAACCACTCTTGTTACAATAGATATTTGAATTTTTTTTCTCTTGACCGCTTGGTACTTGCAACCGCTTCAAAATTGTTCAGCATGAGCCATCTGGAGTATGTTGTGCTTGATATTGGTGATGTATGATCTTCACTTTATCTGTATCATCCAATCTGTTAGGCCTCATCATCGACCTACATGTCATCACCTTCGCTTGGATCAAATATTGTACTTGTCCTTCCAAGAGGTATACACCTCATCACTTGGCTAGTTGAAACTAAGGACCTCATCCTTTCTACTATTAATCTCCCTCCAAGTGGCATTTTCCTTTTCAGTTTCTTGTGACCAAAATTCAAAAAATGCTCTAGCCTTTCCAACTATCTCAATGGTTTGAATAAAAAGAAGTGTACTCTCCAGGGTAATTATGCTATTGGTTCTAACTTCAAATGCTTCATTCATCTACCGATGCCACAATGCTTCATCTTTTATATATCCATTTTTCTTGAAAATATTTGGAAACATTTCATATCGGTCCTTTGAGTATTCCTTTCTTAAGGCCATTACCTTTTTAATGACAATGCTCCTTCTTATATCCATGCCCATGAGAAATTTGACACATTTATGAGTGCCAGTTAGGACAATGTCAACATTATTCTCTTTCTTGCAAGTGGTGTGGAAGAATTTCAATTTTCCTCTCTTTCCTTTCCATCTATTCACCATTTGATCCATATTATCTTTATCTGCATTGTATTCATTCAACATGCTGAAAATTTTCTTCCCTTGTGAATAAATTGCAGAGGGAACTAATTCATGGGTACAATGTATGAGGGTGTTGTGTATCTTGTCTGCATATTTTTGTTTCACCCATGCCTCTGCTTCTTTGAAAGCTACAGACTGTTCAACCCATTCTTTCCTTGACTTTTCCAGCTCTATTCTTTCATCAATCAGTCTTGCCTTTTATTTCTCCAACTCCTCTAGTGCGATTGGGTTTTATGTTGCAGGGGAAGGAGGATAAGTGGTGATCGGGCTTGATGATGATGGCTGATGGGGATCCTGTGTGATCATCCTCTGAGGCAAAAATTGAACTATTTGTCTTCCCTCAAGGAAAGTAATTCTATCATCCTTCTCAATAGATTTAATCTTCTCATCATTGTAATCCCTCATAACAATATCATATTTCCTTGTTATGATTTTGAATGCTTCTTCTTATTTCTCAGCCACCTCTAAACTCAATTTTACAGTTTGCAGAGTAAGGTTAGTTGCATCCACACCTGATGTATCTGATACTCTTCTTACAATAAGGCTACCTACCTGTTCAACCTGATTATCTTCATTAGATACCTTATGGATTTTATTTTTCATATGCCACATGACAAGGGTTGCATGACCTTCACTAAATCTCACTCCCTTGGATGCTTGTCTTGCTTCTATCTCATTAGCATAGACAATTTTTGTTTCCTTTCTCACAACATCAAAGACAATAGCATCTGCAATATCCCACTCTGGAAGTATCAGTACTCCTTCCTTCCTGACTAGTGCCCTTCCTTCCTTAGGAGTTATCTTTTCAAACTTAGATAACATTTCTTGTTTGACTTCATTTTCAATCTCTTCCTTACTCCTTGCAGGTTGCTCATTATATTTTTGTTGGCACTTTTCTTTAAATTCATTTATGTGGGTTCTCCATAAAAACTGTAAGAATGCCCTGACCTTGACAAAATTGTCATCAGAAAGAAATTCATTGCTGGCTTATTGAGTTAAGGGGTCCAGTTCTATTCTAGCATATTCTACAACAGTCAAATCTAGTGAAGCATACTTTGGAACTTTAGGCACCCCTTCTTGTAGTTCTTGGGCTGTGACAAATATTTGTCCAAAATCTCCCATTTGTAGAAATTGTTCTGCTACTTCTTTCTCATCAATACAGAGTGGAGATTGGGAAGGAGAATATACATTTTCCTATTTTTGTTGTTGTTCTCCTTCTATCCTTTTCCTTTTGGGGGATGGCAATGATTGAGTATGTGGGTCTAATGGCCTCTTCCCCTTTGGATCCAGGGTCTTCTCAGCTTGTGGCAAGACTATACTACACCCCCTATTTGTAAAATATTGGCCCTTTTCTGATTTAATTCCTGCATGATATCCTCAAACATTTCCATTAAAGATTCTATCTTTTTGGCCCAAGGCTACAAAATCTTTCAATGGGTCATACAAATTTTCAAAATGTTGCACAAAATCCAGGCTCTTCTTGTATGCCATCCATTTTTTCTTTTTTTTATCTCTTGTTCTATCTGATAAAACTCATTTTAGATTATGTCCTCAGGGAAATTGAATTGGTGGTTCAGCATCAGGCATTTTGTGTTTTCTTTGAACATATCTCTAATGAAAGCTTCAGGGTCAGCACATCTTGACACTGTAGTACTTAGATGGTAAGGGGCCATATGTTTATCTAGGTGTTTCCACCCTCCCTTTGTAATAATAAACTGATGGGCTACTGTGATTGTAGGGAGAATAGTTCCTTTTCCTCTTCCTGTCAGTGCTTCCTCCTACAGACCTCCGATCTATCTTATTATTTCTGTCAATCCTAACTTGATAGGTACTTTGTAGGGTAATATATAAGGGATTCCCCTAAAACCATAAACTCTAAAAAATGTTGATACTGGGTAGAGAATGACATCTCCCCAATTATGCACTATTTTCAATTTTGGACTATATTATTTAGGTCTCAATAATTGCAAAAGTGTCAAAGGCATTTTGGGATCATCACTAAGCAACAATTCCCTTATCCTAGCAGCAAAACATCTATCAAAATTTATGTACCTTGCCTCCTTATTGTCCCATGACATGTCTACATTCAACAACTGTACGAGCATTTCCTCATCATCTTTGACCTTTGTCAATTCCATCTCTTTCAAAATAATCTTCCCCTTTGTATAGAAACATATACATTAACAGGGAATACCATGTGAAATGTCTAGTCACCTTCCTGTTCTGGATGCCTATCAATCCTTCATGTATCAAATCTGCAAGATATGGAGCAAAATAAAAAATTATGGCCAAATGGGGGTGCAAAATTTGTACCATCATGAACATGTAGTGGATGGGAATTTCCTTCTCTTCATCATCCCCACAGATCTTACATAAATCCCTGTATACTCATATGTCCTTTGGGGTGAAATAGTCTAACTTGAAAGGTTCCTTGGTTCTTGGCCCTACCATGATTAGATCTCCAATTTTGTTGAAATATTCTTTTAACGGTCCATTTCTCAGATAATCCTTTTGTGCTTCATACACTTTTGTGAATTCTTTGAAATCAATATTATCCATTTGGGTATCCTCTTCACTCAACTTGAATACTTTCTTGATTTATTTTGCAGTTATGTTGACCATGATCTATCCATTCTTATCCCTGACTACCCTAGATACCTTTTCATACTTTTCTGTTATTTGCATAAGCATATCAATATCCATGTAAACCCCAGGAAATACTAACTTGCCCACATCAAATTGCTATACAGTTCTATTATGAGAAAAAACATTTCTCTAGCTGAAAAGTACTCAAAATAGAGCCAAACCAGTCATACCTATATTAGCATCCCTAGCCCATTGTCCCAGATCATACAAACCCTCACCAATTTTCAAATGTGGACTCTTAGGGACCAGTTCTTTGATTTTTGTCAAATCATTTGTCGACCTAGTTAATTGTTGTAGTAGGTCATCACATACATTTCTGTCTTGATAATTCACATGGCCCTTGAACTCTCTCCTAGGTGACATCTTGAATTTAAAGTCTTTATAATCTAATGATTTAACAAATTTGACAGAATATAGTAATTGAAAGCCCTAATAATTCTTCAGATTTTGGTATTCAGACAAAACTTGCACCAAAAATTTACCCATTCTGCAAACAACCTGGAAGTTGAAACGCGATCACTGCAGCTTTCTTTTGTTCCACAAATTCAACAATTATGATAATCAAGAGTTGAATGATCAAATACATAGCAATCTTGTCACTTTTGTGCATTAAATTCTTACTATGGAAAGCACATGTTTTCCATTACTTCACCTGAGTTCAAACTCTCGTGGCTAGCGGTTTAGAATTGCTAAGATAACTCCTTTGAATTATGACCATCGATCTTGACATCTCTTCTTTGCATTGGATGGATCATAGCAAGTCTTTTACAACATTCATCTCTACAAACACGTGGCAGCATGTCACAATCCCTCAAAGCTTAACCTTCAATCAATTTCCATCATAGGATTTGCATGCACTATTAGATCTTTCTAAAGATTCTAACCTTTTACCTTACTTAATGCCGACAGAGGGTCCCAGCACTTAGGACACGTGCCACCATGATGCATTCCCTTGATGACTAAAGGTCGATCACTTTTTCCTTTAGTCTTCATGCCATCCGTCCAATCTTGCTTAACCTTTACTATCTTTAACACATCTTTATGGCCCACAAATTTGATCTCCTGGGACATGTGGCAACACGTCGCAATGCCTTAATGGTTAAAATAATTACATCTTTTATTGGAGGCTTTGCACCAGTCATCATATCTTGTTTAACCTGTCATACCTTTACCCAACTAACTTTATATTAACCGCAGTCTGCAACTTGCCTGGATGGACACGCGTTACAATGATGTAATCCCTTAAAGGTTATCCTTCAGTCATCTTATCATTATGGTTTAATGCCACCTATCATATCTTTTTGGAGATGCTGTGTACTTAATGAATCTATGATTACCCCGTTGGACCCACTAGACACCATGTGGCAGCACGATGCGTTCCCTTAATGACTATTGTATGCACATCTTCATCATAATACTTTGTGCCAACCGTCTGATCAGATATGACATATACTCAATTTAACTTCAACTCTTCATTAATGTTTGGGCCCATTGAGGACATGCGTCACCATGACGCGATCCCTTGAAGTTAACTCACCTGTATCTTTGGTATAAAGGTAAAGCGCGAGCTGTTCGATGAAAAAAATCTATGAATATCCTTTGATCTGTATCTCCAATGTATCTGGTCCCACCAAAGACATGTGGCACAATGATGTGTTGCCTTGGAGCTTAAATTGCTATCATCTTCTCATCACAGGAATGCGTGAGTTGTTGGATGAAAATAGATTAGCTTGATAGGATAATAGTTTAATAAATATTGTGGACTTTGGACTTAGGAAATAATAAAAGACCACGACATTAGGATACTCACAACTTAATGAACATGAACATCTTTTTAAAAGGACACATGCAAGACATGACTTAAGTGGAAAAAAGTAACAGAGAATTAGAAACCATTTCAACACATAGGGTTTTGGGATCAAATTTTACACTTAGAAACATGACAACCAGGGTTTCAAAGATTTATACAAGACCCTATTTCAGATATAGACCATGGACCCATTGCTTTTGAAATTTTTTTAATAGAACTAACAAATATTCCTCGTGATCATGTTCAATCATGTGTTTGGAATCTCAATGATTCAACTAATGCTTACCTTGAATTTTGTGCAACACTTCCTACTCAACGTTGAGATACAATGTATCTAAATTCAATTGAAATGTCATCTCTAGAATACTCAGTAACATGCATATGGTTACTCGGAAACTCTATAATTTCTTCTTGGTGTCTATGAGTGCTCGATAACTGTCTTTGCATGACTCGCTATATGTATCTTGATCGGTGCTTAGTGGGTTTCTTGGTTGCCTTTACTGACTGTGTCTCCTCCATTATATTGACTTGCCTACTTTGGTTACATTCATCTATATGAATTTTCATAAAAATAATGACAACACAATCACTTTAGGAGTAACACTCAAGATCAGATCATTTTCCAAACAACTTAGATATAATGGAAGAAGCCAAACCTGTTAGAAACCCGTTTAAATTTAAAAGAATGTGGTTTCAAGATAATGAATTTGTAATCCTATTGGAACAATGGTGGACAGAAGGAAAATTTCAAGGTTCCAAGATATTTTTGTTTTGTATCTAAACTAAAAACCTTAAAATTGAAGATTCTCAATAGGAATAAAACTCATTTCAAAAATATTTTTGAAGAAAAAAAAATAGAAGAAGAAATACAAGATCTTAATGAAAAAGTAATTAAAATAGGTATGGACAATAATAGATATTATAAATAAAAAGAATTACTCATAAAATATGAAGATATACTCATAAAAGAAGATTTTTTTTGGAAGAAAAAATTGAGGGAGAACTGGTTATCAGATGGGGATAGAAACACAAAAAAATCATAATAGCATAAGACTAAGAAGGAATGTCAATAGAATAACTAGAATTAAGAATGAAAATGGAAATTATATAGAAAATCCTAAAGAAATAGCAACTTAAATAGTAAATTTCTATTAGACTACCCTGAATAATTGGGATAGTTTAGATCTCAATACTCAACAGACATTGCTTAGCAATATTCCTAAGATATTAACCAAGGAAGAAAACATATTGCTAAATATGAACTTTACTAAAAAATAAATTAAAACTGTTCTTTTCCAACTAAAGGTGGATAAAGTACCAAGACCAGATGGATTCCAAGCAGGCTTCTATAAAAAATGCAGACATTTATTAGGAGATGAACTTTGTGAAGCTATATAAAACACTAGAAAGGCTGGTAATTTGCTAAATAAAATCAACAACACCTTTCTAACCTTAATACCTAAAAAGGTAGAGGTAGAGAAACCTGGGGATTTCAAACCTATACCTCTTTGCAATACAATATGCAAAATTCTATCAAAAATTTTGGCAAATAGGCTCAAAACACTTCTACCTAGGCTCATCTCAAAAGAACAAATGGTTTTATCCCAGGAAAATCTATACTAGATGGAATCATTATAGTACAAGAGATTATCCACTCATTTCAAAACAAGAAGGACCCATGTATGATAATTAAACTTGATATACAAAAATCATATGACAAATTTGATTGGATATTTTTATACAAGTGCATGGAATACTTAGGTTTCTCCAAACAATGGATTAATATAGATAACTATATCTCAACACCAAAAGTATCCATTTTAGTCAATGGATTTCCAAAATATTTCTTTGAAATTTTGAGAGGTTCTGAGACAAGGAGACCCAATATCTCCATTCTTTATTATTATAATGGCAGAAACTTTTGGTAGAATGATGACCAAAGAAAAAGAGACAGGACTAATCTCAGGAATAAAGGTAACAGAGGGAGTGCCAAAAATTAGTTATCAACAATTTTCTCATGATACATTATAACCGACAAAAAGTTCAAAAAAAGAAGCTAGAAATTATAAGGAAATGTTAAATCTATTTATGAAAGCCTCTGGTCAAAAAGTAAATTCTAACAAGTCTAAAATTGTCTTCATAAACACAGATCCAAATCAAGAGAAAGAAATTTGTCAAATATTATATTTAAAAAAGAAAACTTCCCTTTTAAATACCTAGGAATGCCAATAGACAAAGGGAATAGAACAATTAAACTTTGGGATCCTTTAGTTAAAAAGTTAGAAAACAAAATAGACACCTGGAAGAGTAAGTTGTTATCAAATGCATGATGAATAAATATGATAAAATAAGTACTATCAGAAATAAATACTTATCAAATGTCATGTATGCCCATTTCAAAAAATGCAAAAGAGAAGCTAGAAAATAAAATGAAAAACTTCTTTTGGCAATGAGCTTCTAACAATAGTAATATGACATTAATAAGTTGGGACAAAATTGCTAGACCTAAGGAAGTAGGAGGTTTAGGCATTACAAAAGCCAAATGGAAAAACCTAGCATTAGGGGCTAAGTTGGTGTGGAAAATACACCAAGAACCAAACAACAAATGGGACAACAAATGGGTTAAGATTTTAACAAACAAATATCTAAATAGCAACGATTCAACAAGCATATTTAGGAAAAGGAACCCTCTTAAAGGCTCAAGGGCTTGGAAGTTCATTCTGGAGTGTAGAGATATTATTACAGATAAAATTACTTGGGATCTTTGAATAGGAAACTCAACATTATTTTGGGAAGAATCATGGGGAGGATATGTGCCTCTAGACAATATTATATTATAATCGCCCTAAATTGGTCTACTCTAACCAGGGACCTTATTTGCCTTAAATGTGATCATACACTCAATTATGTCAATCCAACTATATGATTATTGGCATAATTCATCAAAATTAAGATAATCCCTCAAATCAAAGTGTTTTTATCACTACCTCCCATTAATTACCTTGGCCTATTTAATCAAACCAATCCCATTAAATTCCTTGGCTAAAGTAATTAATTAAAAGGGAATTAATAAATACTCTCAAATAACAACTCATCGCTTGCACATGAAAAGTTAATCCATGGAACAATGAGAGTTCAATCACATGGATCACTCACATGGATCAACTAAGTTTCAATCCTCACTTGTCCTCATGGACTGATCTCAACCCTCCATTTCACATTCTTCTCCATAAAAGGATTGAATTTTGAGCTCAAAGGGTCCCCAAGTTTTAGAATTCTTAATTCAATCTTATGTTGCCAATTTGATTTCATAGATAATTAGAGAACATTTTTAATTGTGCTTAAATGAATCAATGAATCATGTTTTAGTTTGAAATTCATATGAGCTAACTTCATTTCACATTTGAATATTTCATTTTAGGATTGAATGTGTCACTGATCTAATGCATAATATGAGAGAAAATTCATAATTTAGATCATACTCTTTCTAAATAGGAAGCAATATGTCAGTTTCTTTAGTTTCCTTATACTTTGAAATTTAATTTGGTGCACTAACCATTTATATATTGACATATTGAAGTGTTGTGTTGGAGCTTTGCAGGTATAATATTCACACACATTTATGGTGCCCACCGTGGGGCTGAGCCTCAAATTTTCTATCTTTTTTTTGTGTGTGTGAAATAGTGCACCTCTTACCTGCGATACAAAACTTCAATAGATCATTGCATTAGTGAAAATGAGGTTAGTAAAGCATGGAAATCCACTAAAATATATCTATTTCTTTCTAACTAGGAGTGTGAAAAACAACATAATAGCCCTCAGATTATGCCTTTTCCAGTGACATATAAAACCTAGCATGAAAGATTTGAATCAAAACTAATCTCAATGATAAAGAAACATGCATATTAGCTCTAAAAATGAAGATAATAACAATGCCTAATATTAAAGCTAAAATACAACATGAATTCACACTTGTGGTGCTATCCTCTCGGATGTTGCCATTATTCCTGACTAGAAAGTTGAGACTATTTTTGGTCCTGCTATCTTGACTACTAGTGCTGCGGTTTCAGTTGTCCCTATCTCTCCAATGGGGGATTTGGAGACTGGAGGTGGTGCTGCCCCTATCCCTTCTATGGATGCTAGTATGGCCAGCCCTGTCTCTCATATTTTTGTTGGTACTTCTTCGGCTGGGCAGAATGATGCTCAGAAGGTGGAGGATGGATGGACATCAGTTAAAGGAAAGAAAGTTAATTCATCCATGCCTTCTTTTGATATGAATTTAAGATCTCAAAAGGGTGGGCCAAAATGTAAATCTTGATAGCCCTTCGTGGGCCTATTAGTTTGGTCACAGTTCCACTTTGTGGGGGATTTTTTTGTTAGTTCCCTTTACCTTGTCTGGTGGTGATCCACAGTCTTTCTTGTTTCTCCCCTCAATGCTCTATCTTTCGCTATATTTTTTTGTATAAGGTTTTGAGTCCTTTCAAAAATTGTTTTTAATTAATCAGAAAAATACATTTTCAATCTAAAAGTCAGGCCTATTTGAGTTCAAAAACTCCTTCTATTTATAGAAGAAATGAGGAGAGAGAGGGGGGACAAGGGTCATTAATGGAGTTGTAAAACTCATTAATGAGGTGTAAAAGGAATAAATGCCAAAGGTATTAAAGAAGAATGGGCTTGAGGAATATGCATTAAATGCAAGCATTTAAGAGGCATGGAGAGATCATATGCATTAAATACAAGCATTTAAGAGGCATGGAGAGGGTTTAGAGTCAAGCTTGAGAAAGTTGACTTTCTCAAGTGGGTTGAGTTCCTAATCACATTTTTAGGAATGTGACATCATTAGGAGGTGGGTTAGAATGGGATTAGGATTAGGATTAGATTTAACATGGGGGGAATAGGTTGGGATGGGTTTAAACCTAGGGTTAAGGTGGTTGAGATAGGTTAGGTTAGGGTTTAGGGGAATATTAATGAAATGAATTATATTAAATATATTCATTCAAAAATAGGAATATTAGTTATTTAAGCTTTTTATTGCTTTAGACAATTAATTAGGACTATAGCCAATTACTTAGATTAATTTAGGCTAGAAGATAGGATTTTTGCAAGTGATTTGATATAATAGGGATTTATTTAATTCCTCTTAAATTAATTGCCTTAGCCATTTATTGATTTGAAATGATTTGGATTAAATTTATTTGATTTGATTGGCTTAGGTGATTAATAAAATTTAGTGATTAGATCACTTAGGAGATTAAATTTGATTTGAATGAATTATGTTAGTTAATTGAAGAGTTGTCTGAACATAATTAGGGGTATGATCACACTTAGGGAAAATAGGGTCTATGGTCAGAGTAGACCAAATCCAAGTGGTTACATTTGCCCCTCTTTGAATTGATGTGCGAGCAATGCATTGATTCAAAGAAATTTTTTGATTTGACTTCAGAAAGATTGAGAATTTCGCTCATGATCGAACAAAATGCCTAATGAGATCAGTCTCGCACTTGATTGAACTAAACTGATAGAATTGACTTTGAACTTGATTGTCATCCAAAGGTTAATAAAAGATCTTAAAGATACCAGTTCTGAACTTGGTTGCCATCCAAAGATTGATAATATTGATTTTGAACTTGGTTGTCATCCAAAAGTTAGTATGAAGCTACCAGGAGCTTAATAAGAATCTTTTTAAAATGAGGGAACACAAGATATCCAGCTTATGAGAACCAAAGATTTCAATCCAACAGTTCTGATTTAGTCAAGGAAACTATCATGCCCCTAGTTATTTGATACCAAAGTTGTTTTTAATGCTTGATCGAGAAAGAATTAATTGATGATAATGTGATCATGCCCCCTCAAGAATGAAATCAAAGGAAAAGAATGAAATCCGTCTGTTTGAAATGATGTATCACTTGCATGGAATGGTGAGGTCTAGAAAGAATAGAAGACGTGAAGAAATGGGGATGTGTTTAAGAATAAACACATGAGTACCAAGTTAACTACGTGAAAATGTGAGTGGTGAGATTGATAAAATGATGTCGGACCTATATTTTTGATGAAATGTGCAATTTGACCGATTTTTAGAACAAATGGAGCAATTCTGCATTTTTAGGAGCTGTCCTAAAAATGTCACTGTACTACATAAAATACCTTAGGCACCTTCAATTTGCTTCCTGATTGATCAAAAAGAGAACAGAAATGGAGTTTTAGTTGCCTATGAGGAGTTTCAGAACCCTAAAATAGCTCAAAAGACCAATATATATCTCAAAAATTACCATTTTACTATTCATTTTTACTTTTACCCATAGTAAATTTGAGAGCTCTACAGAGAAGATGGTGGTCCTTATGAGGAAGCATCATTTCGAGCTCAGTCGTTGTCATCAGCGCCCGACCAATTATGCACCTCTGGTAAGTACTCGCAAAACTACCTTGTGAATTTTGCTATTTCAAATTTTATGCATTTTTGTGGCTTGTAGAGCCTTTTGAATTTTGGGTCGCATCCAAGATTCTGGATCGCAACCTACTAAACCTGCGTCTAATTTGGTATTTCCTGGATCACATCCTATTTTTCTATATTTCTGTGTCACATCCAAGATTTCCTTGATCGCATCTAGTTACTCTATTTTTAGCTTAGTTTAGGAGAAGAAATCCAGTTTATGTCATATCCCCTTCTTGTAGGATTGCACCCTATTTTTGGGGTCGCATCTGGGATTTCTGGGATTGCACCCTGTATTCACAATTGCATCCTATTTTTTTAGGATTGTATCCAGTAAAAAGATGGCACATTGTATATCTAGGATCGCATCTAGGTTTTAAGAATTTAGAATTTGTACAAATTGTGAACCATCTTTTCTCCGTGGACCTTGAATCACTTAGCTGACTTATGTTTCTGCATTTTTGTCATAGATAGAACATTGATTTATCTTTGTATTGCCAAAATAGGTCAATTTTGAGGTAGTTGCATTTTGAGGCACATATCTAGGGTACATGCTTGCCTTGGCCGGTCTTTTGTCTGATGATGAGGAGGTAGTGGTCCATTGTGGATTATGATCCTTGATTGGTTTACCCGATATAGGGGTAAATCGAGGGCTGTTGACTACTCTTGCCGAGAGATGGCACTCAGAGAACAACACCTTCCATCTCCTAACCAGGGAGATGAAAGTTACTACTAAGGACATATGGCACATACTACGAGTTCCCATTGTCAGCCGCGAGGTGTGTTTTGAGTTGAATTCTATCATGGTGATTGGTGCATCTCATCGGTATTTCCAGGATGATACCATTGATCAGAGATACCTTTCTTGGGATTACATGTGCGATCATTATGACCGATTATCTTTATATTTAGTAGGCTTGATTGGTGGCATCCTGATGCCAGATAGAGGAAAACACAGATTCCTCGTAGGATGGGTAGATATGTTGGAGCAGATGGTTATCTCAAGATGGAGATTTGCATGGGGCAGCTATATTCTGACCCATATGTACCAAGAGCTCCAAAATATTGTGTATCATTATACTCAGAGCATGACTGTGGGCATTTTGATACTTCAGATCTGGGCCTGGAAGCACATCCTAGTGACATGACCCATTGTAGATAGGAAGCGGGCACCTGAGTACCCTTATGTATATATCTACACAGGTCTGATTTAGCATCCCCATCTGGGAAAGGTAGAATACTGGCGGTGACTTTTGATGATATGACAGAGGTAGTATGGCAGCCATACTTGGACTGTGAGGAGTGGAACTCAAATGCCAGACAAGTTCCATTTTTGTTTTAGAGCAGGTACCTTATCGGGAGGACTAGGTACATTTTAGAGTAGTTTGTACATACCCAAGTTTTGTGATAGTTTGGCTGACGATAGGGCAGGACCCAAAACGTGACTGTATATACTCAGATTTGTGATGAGGCACCATTATGGGGTGCCTAGCTAGTATATGAGATTGCCCATTAGGAGATCAGAGACATGGTTGAAGTTGATTGGGATCTTCACTAGGATGTGGTAGATGTAGGTTGTTCCAATGGGTATGCTGTAGAGATGCTTCAGCATCCATTTCCATGATTCATAGTGCCTGAGGAGGCCATTCCTTGTATAGAGGATTTGATAGATTATGATCTAGATGATCATCCCACCAGAGGGAGAGGAGGAGCATGGAAGGATAGGGGTGCTGGTAGACATGGAGGGAGGGATAGAGGTAGAGATGGATGTAGAGATGGGAGACATCCTCTTCCAGATGATGGTGATGACGATGGAGATGATAGGGGAGGTGGAGCTATGGGTGGCACTACAGATGTAGCTAGTGGTAGTGGAGAGAGTCGGCACACCTGATTCAGATTTGTTTCTCCCTAGATAGATCCAGGGCCATTAATGATAGGAGAGTAGAAGAGACAGCAGAGGCAGCAACAACAGAGGTTTCCTGATAGGTCACAAGATAGAGCTTCAGGATAGGATTTTGGTAGGGGTTCTGGTAGAGATGGAGACCCACTATCTTAGTGAGAGAGAGAGAGAGAGAGAGAGAGAGAGAAGGTGAGAACACACATCACTACTTTAGAGGCTCTACTGAAAAATAGGGATGCACATCTGGAGTACCTTAGGGAAGAGCAGGACAGGCAGGGTGATATGCTCAGAGCAGAGAGAGATGCCCAGGCTTGGATAGCCACTCACCAGGGACAAAGAGTAGCCTATTACTTTGCTTTATACCATGCTAAAATTCCAAAGGGCTAGAGATCACTTTCTTATTCATGGGTTGCCCATCAGTCTGAGGGGTCCATGCCTCCTCCATCACCATTTGTACCACCTCCTCTTCCTCCTCCAGATCGGGAGAGGGAGGAAGCCAGAGCCGATTCTGCATTTGTTTCTGATTCTGACATGATTCATGAATTCCACATGCTTTGATATTTTTGTTTGCACATGTGATTGTATCTTGGTTTTATGATGAGTTAGATTAGATGATGACATCATTTATGCGTTCAGTTTTATCACTGATATAAATATGTTTTAAATGATACTATGTGAATATTCAAATGTATGTTTTTGAGTTTTTCTTATGCAAGTAAAATGTATGGATGCACTCTAGGATGTAGAAATAAATGTGATGTATAAAATGCTTTATTTTTGTCTTTTCTTTGTCTCATTTTATGAATGCAAAATGTATGCTATGGATGTGTAACAATATAAATATCAATAATAGTAAATGGATGTAATTAACTTGGATTTAGAAGAAGAAAAATAGAAATCATTTTTTAGCTCAAATTCCTTATGCTTCTGCTTCTTTCAAAATGCATCATGTAATCTCTAAATGCAGCTATATGCAAACTCTTAGGACTTGTCACTGATTGGCAGTTTTGGACATTTTGATCATCATTGGGCATTTTTTAGAATGGAGATCACTTGATAGTACAACAATCACTAATACTCATTGATATTATGAAAGTATGAATACTATGTTTATTGGATGAAATGTCGGAAATAGACCTAGGCATCAAGGCATAGAAGCCAAGATAACAAGCTAGTCACCTTCCTTTTAATATATCAGAATCTGTGTAAGGTAAGATATTGGACCTGAAATGACCTTGAAAATTCATATCCTTGGGTACATTATGCTTTGTATACCTTAGTGAGAACCTAAGTTTTAGAAAATAGACAAGGAAATTGTTTCAACCTCACCATAGTTTACACATAACAAAGATCAAGATATATGTGGCTATCCACTCATGGTGGCAGCTCTTACCATAAACATCCAAGTTAGGTGAAATTTATAGGATCATTTGGAACAATCACCATATACAGAAAATAAAGAAAACATTATGCCCCCTGTCCTTGCGATTCTTTGTCTTTGCATAGACATCATGGAGTAACTCGAAAGACATAACAACCATCAATTGAGAATCAATCAAATAAAATTCATAACTTCTTAGATGCCCCTAGTTAAAACATCATCAGTACATAAAAGAGTTATAATCAAACCAAGATCAAACTGTGTTTAGGTAGTATTGAGAAATTTACTATTGATTCATTTTTCAAGTGTAGTAGAGATTCATCAATCAAAATTTTGGAATTCAAGAAATATGTGTTCCATGTCTGTGTATAACTTTCTTCCTGTTTGCAACCAATGTAGGTTGTAGGAACACCGTTCATGTTAGCACAATGTCTATGCCAGCCTCATTTCATGAAAGGGATAGTTTAGTGAAAGCATTGAGTATCATTATGTTATGAGACAAAACATCCTATGATGACCTAGTAGATACAACCTATCATACTGGCAAAGATGCCCTCAGTGTAAAATGACCTGATCCTAAGAAAGAAATGTAGACAAATCCCAAGCGAGGATAAGATTTTCGTAAAGAGACAAAGTCAACTCTTAGCATAGGTGTAATCATGAAGGTGTGGTATTAGCAATGCATTGATAGATGGAGCACAGAACACAAGTGATGCCTGATTGCTAGGTTTTCACCACTTGGAATTTTTTTTATTCTTTTTGCTACCAGGGTGCCTGTTTTACTAGGTTGTCATCAAGGCACTTTTCTCTTTTTCAATTTTTTTGCTATTTTTGCTATTTTGAATGTTTTTGTAGCATCAAGGCATCTGTTTACCAGGTTTTCACCAAGGATACCTTTCTTTAGGACTTTTTCCACTATTTTTGGATTTCTTCAGGACCAATTTTCTGAATGTTTTTGGTATTTTTGGAGAACTATTTACTGTATAAGATCTGATAGTTGAACATCAAGTGTAGAACCACTTCAAATGTAGAGTATTGATAGGATTTGGAAGGACATCTCCCTCAGGTGTAGCCAGCTGATAGGCTCCAGTCCCAAAAGTAGAAGTGATAACATAAGGTCCCAACTAGTTAGGTTCAAACTTTACTTTTTCCTCTTTGTTAGGCTAGTTCTTAGGATTCTCCTTTAGGATGAGATCCCCTTCTTGAAATTGGTGTGGTTTAACCTTTTTATTGTACCCCTTGGACATTCGTGCTTGGTACACCTTCAGATGATCAAATTCCCATTGCCTGTGCTCATCAAGTAGGTCTAAAGAATTCACCCTATCGATGCAGTATTGCTCATCAGTAACAAGACCTTGTAAAGATATCCACAAAGATGGGTTTTAAACCTTAATAGGTAGTACTACTTCAATGCCATAGACTAGGGAAAATGGCGTGGCTCCTGTTGGTGTTCTAATGCTTGTTCTGTAGGCCCATAATGCTAGATTTAGTTGTAGATGCCAGTCTCTGCCAGACTTACTCACAGTTCGGTGTAGGATTTTGAGAATATTCTTATTAGATGCCTCAGCCTATCCATTACCTTGAGGATAATAGATTGAGGAGCAGTGTTGAGTGATGTGGAACTGTTCGCAAAGGTCATCAATGTCTTGATTTTTAAACTAGCCCCCATCGTCTGTTACAATTGATGAGGGTATCCCATATCTACAGATAATGTAGTTTAAAATGAATATAGCCACCTATTTTCCAGTGGCTTTGATTAGCAGCATGAACTCGACCCACTTTGTGAAATACTCAGTGGCCGTAATGATGAACTTGTGTCCATTTAAAGAATTGGGATATATTTTTCCAACCAAGTCAAAGGCCCATTGCTGAAATGACCAATGTGTAATGAAAGGTATAAGTTCTCTGGCAGGAGCATGGATGAGATTTCCATGTGTCTGGCATTTATGACATGTTTTAGAAAACTGAATAACATCTTTTTCTATGGTAGGCCAGTAATATCCTACTCTGAGTAGTTTCTTTGCTAGTGAAAAGTCATTTGAATGTGATCCACATACACCTTCATGGACTTCTTTTAACGCGCGATTTGACTCTTTGAGTTCTAAAAATCTAAGTAGCGTACCATCGAGACCTCGTTGATATAAGTTATTAGTTACGAGGACATAACACAATGTTGTCCTAATCAAGGCTCTTTTCCCATTTCAAGATAGATCATTGGGAATGGTTTGGTCAGTTAGGTAAGCAATAATATTAGCATACTGAGATTGGTTTAGGGTGTTCAAAGCACAAATTACTTGATATTCAGGGGTATCAAAGGTAGGATAGGATAATTCTTCCACCAAGAAGTCATAATAAAATTGATGTTCCTCCAGTTGTAACATGGATGCCAAAGTAGCCCTAGCATCTGAAGCTTTGTTCTTTGTTCTGGGTATCTACTGGAATGTGATGAAGACAAAGTACTTCTTTAAGTCATCTACCAATCGCTTGTAGGGCATCAAATTTTCATATCTCATCTGATAATCTCTATTTACTTGATTTATAATGAGATGGGAGTCACCATACACATGTAACTCTACAATCTTCCATTCCATGGAAAGTTAGACCATTTACCAATGCCTCATATTCAGAAATGTTGTTTGTGCATGGAAACATCAATTTGTAGGACTTGGGTATCTTATAGCTTTGAGAAGTTATGAACAAAACTCCTGCTCCAGAGCCTTGTTGTGTGAAAGAACCATCAAAGTACATCTTCCATGGATACTCAGTTAGATGCATAATGATCTCATTAGGGAATTCAATCTTTAAAGGTTTATCATCTTGGAGTGGTGAATCAGCCAATTGATCTGTGAGGACTTGTCCTTTAATAGCCCTCCTATCCACATACTAAATATCAAATTCACTTAGAACGAGGACCCATTTTTCTAGACGTCCTGTTAATGTTGTTTTAATTAAAAGGTACTTCAGAGGATTGATCTTAGCAATGAGCCTTAATGTATGTGAGAGCATGTAGTGTCTCAATTTCTATGATGCAAAGATGACTGCTAAGCATGCTTTCTCAATAATGTTGTAATTGAGCTCATAGGAGACCAGTGTTCTAATGATGTAGTAGATATATCTTTCTTTCTTTGTTTCATCCTCTTATGCAAGAAATAATCCTAGTGATGTAGTTGTATCTAAAATATACACGAGTAATGGCTTTCCATGAATAGGCACCATACAAATAGGAGGAGTAGCTAGGTACTCTTTTAATTCTATGAAGTTGGCTTCATAGTGTTCATCCCATTTGAAGGAGACCCCTTTGTGTAGTAACTTGGTAAAGGGTTGTGCTCTGTCAGCAAGCTGTGACATGAACCTCCTGATTGATTGAAGTCTCTCTTGTAATGTTCTCATTTGACTAATGTTGCATGGAGGAGTCATCTCTAGTATAGATTTAACCTTTGCTAGGTCTACTTCAATTCATTTTTCTAAAAAAATAAACCCTAAGAGCTTCCCTAATTGGACCCCAAAGGCACACTTCTTTGGATTGAGCCTAAGTTGAATTGCTCCATACGATGCAATATCTTTCTTAAGTCATCAACATGAGTGCTCCTTTCTTTGGATTTTTCTAAGGTGTCATCCACGTAATCCTCCATGTTTTTGTGCATCATATCGTGGAATATAGTAGTCATTGCTCTTTGATATGTAGCATCAACATTATTTAACCCAAATGGCATGATGTTCTAGCAAAATGTGCCCCATGCACATGTAAATGTGGTCTTTTCTTGATCCCCAAGAGCAAATTTTATCTGATTATAGCCTGAGAACCCATCCATTAGTGAATACATTTGGTAGCCTATTGTGAGGTCTATGATCATATCAATATTAGGTAGGGGGAATTCATCCTTAGGACATGCCTTATTTAAGTCCCTGAAGTCAGTATAGATCCTAATAGATTTATCAGATTTAGACACTGGGACTACATTGGAGTTCCATCTTGCATAGGCAATGACTCTGATGAATCTAGATTTCAAAAAAATTTCTAGCTCTTCTTTTACTAGCAATGCAACATGAGGATGCATCTTTCTAAGTTTTTGTTTTATGGGCTTGATCCCGAGAGCTATAGACAAGTGGTGCATTATTAATTTAGGATCTAGTCCAGGCATATCTGTGTAAGACCTTGCAAAGTTGATCTTTTTCTCTTTCTGGAACTTGGTGAATTGTGTCTTCTCCTGTTTTGATAAAGATTGTGCTAGGTGAACAATTTGAGGAACATCATCTATGCCCAAATTAACTGGCTGCATTGGTTCTATCAGAACTGAAGACCTTTCTTGAAAGTGCTCAGGGAGGATATCAAGAATCTCATCTTTTGGCACCTTTGAGAGGTTTTCACCATTAGGTACATCTTTTTTTTACTATTTTAGGATCTGACACTGCCACAATGTGGTTTTCATTGTCATCCCCCTTCTTTTTATTTTTCTATTTTTGACTAAGAAACTTGATATCATCCTGTGACATGTTCACACTCCTTGCATTGGTGGAAGAAGGGTAAGGTTCACAAGCGTTTAGATAGCAAGCCAAGGTGTAATCATTGAGAAAGTTGAGGATATGAGGAGGATCCATACTATTCCAATCAATTAGGTCTGGGTTTATTAAAGACAAGGAGTCAGACTCTAGGAAGGACAACATTATGTTAGTGTCAAGGCTATTAACTGACATGACATGTCCTGTTAAGTTAAGTTCTTCGATGCTTAGATCATTAAGAGTTATATCATCATTAAAAGGGTCATTGTTAGTTATATGTGGACCAAACTCTAGTGACTTGTTAGTAGAACTTTCATCATCATCTCTCTGTAAAAGGAGGCTTCTTTCTTGTCACCTTTGAAGTTCTTCTAGACTTATGAGAACACCAGTCTCTCCATCAATGATTGGGGGAAGGAACTCTTCCTCTACTTCAAGAACATCAATATGGTTGGGAGTAGTGTTATAATGTTTGTTGGGTGTTGATGGAGCCAAAAACATGTGAACCACATATATTTCAATGTCCTCTGTGGAAATAGATAGCTCATCTCATTCATAATCATGAGAGTATGTTATTTTGTCATCAGACCTATTTAAGAATTCAAAAATAGTTATCTGATGTACTCGATTAGCCACCTATGGATCAAAGTGTAGAAAATCTAAGACATGTGTGATTGTGACTAATTTCCCCTAGTTAGGATGTAAATCCTGTTGTCAAGGTGTGTCTTCAGTAGCCATTGCTATCAATGGTACCTCTTGATCATATTCTGTTGTGTCTCCTACCTCTCGAATAGGAGGCTGTGGTAACAAACGTATGTGAATATCTTGTGGTACCTCAAAGCTTGGTACATAGTGCTCTCCTTGATAGTTGGGATTCTCTATGCCAACATGTAATAACCTTTCATAGGACCATTGTTCTAGTTCTATCTCTTTTGTTTCATCACTCCCTTTGTCAGAGATCAGACTATCTTTTGAAGTAGGTTTGTCAGATTCATTATTAAAACCTAGTCATGTTTTGTCTCTAGAATTTTTGAACTCCATGTGTATAGGTTCAATGAGTCCTCTTCTTGTGTCTCTTAGAGGTCCTTTTCCTTTGTATCCCATTTTCTTGAGGAGGTCGTATCCTTTACCATAATGCTCTAGGGATATTTCTACATGTTTAACCTCAGCTTCCTTTGGTTCTCCCTTGTAAATCTAGTCCAAGACTACCTATTCATCTGTTTTATCTAAAGAAGATGTGGATTCTTTAACCATGCTAGTTTCTTTGTAGATTTTTGGTTCTTTAGACATGGCAAGTGTGAAAGATGAGGAGGGTCTTCCATAGGATCTTGGTGATATTGGTAATTCTGTCAGTGATGGAGTCATGTCCAGTTTGTATTCTCCCATACCTATTTCTTCAAGTTTTAAGGTCTTTCCAAAACTCTTCATCACCATGTCTTTGGTAGTATCAGGAGAAATCTCATCCATAGCTAATTATTTGTTATGTGTAATCATACTACCTCCTTTGATATTGTTGCAAGTATAATTAGCATCCACAGGAATAGTTACTTCCACCCCATTATGTGGGAACTTGATACATTGGTGGTAAGTAGATGACATAGCTTGCATTTCATGAATCCATGTTCTCCCCAATAGGATGTTGTAGGCTAGGCGTAGGTCCAGAACTTGACATATGACATTCCTTTCAATTGGCCTGACTTTGATGGGTAGAACAATAAGACCTTTAGAGGATCTTTCTTCCTCATCATAAGCTTTGATAGTGATTTTGCTTCTAGAGTCAATGGTCTATTATGAAAGACCCAATTTATTGATTAGATTAAGGATACAAATATTCAATCCTATGCCTCCATCTATCAATACACATCTAACACAGGATTTATGAATGAGGACTTCAATATGGAGGGGTTGATTATGTGGATGGGTCAATGATTTATCATCCTCTTTAGAAAAGGAGAGGTAAAGTGGCACTGAGATGTGATTAACCATCACTTGGAATTTGTCTATATCAAGGTCCTTTGGCACATTTGTGGCATGTAGGGCTTGTTCCAGGATTTCCCTATGCACTATAGATATTTTAAGAAACTCAAAAATGGAAATTTTAGTAGAGGTTCATTGCAACTGGTCCACCGAGTCATACTTCACTGCATGAATAGTAACCATGTGTTTTGTTGTTGGTTTGGGGATAGTAACAATAGGAACCTTGGATGTTGATGATGGTTTTGGTGAGGAATTGGGTCCTTTGATTGTGACTTGTGCTTGGCTCCGAGTCACTGCACTCGATTGGAAAGAAATACCTTTGATTGTGACCACATTAATTGATTCATTTTTAATGTCTAGCATATTGATCACGTTATCATTATTGGAGTAGGTGTAGTTTACTTCATTACCTTTTCCTTTAGATGCTCCCCCTTTCTCATAATTAGGGAATGGTTTGTTAAATGTTGTATGATCTTTGTTGGTAGTGTGTCCTTCCACTTTGATCTTTCCTCCTTCAATGAGGTCTTGAATAAAATGTTTGAGTTTAAGATAGTTTTTAATCTTGTGTCCTTTATTTTTATGAAAGACACAGTAAGAATTATCATCCCACCACCTTGGTTTGACCACTTGTTCCCATGGTTTGGAATCTGGGATTGTGAGAACTTTGTTGTCTAATAGTATCTTCAAAATAGTCTCAAGAGGATCTCCCAAAGGAGTGAATGTTCTTTGAGGTTTTGAAGTCCATGGCTGACCCTTTCTATTATCATTTTTTTCTTTGGGTACAGGGTTCGTTACCTTGGCATATTTTCTTACTTGCACACTTTTAGAAAGATTGAATACCTCAGGTTTAGGACCAACATTGGATGCATCTACTATGCCATCATTGACAACATTTTTGTTTTATTTCCACCATTTTGGTTTGGGGTTGGAGTTGTTAGATTTGTTTTCACTTTGAAGAGTGATCTCTCCCTTTTTTACCATAACTTCTTCGATAAGGAGGGAGTTCTTGTTCATCCTGTCGAAGCTAGGGGAGTCTTGCATTTGCAATGAGTAGTTTAACTTAGGTACCAAGTTATTGACAAAGATCTCCATTTTCTCACATTCCGGAATAGCTCTTGAATACCGTTCAAAGATTTTCCTCCACTTTTGTAGAAAGTGGGTAAAGGATTTTCCAGTCTTTTGTTTAGTGTTGCATAGATCCATCATATTCATGTCATGCTGGATATTATAGGAGTAATGTTGGATAAACTATTGAATTAACTCCTCAAAGGTTTTGGCCTTAGGTGTAAGCTTTGAGAACCACTCCATGGCATTGCCTCCTAGACTTCCAGGAAAAAGTTGCATGAGGTATGTAGGTTCATGCATGTACTCTATGCTAAGAGCACAAATTTCTCTAACATGGTCATGTGGACCGGTCTCTCCCATATACTTGTTGTATTTTTTCCTTGCCACTTTGGGAGGGAATGGAACTATAGTGATACTCTTATCAAAATGAAATGGATAAATGGAGTCCACAGAGTATTTCATTTTGGGTTTATTCTTCTCCTATTTGAGAGTCACAAGCTCTGTTTGCATTAAGGTGAGTTGTTTGGTGAGAATAGATATAGGAGTTGGTACCCCCTTTTCCTTTAGTTGTTCCACATCATAATCCTTGGGTAACTTTATGCTAGTGGATGCTAGATGGAGAAAGTATTTCTCTTTATCTTTGTCAATCATCTTTTCCATTATTTTGTGGAACTGTTTGAGCTTATTGTACTCTTCTTCAGTGATGTCTTCCTCATTTCCTGATTCAAATATAGGATGGTAAAATGTGGGTTCTTCTTCTTCATTGATATCTTCGTGCTTTTGGTTTTTTCTATTGTCATATTCGTCAAAAGCCTCACTCCATCCGTGAGTGGACCTATCAATTTCTGGAGAGTCTAGATTGAGTAGGGAACTGCGAGATGTTTCTCCTTGAAAGTGTAGTGATTTAAGAAGTACTCTTGATCCTTTAGATGTGTACTTGTTGCATCTTGTGTTAACCATGTATTTGGATCTCAATTTCATCAAAGTTTCCTGATACTGTCAAGTAGTATCTTGAATCATTCAAGTGAGTGCGTCTAGGTGGAAGTATCATTTGTATCTTGGTGGAAGTAAATGACTCCAGCGTTATAGGGTTAGAATTCCCTAATAGTGATCTGGGGATCAAGTTGTTGTAAAAATTAGATAGACCACATGTATTGAGATGGATTGTGAGAAACTGACAGGACATGCAAGGTAAACGTCTAAAAAAGTGTTTTGACACAGCAACAGGGAGACAAAAAAAGACAATAGGGACAGACTAAAGAGCCAAAAGGCTATCCAAATTAACTGAGTTTTCCTAAGAAAATATTCTGCAAGTGCCCACTATCCTAGATGAGAGCTAGGAAATATAGTATACGAGCTGCTGATGTCCCTGGATGCGAGCTTTAACCCTAGATGCTATGGTGTGCTTACCAGATATGATCTAGGATACTAGATATGAGCCAGGATACTAAATACGAGCTAGGAAATCTGATATGAGAGTTTCTGATGTCTTTGTTAGATTTTGTTCAGGTTTGAAAATTTTGTCTTGAAAGTGCGTGAAGTTTGTTTGATTGTAGATTGTATTCTAAGACCTGTTAGTGAGTGAAAAACACATGTGTAGACCAAGGATTGAATTTTTTTTCTTGTTTTGAAGGACTTTATCTTGTTAGTGATCTTTCAGATACATCAAGTAGATTTGCATTGTTAAGGGAACAAACATATCCTTATGCCCTATTTTCTAGGTGGAGGATGAAAATCCATGCTCGTTGACTTAGGTACACACTCAAATGCTAATCAGAATGCAGCCATCACCAAGCACCCAATGGCTCCAGTTATGATGTTGTATTAACTAACTCCAAATGCAAGTGAGGGCACGATATGACGAGTGTCTTTGGGCAATTACTTTTTGCCTTTCATAAGGATTGTCACCCTTTCAAGGATGAATCGGGTAGTTTGTCTATAAAGTCCATTTTTTATGATGGGGAAATCCATTCAAAACCATCCCCCATAGAATTACACAAGGAAAAATTGAGGTGTATAGCCCTATGAGTACTCAAATATTTGTAGTCTCGCAAACAAGATTCAAGCGGCTCTGCTCTACACATACCCAAGCATGTTCAAGGAATGATGTCAAAATTCCAGTAACAAAATCGACTCTGTCTTCCGAGGCTTTGGCCTATGAGGAAGAAATTATTTATAGTGAGTTGGAAGGGTTGGTGTAAAACTTGTCCTCACTTGGGTCATTCCCGAGAGATTTTTTTCTCAACCGGCAGGTCCTCTACTGTTAAATAAGCATACAAAGGATTGGCGAGCATAAGATGTCTAGATTTATGATTCTTCAAAAGAAGAAGAGCATACTCTCCTAATCCATGTCATTTTCTCCCAAAATATGCAAATCAATGTTCGTTCCCTCAAGCTATGTTGAGATTTATTTAGATATTCCCAAGTTAATGAAAATAGGATGCGTGAAAGAAAATTTATGTTGTTCAATTATCCGCAATATTAAGTGATTTTCTTGTTCAATTTCAGATCCCAAAAATGAATTAAATGATGTAACTTGTTCAATTATCTCACAAGATTTAGTGATTTGCTTGTCCAATTACTAATTTCCAAAAAGAATTAAAGTGTGAGTTTTCTTGTTCATTTATCCCAAAATTCCTTTACACGTGTTAAACCAACGTCTAATTTTCTAATTTGTCGTAATGGAAAAGAGCATAATAATCTAGTTGTTTTAACAAGTGTTGAAAAAATGTGTTAAGTTTTGAAAAATCTTTGTAAATGGTTAGTATTGGAATCAGTGCAAAAACACCTACAAATACACACATTAGCCAAGTCTTCTTACTTCCTTATCAGCAACCTGCAAGCACTCGTTAGGCTGTCAAAAGATCAGATCAACAACTAGTTAAAGTGTTAAGGGTTAGGTAATGAAGTTCACAAAAATTTCAACCAGATGCGATCCTAGAAATATGGGATATGATGCAACAAACCAGATATGAGCCTCTGCTACCAGATGTGACAAAATGTTTAGCAGATGCGAGCCTATACTGAAAATGACCCAGGAAATCCCAGATGTGAGCCTTGATTTCTACAGTGCGAGGGCGTATCCCAGATGCGAGCTTCTGCTACTAGAAATGACTCTGGACCTAAAAACTCAGAAGATAAATTGGTGAAAAATGGAGTTAAAATGAGGCAAAATACAGAATTGTGCCCCACCGTGGGTGCCAAAAATGTGTGTGAAATAGTGCACCTGTTACCTGTGACACAACACTTCAATAGATCATTGCGTTAGTGAAAATGAGGTTAGTAAAGCATGAAAATCCACTAAAATTGATCTATTTCTTTCTAATTAGGAGTGAAAAACAACATAATAGCCCTTAGATTATGCCTTTTCTAGTGACATATACAACCTAGCATGAAAGATTTGAATCAAACCTAATCTAAATGATAAAGAAACATGCATATTAGCTCTAAAAATGAAGATAATAACAATGCCTAATATTAAAGCTAAAATGCAACATGAATTCACAAATGATATAAGAAGCATAACAATACATTTTCAATCTAAAAATTAGGCCTATTTGAGCTCAAAAACTCCTTCTATTTATAGAAGAAATGAGGAGAGAGAGGGGGGACAAGGGTCATTAATGGAGTTGCAAAACTCGTTAATGAGGTGTAAGAGGAATAAATGCCAAAGGAATTAAAGAAGCATGGGCTTGAGGAATATGCATTAAATGCAAGCATTTAAGAGGCATGGAGAGGTCAAATGCATTAATTGCAAGTATTTAAGAGGCATGGAGAGGTCATATGCATTAATTGCAAGCATTTAAGAGGCATGGAGAGGGTTTAGTGTCAAGCTTGAGAAAGTTGACTTTGTCAAGTGGGTTGAGTTCCTAATCACATTATTAGGAATGTGACATCATTAGGAGGAGGGTTAGAATGAAATTAGGATTAGGATTAGATTTAGAATGAGGGAATAAGTTGGGATGGGTTTGAACCCAGGGTTAAGGTGGTTGAGATAGGTTAGGTTAAGGTTTACAGGAATATTAATGAAATGAATTATATTAAATATATTCATTCAAAAATAGGAATATTAATTATTTAAGATTTTTATTTCTTTAGACAATTAATTAGGACTATAGCCAATTAATTAGATTAATTTAGGCTAGAAGATAGGATTTTTGCAAGTGATTTGATATAATAGGGACTTATTTAATTCCTCTTAAATTAATCTCCTTAGCCATGTATTGATTTGAAATGGTTTGGATTAAATTGATTTGATTTGATTGGCTTATGTGATTAATAAAATTTAGTGATTAAATCACTTAGGAGATTAAATTTGATTCGAATGAATTATGTCAGCCGATTGAAGAGTTGTCTGAACATAATTAGGGGTATGATCACACTTAGAGAAAATAGGGTCTATGGTCAGAGCAGACCAAATCTAGGTGGTTACATTTTTGAGCTAAATGACTGAATTGTTTAATTTTGTTTCAGGTATAGATCCACATTTGGCCTAAGGGGATCACATAGAGTGTTTTAGATTGCATCTGAGAAATCAGGGATCGCATCCAGGAAATCCTGCATTACATCTGGGAGAGGCTTGCATGCGGGGAATCTAGGATCACATTTAGGATAAAGCTTCACATTTAGGATCATTCCACGCATTTGGTATTTCCTTAATTGCATCTAGGAAATAGGATCACATTTAGTAGGTTGCAGGGTCACATTTGGTTAGCTAAATTACATAATTGATTGATTTTGATGGATAATCAACTAACTTTGAGTGTTTTTGGTGAATATGATTATTAAGAAGTCTAAAAAGTTCTTGCAAGATGTTGTAGAAGACTTCCTTGGCCAAAGAAATGGAGTAAAAAAATGATAAATACTACTATTGAGTGGTTTTGTAGGTTGCCTTTGTACAATTTCAACTAAATAATTGTCTTTTGTTTTGGAAAATCTTAGGAATTTCATTTGACTTCTCTCCAATTCATAATTTGATTAGAGAAGTATGCTCTTTTCCTTCATGGAAAATCAAAACCTCAAACATCAAATTAGGCTTTGAATAGAAATTTGGGAAATGAACTCAATTGCTAAATTTTTTTGGTTAAATTCTTTTTTAGGAACATAAAATTTGGATTTTAATTTGATTCTTAATCCAACTAGAGGATTATGCTCTTTTTCCAAGTGGAAAATCAGAAACTCGAGATGGGGGATTAAGTGTCTTGGGTGTTTGATAGGATAAAATGACATGGATAGGAGAGAGTATGCTCTTCTTCCTCATGAAGAATCAGAAATCTAGACTCTTAAGTTGTCAATCCTCTTTACTACTTTTAACTTTGGAGGGCTTGTTAGTTGAGTAAAAAATCTCCTAGGAACGACCCAAGTGAGGATAGGTGAATGCTAGCCCTTTCATCTCACTATAATCAAAATGCTTCCTTGAGATTAAAATCTCAGAAGACGTAATCAGTTTTGCCCCTAGAATTTTGACTATCATTCCTTGTACATGTTTGGATGTTGTGTAGAGTGGAGCCACTTCAATCTTTCTTGCAAGACTACACTCGTCTAGGTACTCATAGGGCTATATGGCATAATTTTTCCTTGTGCAATTCTATGGGGGATGGTTATGAACAGATGCCCAAAATATACACTTTATAGTAGTGACCACCTGATTCACCCCCAAAAGGTGATAATATTTGTGAAAGGAGGATAGTAACCTCCCCAAGATACTAGTCATTTTGTGCCCTCACTTGTGTTTGGAGTCAAATAATATGACATCATGTCTGGAGCCATTGCATGCTTGGTGATTATTGTATTCATATTAGCATGTGAGTGTGTATCTGAGTCTATGATAAAAGGTTTTCATGCTAGGCCATTTATATAGGAATAGGTGTGTTTGGTTCTGTTAGGTCTGGTTAATTTTTTTCAAAGAAATAAGTCCTTGGTCTGTGTTTGCAAAAGGGTCTTATATAAATTCTTGAAACCCTTGCTTCCATGCTTCTAAGTTTAAAATTTTCTCATAAAACCCTAAGTGTTAAAGTGGTTTCTAATTTTGCGTTACCTTTTTTCCACTTAAGTCATGTATATTGCATGTGTTCATTTAAAATGTTTGTGTTCAACAGTTTTGTGAGTATCCTAACGTTATGGTCTTTTATTATCCCTTAGTCTAAAGTTTGTAAGTGCTTTATTAAAACCACTATCTACTGAGATAATGTGTTTTGATCTAAAAAATCACTTAATAGATTATTAATGAGGTACATGACATCTATCTCATAAGTGATTAAGTGGTAGTGTTGTGTGTCTTTGGTGGGTCCAATAGTCAGAAAAGGCTTTAGCTAAACAGTGAGCAGATCCTGTTTCATCAGATAGTTGACTTAATTGCTTAATCTCAATATGATCGACATCTATCCTATAAGTGATTAAGTCTGAGTGACGGTTGTCTTTGGAGTGATGTGGGCCCTATATCACAGGTAGTTTGATAGATATTAAAGCATGGAAAAATCTAACGGTTGACTTGATCACTTATCCCAAAGATGCGCACCATCTAAAGTGTAAGCCATTAAGCAGTGGTGACATGTGGAAATTGGTGGGCCTGGATATTATGAACGGTTGTTGATTAAAGTTCAGATAGATTCCTTTTGATCCAAAAGATGACTTAATTTCTTATCCCAAAGATGTGCAAGATCTATCAATTAAGTCATTAAGCCATGATGTCGTGTGTCTTGATGATGATGTGTTTTCCACTATCAGTAAAGGTGATCACATGTTAAAGGGTTGACAATCCAAAGAAGATCTAACGGCTGACTTGATCACTTAAAAAAAAAGTAAACATGAGCTATCACTTAAGAAATTAAGCCATGATGCCATGTGTCCTAGTGGGTCCGACTAAGGTTGTAAAGAAGGAGTTAAAGGAAAAGCAAGTGCAAAATGATCTGATGGTCAACTTAATAACTTAAAGGCAAAGTGATCGACATCTAAGGGATAAGTGATTAAGTCATGGTGATGTGTGGTAGAGGGTGGGCCCTATACAATGTAGAGATGAGTTAAAGAAGGTGCAATTTCAGAAAGATCAGACGACTCGATTGATGACTTAAAAGAAAGATGTGGGAGATCTAGTGTCTAATCCATTAAGAAGTGTTGACACATGTCCAATTTGATAAGTTGCATCTGCAGTTAGTAAACTCAAGGTAAAATAACTTGTGGCCATGTTAAGATAGATCTGACTGTTGACTTGATCGCTTATGGAGAAGATGCACGATATCTATCATTTAAGTGATCAATTTGTGCTGACACGTGTCCCAAATAAATAGTTGTTTCTATGAATTAATGAGAGCCACCTGATGAAGGATATGTTGTTGAAGATCTGCGGTTTAAATTCAAAGTTATCAAAATGGTCATTAGTGAGTCGTTAAGTCACGAGTTTCAAACTAGGTGAATTGATTGCAGAGCATTTGGCCACTTCAGTTGAATTCAATGCAAAAGACTAATTTGATTGAAGCCATATAATTCATTTCTTAAGCTTGAAGCTGCCATAATCATCGAAGTCATTCAAGCGAAGATCAAAATTGCAGCAATATTGAGCTTTGTGTAACAAATTGTGGAATGGGTAAAGTCTTCTATGATACAGTAAAAATTCTTGCTTTTAGTAGGGTTTTGAATTCTAACAGAGTTACAGAATTGTTAATATAATTTGACAATCATTCCCGTAAGAAACCCTAGATTCAAAAAATGTCCCCTAGGATTGAATTCTCTAGCAATGTGGAGTACAAAGATAGAAATGTACGAGATGACCTTATACAAAAATTGAGTGGGTCTACAAATGATGCTACCCAAATTAAAATAATTGTTCAAGTACATCATTGTTTTAGAGTCAGGGAGGGCTTGTATGATATGTGGTAGATGGGCCAAAGATGCCAAGATTAGCACATGTAGTTTAAATTTGTTCAAAACTTCTTATAGCTAGAGGAATGCTCCCTCCCTAGATTGCAATATATGGGATCTAAATGTGGGCAAGTTGATAGTTCCTGAAGTGTTCATAGATACAAACCTATTAATTTTAATAGCCAACACATATGACAGAGTATCCAGGGTCTTGAGAGATACATAGGGGAATGTACTATTGACTGAAACAGCCGATGAGATTAGAAAGGTTTTCAATTTAGGTGACCTCTTAGTTAAAATGGATGATATTTATTTTGACCACTTCCAAGAGGTATATCAGAATCAGAAAGAATACTACAGGAATGAGGCCTTGAAAGGATATTTTAATAAGATAGGAGGTCTAATTGTAGTAGGCCAAAATATACCAGAGCCTTTTAAACTAGACTATTTTAATAGCAATGCTAGGGGAATGTATAGTGCCTTGTGCCATGTGCTAGGAGAAAATGAGGAAACAATGATGCCTATCCATTTTATGCTTATGGTTGTTCAGATTTTGCATCCCCACCTGTCAGTTATTTTTTATTATGCTACCTACATTGCTGAATTAATGCACCAGGGTCTGATAGGTATTAAGGATGATAAGATACTCAGGCCAATGGGGTGGTACTCCTTGATGATGCATATGATTTTATTTAATAATTTTGACTACTTTGAAGAACAAATAGACCTCACCAAGTTTTAGGATGATGAAGATATGCCTGTTCAGTTGTGGAGTTCTGACTTGTCTTGGGATAGAAAAGATGCCAGTTTCATAAATTTTGACAAATATTTTGCTTATAGGCTTAGAGAATTATTATGTAAGGACAACCCTAGGATTGATGCATATGTACTAAGACTTTTGAGACCTTTGGAATATTCTCTAGAATTGAAAATTGCCCACAATTGTGGTGATTTCATTTTATACCCTGTCTCAAAAATCATCAGGGTTTATGGCTTCAGGGGAATTCCAAATGTCCCCCCTTACAGAGTACCACTCAAGGTTGGTCTGGTAGAGATTCTTAGGCAATTAGGTGGATTGAAAGAAGAAGCCTTAATAGGTAAAATGAAAGGAAGCATTTTCCCTACCCTCACCAGAGTCCATCATTTTATCATTACAAAGGGAGGATGGACCCAATTTGATAAATACCTAGAGCCATATCAGTTAGCAACATATGTGGTAAGGTGTGAAGATAATGAAGGTTTTATCATTGAAATTTTTAAGAAGAGAACCAAATTCTTGGCATTAGATCATCAGTTCAAATTTGAAGAGGATGTAATAAGGAATGAGTTTGATATGATTGAACAAGAGATTAAGAAAGAGAAGTGAATAGTTTATAAAAAATCTTTGGATTTTATCCATAATTTTGATAGATCATATGATCCCTTGAAGGTATTTCCATCCTGGGAAAAGAAAATAGAATCTCTGATGATCATGTTTGAGGACATAGTGCAAGCCCTAGATTAGAAGAAAAAGAAAGTGATGGAAATAGAGCCAGAAAAGGCTAAATCTGTTCTCAGCAGGATGTCACAAGGAAGGGTTGTCCCACTAGGGAGGAATGTAGTATACCAGTGAAGGAATTACAACACAATTTTACCCAGAGATGAAAAGGAATCTAGGGGAAAATGCCAATGGATACTAGTGCCAAGAATTTTCCATCCCCAAAAAGGCAGAGGGTAGATAGAAAAGAGCAACAACAGGGCGATATTTATTCTCCTTCTTAGTCTCCCCTGCATATGGATGGCCAAAGTATTGCTGAGAAATTTGTAAGGATGGGAAACATTGGACATATTTTTGTCACCACCCTAGATTTGAAAGAGGGAGTGCCAGAGGCACCCAAGCATGCATCATTGGATCTCACAGTAGTAGAGTTTGCTAGAAAGGAGTTGGATCCTATAACCAAACATGCCAGTGATGAATTTTTATCTCATGATAAATTTGTTGAGGCTAGGGCGTTCATCCAATTCCTGTGGATAATTCACATTGATGAGTTCAAATAAAAATGTCAAAAGTTGCAAGAAGATCAACCTGACAAGAACAATGAAGACATTGAAAAGGAAGTGAAATAGGAGATGATGACCAAATTTGATAAGATAACCCTTGAAGAAGGTAGGGAGTTGGTAAAGAAAGAAGGAGTCCTCATCTTGCCTCAATGGGATCTTGCTGATGCCATTATACTTGATGATGTAAGGAAAGAGGCTAAACCAGTGCACACCAGTGGGAAATCAATTGGTGCCCAATTCAGTGAAGATCATGCAACATTGGCAATATAGCATTTGAAAAGGAAAGATTAAAAGAAAACTGATAAGGATGATCAGGCTGAGCATACAGGCAGCCTCATAGTAAGAAGAGTGTTAGATACCTCAAGGGTGGAAGCAGCTAACCTCACTCTGCAAATAGAAAAATTAGGATTAAAGGTAGCTGAGAAACAAGAAGATGCATTCAAGAGCCTAGCGGAAAAGTATGAGGTCGTCATGAGGGCTTATAATGATGAGAAGATTAAATCTATGGAAAAGGACAAGAGGATTTCCTTCCTTGAGGGAAACAAATAGTTTAGTTTGTACCTTAGAGGATGATTATAAAAGATCCTCACCAGCCATCCTCATCAAGCCCTATCATAACTTACCCTCCTTCCCCTGCACCATCAAATCCTACCACACAAGAGGAGTTGGAGCAAGAAAAAGCAAGATTGATTGTTGAAAGAACTGAGCTGGAGAAATCAAAGAAGGAATGGGTTGAAAAATCTACAACTTTCAAGGAAGAAGAGGCATGAGTGAAACAAAAGTATGCTGAAAAAATACATAACACCCTCATGCATTATACTCATGAATTAGTAGTTCCTACTGCCATTTATTCACATGGGAAGAAAATTGTCAACATATTGAATGAATACAATGTAGATAAAGACAATTTGGATCAAATGGTGAATAGATGGAAGGTTAAGAGAGGAGAATTAGAATTATTTCACACCACTTGCAAAGAAGAAAACAATATTGACATTGTCTTAACTGGTACTTATAAATGTGTCAAATTGCTGATGGACATGGATATAGAAGGAGCATCATCATAAGGAAGGTAATGGCCTTGAAAAGGGAATATTCAAAGGACATGTATGAGATGTTTCCCAATCTTTTTAAGAAGACTAGTGATTTAAAAGATGAGGCACTATGGTATAGGAAGATGAATGAGGCGTTGGCCATAAGAACAAATAGCATAATTACTCTAGAAAGTACAATATTGTTTGTTCAAACTATTGAGATAGTCAGTAAAGCGATAACATTTTTTGAATTTTGGTTAGAAGGAACTGAGAAGGAAAGTGTCAACTAGAAAGAGATTAACAATAGAAAAGATGAAGTCATCAACTTTGCCTGGCTGAGTGATGAGGTGTATACCTCTTGGAAGGACAAGTATGCTATAGTTGATCCAAGAGAAGGTGACAACAAGAAAGTGGACAATGAGGCCCAACAAATTGGATGAAATAGGTAAGGGTGAAGATCCTACATCACCAATATCAAGCACAATAGACTCCAGGTGGCTCTTTCCAAACAACTTTGAAGTAGTTACAAGTACAAGGCAGTCAGAAGACAAAATATATTAAATATCTATTGTAAAAGGTGGTTATCACTTCATTAGATATTTTATATTTTTACTGTCATTTTTTTTATCCTTATTCCAAATGAGTTGTAGATTTTTGCAATCCTATTCTATAAAAGGATTCCCAAGATCATTGGAAAGGGCTGGAAAATTTGTATTGTAAACAATTTGTAAATTTTTCAGTCAAGAGTGGAAATATAGTATGATTTGTACTAGATAGTGTAAGAAGTCAGAAATAAAGTTGAGAGATCTTTTGCAGGTTATTGAAGAGGCTATCTCTGAGTACTTTTTGTATATTGGAATAAGATTTTTTGAATTTAATACAAAGATCCAGATTCCAATCTCTCATGTGTTATGTGTCTTATGAGTTATGAATTTTCTGATTCATTAGCATAGTTTTCTCTGTGTTTATGTACTTATTTGAGAGTTATGATCTAGGATCATATTAAATTAGGCTCTGATTAACGCATAGATTCATTTGACACATGCTATGATTCTATTAGTAGTAGGGTTTTTGGATAGTTGTACTATGATCTATAATATTTGGTGAATATTCATTTTAGTATATTATATCTGGGTCAGAATATAGCCCAATGGATAAAGCACTGATCTAAATCTGATATGTTCTATATTATTGCATATCTAGTTTCACATTGGCTGTGTTTTCCCATAAATAAATATTTGAAATCCATTAAGTCTACATTTGTGTAAGTTTGTTACGAATTCCTATCTCATGCTCCATTTCATGGTTGCTGTTCAATGGGTAATTAGCTAGCTATCTAGTATCTCATGTTTATGTTTAGTCATTATGAGATTACTATTTGATAGTACCATATTGGATATATCATAAGGTATTACAAGGTATCCCCCCTTGATGTAGAAGGACCTAAAGAGTTGAAGTATTAAGAGAGTGATTGTTAGTTGGTCATTTTCTTGTGTGAACAAATATTTGGAGGTGGCTCCTCTATAAAATAGTCATAGAAGGAAGAGGTTATTGTTGTTTTTATTGCAACATAAAAAGAAACCAAAAAAATGACAAATCTTTTGAGGAATATTTTTTCATTGCAATAAGTGAGTAAGGTTTTTCAAGTCGAGATGGAATCTTGGCCTATTTACTTATCAATACCAGTTGGCTAACCATTGTATTACAGAGTTCTATCTTTGCATACCCCAGTAATTTGTGTTATCATTGAAAAAATATTGGGATAGATGTTTAGATTTTGTTGATATTTTTTAACCCATGAAAACTTTCCATAACACAATTTTATTGCTCAAAGTTAGTGCGTATTTTCCCATCTATTTGTTGGGTGGCAACTTGAATGTATCTTTGCATCAGTGCTGAGTTGTAATAATTTGATACACCACTTCTTAGTGATGAGTTATACAAATACCAGATCCAGGATGAACAGTCGTCCTGACAATGAATTGGAAAGTGAGATTCCGTCCACTTCCAGAGTTGGGAAATTAGTAAATGGAAATGTTGTTGGAGTTACTCCCCAAGCTTAGAGGTAGAGAAGGAGCATAAGAATGGATATTCCTATTCTTTCCAGTCATGAAGAGGGTAATATGGAAGTTGAACAAGACACATAGCTAGGATTGGGATTCTATGGGGAGTATTACTCTTAGAGTGAAAGGGTTGATGATGTTCCTAGATATACCAGGAAGGTGGTTCATGGTAAATCCCAGGGACATGAGACAAGGTCTAGATCCAAAAGTAGAGGTGAAGAGAATAGGAATCCTCCAAGTGATCTGAGGTCTCCCTCATCTGAGATACCAGATGCCAATCATCATAGAAGAGAGATAACTATCATGGAGGAGAACTCATAATCTGACATGACCCTTGTAGATTTTGAAGAGATTTTTGAAGAAGTGTGTGAGTTGGAGAGGAAAATCTAAGAGAAGATTGCCTTGAGACAAAAAAGAGAAAGAGAAAATGAGGAAAGAATCATACATGCTCATATTCAATAAGACCAGTTGAAAAGGCAACTGTGATATTTGGAGGCAATAAATGATGTTGTTATACCTAAGAAACTTGAACATAAACCTATTGTCTAGCAATTGTATGACATACCAAAGCCCAAGGATAAAGGTAAAAAAAGGTAGCAGCTATTGAAATAAAGGAGCCAGTGAGAAAAGGGATTATAGTGGATCCCATGGTTAAGCTGGATACTGAATTGGAGAGAGCCAAAAGAGAGAGGGAGACAATAGCCAAGGAATTAGAAAGTGCTGAGTTGGAATCCTTTTCTCTTGAAATGAAAAAGAAAATTGAATTTCTTAGGCAAGCCTCTGGTCCTCATCCTATTGGTGCCAGTCCTAAAATGTCTCTGAATTCAAGAATGAATCTACCACCACCTGTTGATTCTGGAAATGATACCACTTCAAGTACTCAAGGTAACATTTCATCTCAAAAAACTCCTGTCTATACTGAAAGGTACAGACAATTTATTTTCCTTGGCATTCTTGGTTATCCAAATGAGCTTCCTGAAAAGACTAGGGATAAACTTACTAAATTTGCTGGGAATAATGTTATAACATATGAAGAACATTTAAAGCATTTTATGGATATGGTTGATGATTATGAAATTGCACATGATGATGTTATGATGAAATTATTTGTGCAATCATTAACTGAGGATGATAGGGACTGGTTTACAGGATGGCCCCATGAATTTACTAGGTCTATGGATGAGATGAAGGAATGTTTCAAAGACCAATATGGGGACAAGACTAATGAAGGGTTCATGTTGAATGAGTTCAAAAACATAAAGAAGAACCCAAATGAAGAAATGGTGGAATTCAATATCAAGTTTCAAAGGGCAATGTACAAGTTGCTACAAGTGATGAGACTAGATGACAAGGTATGTATTGCTACCTATATTAATGCTTTTGATGCAAAAATGGGTTATTTGTTAAGAGATAAGAACCCTAGAAATATTAGGGAAGCATATAAGGTAGTAGTCAATATTGAGACAAACAAAAGAATTTCTCAGAAAGTGGGCAGGAGAGAAGATTGGAAACCCACCAGTTATAATAAGAAAGAATTAGATAAACCCTTGAGTTCTAAACCAAAGGAATATGACAACCTTAAGTTGATTCTGAATGCTTTGAAAAATTTAAAGTCTGGAGACGGTAGTAGCAATAGGGTTTCAAACAATGATAAGCCCTCCTATGGAAATTTCAACAGATAGCCTAGGATGCAAAACTATCCTTATACTACTCAGTGGAAATATGGGAAACCTATTGTCCCACAAAAGAAGGATAAATCTAATGAAAAAACTCCTAATCCCCTACACAAAACTTCTTTAAATATGTGCAATGACAATCCTTGATGTGTAGCTTTCCAGTCTCCACATAATCTTGAGTATTGTGTTATTGCTACCAGAATTTCTGCCACTGAAGAAAATGAAGAAGATGAAGTGGAAGAATATGATGATAGTGGTTGTGCTATGACTTCCTCACTTGTTAATGAAGAAACATATTATCAACCTGATGATTCTAACATATAGGATTGGGAGATTGATAATATGAGATGTAATGCTGAAGGATGTGATGAGACCCCTATTTTGAGAAGGCCATCTGATGAAGAAATTGCTGAGATAAAAAAAAATATGGTTGCACAAGAAAGGGGTAATTATTTTTGATAAAAAGAGTAGTTGGAAATGCAGATGGAAAACTTGCTGGTATCTTTATCAAGGATACCCCAAATAGTACCAAAAGGCCACAAGAAAAGGAGAAACAGGATGAAGGTAAAAACAAAATTAGCAACAAACCTACTGGCCCAAGTGTATATAAAGAAAAGATGAAAAAACCAAAAGGTCCCATACCTCATTCCAAAAAAGAGGATATACCACATAAGGGAGATGAAGAAAAACTGGCTACTCATGCAGAAGATGTGGATTACACAAATCAGAGATCAGACATTTCTGATATTAAATACACCCCTGTGGATATGGGGAAACTTTTGTCTCAGATAACTGTTAAGGTCCCTCTGCTAGAAATGATGAGGATAGGAGAACATAAAGAAAAGGATTTGACATGGGTGAAGGGTGTTAGCTCTACACATATTATGGGGTCAGAGCAAAATAAGAAAATGTCTGACACTAAGGAAAAATCAATAAAGGAATCTAATGAGTTTGTGTCAAATATTCCTCAAATCTACTTGGATACCAATATTGTTAATACTACTATAGAAATTGTCCATCCATTTTTCTTGACATTTTTAATAAATTGTAAAATGCTAAAAAACAACATGATTGACTTTGGGGCATCTAACATTGTCATGCCTATAGAAGTCATGAGATCTATGGGATTGAAAGTGGACACACCACCTGGGAGATGCCAAGCTATGGATTCTAGAGAAGGGCCTATCATAGGCACTATTAAGGCTTTGCCTTATAAATTGGCAGCTTTCCCAGACAAAATACTAACAATGAGTGTGTTGGTTGTAGACATTCCCCCTCAATATGGAATGTTATTATCGAGAAAATGGAGTGCATCTATGGGGGGAAGCATTCAATGTGATTTGTCATTTGCCACCTTCAACATTAATGGTGAGAACATAAAAGTATCAAGGGAAACCAGAACTCCTCATATTATTGAGGAGCAAGATGATAACAATAAGAACTATTTCTTGGATACTGAGATGGGGTGTTTCAAGTGTCGGAAAGTCAAGCTGCAAGAAAATCACAACATGCATTATTGTCAGAAGATGTAAATAATTTATCTGAACAAACTAAGTTAAGGATAATGTATTTTGATCATGCCAGTTCTAGGGAGGGGGCTGGTGCTAGGGTTTTGTTGATATCTCCCTTTGGAAAAACCTTCAAATTTTCATTTTCTCTGTTGTTTACCTGTACAAATAATGTGGCAGAATATGAGGCTTTGTTGATAGGTTTGAGATTAGGTACAAGACATGGAATCAAATTCATCAAAGTTATTGGAGACTCTGAGTTGGTGGTATCTCAAATCAAATCCAAATATGCATTCAAGAACCATAGATTGAAGCAATACCGAAATGCAGTCTGGGATGAGTTAGAAAGTTTTGATGCATTTGGTATTGACTAGATGGATAGTAGCTAGAATAGAATGGCAGATTTGTTGTCTAACATTGATTTAAGGCCAAAAGACATTACTTTTTCTGGAATATCTGAGATAGAAGTTTATATTAGACCTTCAATACCAGAAAATGTGGATAGCTAGCAAGTATTTGATGATGATGTAGATATTCTAAGATTCTTGTATTGTGAGGCAAGTCTTGACAATAAAGAGATAGATTTCACTAAGTATGTGAAGAACATTTATGGAAAAGATACTTTCTTACGGAAAGAGATATTGCATTTAAAGTGAAATAAAGTCCCAAAGGGACTAGTTGTTTAAGAAAGATCCTTTGATAGTAAGGATAGAGCATACTCTATTACATGTGTAAATAGATCTGAAGATTTGGAGGAGGTTAATGTGGGGACAAAGGAAGTTCCTAAGAATTTATTTATTGGTGAAAAAATGTCACCCAAAGTTAAGGAGGATCTGACTAATCTTTTAAGGAAGTACAAAAAGGTCTTTGCTTGGACATATGATGACCTAAAGGCATATAATGAGGAGTTGTTTCAACATGAAATCCCATTGAAGGAAGATTCCAAACTCTTAGGAAAAGGAAAAGGCCCATAAATCCCACCCTAAGTCCCAAGATGGAGTAGGAATTGAAGAAAGTGAAAGATGGTGGGATAATTAAGCCCATTAGGAACTCTTCCTAGGTTTCCAATTTAGTCCCTGTCAAGAAGAAGAATGGGGATATCAGGCTGTGTGTGGATTTCAAAAAATTGAACATATCTTCCTTAAAAGACAAATATGCTCTCCCCAATATGGAGAATATGCTATAGAGAGTCACTAGATGTGAACTCATGTCCATGATGGATGGATTCTCTAGGTATAACCAAATTATAGTCAAAGAGTCATATCAGTTTAAGACTTCTTTTACCACACCATGGGGAACATATGTATATGTTAGGATGCCTTTCGGTTTAATGAATACTGGGGCTACTTTCTAGAGGGTCATGGATGTTGCATTCTCAGACTTCCTATAAAAATTTCTTGAGGTCTATCAGGATGATCTCACAGCTTATTCAAAGAAGGAAGAACAACATTGTGAGAATCTGGAAAAGATTTTTGAAAGAGCCTTAGAATTCGGGATTTCTTTGAATCCAAAGAAATGCATTTTTGGAGTGACATAAGGTAAATTATTGGGGCACATTGTTTCAAAGGAAGGGGTTAAAATTGACCCAAATAGGGTAGCTATTATTGACAGAGTGCCCATCCCAAGAAATGTTAAGGGAATTCAATCCTTCTTCAGACAGGTAAATTTTCTCAGAAAATTTGTAACTAACTTTGCTGAGAAAATTAGACCAATTTCAAATATTTTGAAGAAGGATGCTAAAGTGTAATGGGATGGGGATGCCACCCAATCTTTTCAAGAGATTAAGAAAGCTATCAAAGATGCCCCTATCCTAAGAACTCCTAATTATTCAAAGCCCACGAATAATTTTTTCATTTGCATCTTGTCATACTATTATTGTTGTGTTGTTGCAAAAAAATGAGGGGTTTGAGCATCCTATTGCCTTTTTTAGAAAATCATTACAGACTGCAAAGCTCAAATATGATATAACTGAGAAGCCTACCTATGTATTGGTGAAGTTTGTGATATCTTTTAGATGTTATTTAATAAGTTCTATTGTAGTAGCTTATGTCCGCTCAACAACAGTTAAGGACATCTTTACTCAATAAGAGGTGTCAGGAAAAAGATGTAGATGGATCAATAGGATTCAAGAGTTTAATATAGAAATCCAAATCACTAAATTGGTCAGGGGAATGGGTTTATCCAAATTGATGGCTAGTGCAAACTTGGATGCAAACCATATCAATACCCTAGAGGAGGAACATAGACATTTCATCTGTAACCTTGACCATTGTGATTGGTACAACAACATTATTTATTATTTACAAAGAATGAATTGTCCATAGGGCATGTATGAGAATAAGAAAAGGACATTAAAGCTACAAGTAGTTTGTTTTCCTCTGATTAGAGATGAGCTATGGTGGAGGAACCCTAAAGGAATTTTACTGAAATGTATTGATAAAGAACAAGAAGACTGGATCCTGCAAGAGATGCATACTGGAGTGTGTGGTGGCCATTATATGGCCAAGAGTACTGCACATAAGATTTTAAGAGCATGATTCTAGTGGCAAAGTATCTTCAAGGATGCTCATCAACTGGTTAGGAAATGTGATGCTTGCCAACATTTCTCTAGTAAGTTAAAATTCTCAGGTAATGTACCCCTTACACCAGTGGAAGTTCAAGCCCCTTTTCAGCAATGGGGTATTGATTTTATAGGAGAGATAGCTACTAAGTCCAGTAGAGTATATTCATGGATCATTGTACCTATTGAATACTTTACTAAGTGGGTAGAAGAAATCCCCACTAAGAGAGCTACCAGTAAATTGGTAATTGATTTTTTATTGAAGAACATAATTACTATATTTGGGTGCCCAGAGAAGATAATCTCAGATAATGCCATGTGTTTTAAATCTGAGGAGTATGTCAATTTTTGTGTTGAATATTATATTCAGAAATCTTACTCTGCACATTACCACCCACAAGGGAATGGCCAAGCTGAGTCCAATAATAAGAACCTCCTTAAGATTATTAAAAGAATTCTGGATACAAACAAGAAGGCCTATGATTTAAAGTTAACATTGGTTGTCTGGGAAGATAGGGTGACATCAAAAAAGGCCATAGGATGTGCCCCTTTTGATCTAGTCTATGGGATGAAAGAAAGATTTCCCCAAAATAATCTGAAGTAGATGTACAAGTTTGTTCAAATCTATGATGATGATATTGATAATGACATGCAATTGAGAATTAATGACCTGGTGGAATTAGATGAAGCCAGGAGGGAGGCTTCTGTGAAGAATGCTAAGCTTCAATTGTAGGTGAAGAACTTGTATGATAACAAGGTATTCTCAAGATAGTTTGATGTGGGAGATTATGTTCTCATGTGGAATGCCAGGTTGGAAGACAAAGGAAAGCATGAAAAATTTAAACCAATTTGGCTGCGACCTTATATTGTCCATGAAAGGTATGGGCAAAATTCATATTTATTAAAAGATCTTACTGGAATCATTTTAGAACTACCAATTCATGGTCAGTTCTTGAAGTTTTACTTCTCCTAAAGTTTAATCATCCATGAACATTAGGATTGTGTATATAGTGTGTTTCTCCAAGTGTGTTATTTCTTTCCTAGTTTAGTTTTCTTTCCTGTTGTGTGAGTAGTTTAGTTTTCTAGTAGGTTGGTCTACTCCCCCCAAGATTTTGAATCCTTGCAATACCTATAGGAGGTATTCATCCCTAGAAAGAGCCACTATTAGGTCTGGTTAAATTTTTTTCAAAGCAATAAGTCATTGGTCTATGTTTGCAAAAGGGTCTTATATAAATTCTTGAAACCCTTGCTTCCATGCTTCTAAGTGTAAAATTTGGTCATAAAACCCTAAGTGTCAAAGTAGTTTCTAATTCTGTGTTACCTTTTTACCACTTAAGTAATGTATATTGCATGTGTTCATTTACAATGTTTGCATTCAACAGTTTTGTGAGTATCCTAACGTTGTGGTCCTTTATTATCCCTAAGTCTAAAGTCTGTAAGTGCTTTATTAAAACCACTATCTTCCAAGATAATGTGTTTTTATATAACGGCTCACTTAATAGCTTATTCCTGAGGTGCACAACATCTATCTCATAATTGATTAAGCGGTAGTTCCGCATGTCTTTGGTGGGTCAAACAGTTAGAAAAGGCTTTAGTTAAACAATGAGCAAGTCCTGTTTCATCAGACGGTTGACTTAATTGCTTAATCTCAATATGATTGAAATCTATCTTATAAGTGATTAAGTCTGAGTGACACGTGTCTTTGGAGTGACATGGGCCCTATCATAGGTAGTTTGATAGAGATTAAAGAAGAAATAGATCTAATAGTTGACTTGATCGCTTATCCTTAAAGATGCGTACCATCTAAAGTGTAAGCCATTAAGTGGTGGAAACATGTGGCAATTGGTGGGCCTGGGTATTGTGAATGGCTATTGATTAAAGTGTAGACAAATTCCTTTTGATTCAACATATGAATTAATTTCTTATCCCAAAGATGTGCAAGATCTATCAATTAAGTCATTAAGCCATGATGTCACGTATCCTGATGATGAAATTTTTTCCACTATCAGTAAAGGTGATCACATGTTAAAGGGTTGACAATCCAAAGAAGATCTGATGGCTGACTTGACCACTTAACAACAAAGTAAACATGATCTCTCACTTAAGCGATTAAGTTGTGATGCCACTTGTCCTAGTGGGTCCAGCTAAGGTCGTAAAGAAGAAGTTAAAGGCAAAGCAAGTGCAGAATGATCCAATGGTTGACTTAATCACTTAAAGACAAAGTGATCGACATCTAAAGGATAAGTGATTAAGTCATGGTGATGTGTGGCAGAGGGTGGGCCCTATACAATGCAGAGATGAGTTAAAGAAGGTGCAATTTCAGAAAGATTAGATGACTCGCTTGATGAATTAAAAGAAAGATGTGGGAGATCTAGTGTCTAAGACATTAAGTGGTGTTGACACATGTCCAAGTTGATAAGTTGCATCCACAGTTAGTAAAATCAAGGTAAACTAACTTGTTGCTAGGTTAAGATAGATCTGATGGTTGACTTGATCACTTATGGAGAAGATGCATGAGATCTATTGTTTAAGTGATCAAGTCATGCTGACACATGTCCCAAATGAATAGTTATTTCCATGAAGTAATGAGAGCCACCCGATGAATAAGATGATGTTGAAGGTCTGCAGTCCAAATTCAAAGTTCTCAAAATGGTCATCAATGAACCGTTAAGCTACAAGTTTCAAACCAAGAAAATTGATTGCAGAGCATGTGGCCACTTTAGTTGAATTAAATGCAAGAGAATGATTTGATTGAAGCCCTATAATTTATTTCTTAAGCTTGAATCTACCATAATCATTGAATTCATTGAAGCAAAGATCAAAATTGCAGTGATATTGAGCTCTGTGTGACAAATTTTAGATCCAGTAAGTCTTCTATGATAAAATAGAAATTCATGCTTTTAGTAGGGATTAAAATTCTGACAGAGTTACAGAATTGTTAATATAATCTAATAATCATTCCTGTAAGAAACCCAAGATTCAAAAAATGGCCCCCAGGATTGAATTCTCTGGAAATGTGGAGTACAAAGATAGAAATGTACGAGATGACCTTATACAACAATTAAGTGGGTCTACAAATGATACTACCTAGATTAAAATAATTGTTCTAGTAAATCCTTGTTTTAGAGTCAGGGAGGGCTTGTATGATATGGGTAGATGGGCCAAAGACACCAAGATTAGCACAAGTAGTTTAAATTTGTTCAAAACTCCTTATATCCAGAGGAATGCTCCCTCCCTAGATTGCAATATATGTGATCTAGATGTGGGAAAGTTGATAGTTCCTAGAGTGTTCATGGATACAAACCTATTAATTTTAATAGCTAGCACATATGATAGAGTATCCAAGGTCTTGAGAGATACAGAGGGGAATGTACTATTGACTATCACATCTGATGAGATCAGAAAGGTTTTCAATTTAAGTGACCTCTCAGTTCAAATGGATGATATTTATTTTAACCACTTCAAAGAGGTATATTAGACTCATAAAGAATACTATAGGAATGAGGCCTTCAAAGGATGTTTTAATAAGATAGGAGGTCTGATTGTAGTAGGTCCAAATACACCAGAGCCTTTTAAACTAGACTATTTTAATAGCAAGGCTAGGGGAATGTATAGTGCCTCATTCCATGTGCTAGGAGAAGATGAGGAAACAATGATGCCTATCCATTTCATGGTTATGGTTGTTCAGATTTTGCATCCCCACCTGTTAGTTATTTTTTATTATGCTACCTACATTGCTAAATTAATGCACCAGTGTCTGATAGGTGAACCACCTCACAATAGGTTCTTAGTAATCATGCCCAAAGCCTCTCTTAAGAATAGTTTATTCATCCTAAGGATTACTTTTTCCACCATGAGGTGCATTTAGTTTTTCAACCCAGGGACGTATACTTGAAATGGTACGACACTGTATGTGCACTAAGTCCCTTAAAGAGTCATTCTACCTATGGTGCAGGAAGGTAAAATCTATGAAATGAATCTATACTAGAGCTGTAAGAAAGGAAACACACTTACTCCTTACTGAAATGAATGCTACAAATTGCAAAATCTACTTAAGCTTGTTCTTTCAACCTAGAGCATTCACTATAACTATCCTTTTAGGTGCTACATGAACATTCACAAAGTACAATGCTGTAGGAAGAAACTGTAATCTTCTATCTAAAATGCTGGGAATGCTGAAAGTAAATCTACTCCACTCTACTCTAATCCACCTCCCAAGTGGTCCCCCTTGGCCAGCTTCTACTAATCTACTAACACAAAAGATAAACCAAAAGTCACTTCATTATATTTCAAGAACTGATTATAGAAGAACGATACATAAAAATAGAAATGAACTTACTGTGCAAGATGCAACAAAAAAATGTATTCCAAAACTTCCGAACTTACAAAATAATAGTCCAATCCCTATAAATAGAGGATTAACACTTTATTCTAAAATAGAAAAGGAAAGATCTGACTGAAATCATGCCAAAGAGGAAAAAGGAAACATAACAACCCACGACAGATGAAATGTAGTCTAGGTGACCAAGTCAACATGATGAGAGTGCATAGGGAATATAGCAGTGCTACATTCCTGCATTTCTGGAACAGTGGCTCCTCATTTGTAGTATCCATGTCTTCTGGTGCCATGATGGTTACCCGTCGCAGCTGGTCTTCAACATCCTCTTTAAATGTTGTCGACCACTCTCAAGATGCTCCTACTTCCTGGCAGGTTAGTTATCATGTAGAGACATTCATACAAGAAAACTTAATCAAATTGATCCAGATATTAGAACACACATTCTGATTGCTATATGAAATACTGCAATATATATAATATTGGCAAAACATGACATAACTATCTACCCATGGGTTTGATGGTTCTAACTATACTTTGACATAAGTTCAACTAATTATAAGTCCACAAATTTTTTGGTAATACTTAAAAATAGGGTATAAAGATTAATATAATAGAGATATTAAATGGTCTCATAATCTTCCCCCTGGTAAGTTGAATGCTTGTCCTCAAGCATTGAATCTTCTGGTAGTTACTAAAAAATCACCAACCTCTGTCCTCCCTTGCCTCTGGCTCTTGAAAGTGTAATAGAATCCCCTTGTCTTCTCCCAGATATCCACTCTATGATCCTCCTCTAGATGGTCAAGCCTTTTAACATTGATGTCATATAGGGGCCAAAGGAGCATGGGTGGCTGCATGGTGAGTGGACAATTTAGTTCTTGTCTAATTTCTCTACCCAAATGCATGTATTTTGGTGCTCTATGAATAGCTTCTTGGAGGTTGATAGGGCTGTGTGGCTCTGACTTCTTAAATGCTTCAGGTAATCTACTCCACCTGCTTCTAACACCAGCCAAGGCTCTCTGAAAGACAAAGTAAGACATGTTGTCATACTCTTTATAGACCTCTGTTCTGATCCCAAAAATGTTATCCCTTGTTTCCTCTTTGATTTTTCCATAGGTTAGATTGAGCCAATCTCTAAGGAGTATATCTAGCTTGCTGCTCTCTACCCTCAATGGAAATGGTTATGTTTGTTCCCTATAATTTTCCTGTTGTCTATCATAATTGGCCTCATTGTGCATCTAGGACATTAATACCCTTAGGTGTACATCCCCTATGTAAATTAGAGGGTTCCACTTAGTCTCTACTAGAATAATGAAGTTATGTATATACATTTCACAAAGTAAATTTTTCTACCATGAGGGAAGGGTCTGGTGTAGGCCATAAAATTGTTGAGCTGATTTAAACTCAGAGTCTATATCTTTAATGGTCATCATTAGTCAGAATAAGAGGAACTATTCTTTCAAACATATGGCATAAACCCTAGGTGGTGGCCTACAAGTAATTATTTGATCATCCAACTTAAGGGCATGATCCATCTTTTTTTTTTTGTCTTGCCAATTTATCTTTTAAATCTGCAATCTCCTCCCCTTATGTTATTACTTTCTTCATTTTCTTTTTCTCCTCCCCCATAAGGTTGTCGTCAACACATACTTATTATATAATCCAAAGAGAAGTGTCTGCAAGGTCATTCGGCCACAATCTTCTTCCTGGTTATTTTGCCTCCCCTATTCTTTCCATGATTGTTCTAAGAAACTTGTTAACTAAGTTATTCTATAGGGAACTAGGGTGGTAGTCTCTAAGCAGGTTGACTGATGGGTTATTGAGGCATTCTCTTCATTGTTGTCTACGATATCCTGATTAATTTCTTGGGGGCTATTTTGATAGACATCAGATTCAGATTCACATGTATCTTGTGGATTTTGAGGAATGTCTAGAATTTCAGACTAATTTGGGGAATCATCCGAAACAATTTGTACATGAGGCTCTTCATCAGATTGCTTAGGGGAAATGGGTTAGCTTTCTAAGGATACTCTAGGGAGATATCCTCTAATTATAGGGCTTCTTTGCACAGGGGTTTCTTCAATCTCTACAACCTTTTTCTTAATAACTTTCTTCAGTTTCTCTGTTGTAGGAGTAACTGTTGCAGGAACCAACTTCCTTTTCTTCCCCTTTGAGGTTGTAGGGGTTTGTGGCTTGGCTGTAGGAACATAAGTTTCTCCCTCTAATTTATGTTTTCCTTTTGTTTGGGTATAAGTAGGTACATTTCTCTCATGAGTAGGTAAAGGCATACTTTCTTGCATATTTTCATTTTCTTCTCCCTGTTTATCTTTCTCAACAACTAGGCCAATGGGTATTGCATCATCATGGCTAGATTGCACACTAGGGTTAACCTGAGGTTGCAGGTTTTTATGCTGGAAAAATTATGACCATGCAAAGGGAGAGATGTCCCTAAGAGATCTTTATATTAGAAATTTAATTAGGGCATGGTGGGTGACAGAATTGATATATCCTTTCTGAGTCTCCTCAGCACTGATGCATAGCATATTGTACAAGAAATTGGGAACATTCATTTGAAGATTATGCCTTACGTAACTAAGTAATTAAAAGTGATGTGTGTAAAAAATAGAAAATCTTCCTTCATAGGTAAAATACCTGATAATATGCATGGCCAACTCATTATATGGTGGAGGGATAGACATTCTTTTGCACCCTTGCTTGGTAATCTCTAGAGGAGGGCCACTTGGTAGGGTAAACTGGGCCCTAGTTGATCTGGCATCATGCACATTGGGAAAGTTCTCCCCAACCATTGGTAACCTTGTAAATTCTGCTATCCATTCTTCTGTGGCAACCACTTTCAATCCCCATATAGTTTCTTTCCCTTCCTTAAATGTATTTTCAAATTCAGCTGTTGCATCTTCATCAAACTTTGTTAGCTTCAAGAAATATCCTAACTAGCCACATGTATTAAGCATCCTTACTACTTCAACATCTGAAAGTAAAACACCATGTACTACTGGCTCATGTCTCTGCAACTTCCCTCCCATCTATTCTTTCCAATTTTTCAATTTTTCTTCTCTATAGTTGATAAATACCTTATTCCTTCTTGAGTTTCAGACTACTCTTTTTAAAACTATGGACTTTCTTTTGAATTCCTCTGTTATTCTTAACATGAACAATGGTGATGTATTTTAACAAGATAAATTATATCTCTTACAACAGGTTGCCACATAATTTAATTATAGGTCACATCAAGTCTGACAATTAGAGATAATTTGGGAATAAAGGTATGACAGTTGTGCGATATAGCAACTGGACTTTAATGAGACAAAGACAAAGTACAGATTTGAGGTGACGTTAAATATTTTAGGAGTACATAGAAATGACATTTTAGGAATTAATACACTTCCTTTCCCCCTATAAAACATTAACAAGTGTCCTCACTTAGCATACTTGGCACAAGGTATGGAACTGGCTTAATGCCGTATTGATACATTTATTGCAGTACTAGATATAATCATCGAAATCTATGCGCTAAAAATGGAAAAAATTTGAAAAGTTTATACTTGTCATTTGATCATTGCACATGCCCAAAAAAGGTGGTGAGAGTGGAATGATAGTGGCAGTGGCTTGCGTCAATGTACTTGGCTCTTATTTGAAGCAAAGAAAGGAAAATGGTGATGACGTGGAAGGTGGGTGGGTGGCAGATAAAGAAATGAGATGAGTTGGAAATAATAATTAGAAAGTTAATGGAGAAATGAACTTTATGTAAACATGAATTTTTTATTATGGACATGCTCGAAGGAATTCTATTGAAGAGCTGCAGGAAGAAGGTTTTCACCCTCTGCTGTAGGAAGTGTTACTTGTTGCTCTTTTGAAACTTGTCAGAACTGCTGCAGGAAGTATTCTTTTGTTTGAGGCTGGTGATACAACTTTAGCCGATGTCCATTGACTAATAGCTTGAATTGTATGAGGTCAATTGTGGTCAACTAGATGGATCCATTTGTGAAGACATGATTTATTTCATATGGCCTTATCCATCTTGTCTGTAGCTTTCCTGGTATTTCTTTGAATCTGGAATCATATAGTAATGCCCAATCACCAATTTGAAACTGCTTGCTCTTAATATGTGAGTCGTGCCACTTTTTCCTTTGCTTTTGGACTATTTTAGTGTGCTCTAGGGAAGATTTGTGTATTTCATCCAAAGAATTTAGATGCAATAATCACTCTTTTTGTGCTACAGGAAGATCAATATTTAACTCCAGTATTGTCCACAAAGTTTTGTGTTCAAATTCAATGGGTAGCATTGCTGCTTTTCCATATAACAGCTCAAATGGAGTGAACCCTGTGGTGGTTTTCCAGGTTGTTCGATATGCCTAGACGGATTTTGATAGTCTACTGCTCCAGTCCCGGTGGTGCAAATGAACTATTTTTTTCAAGACAACTTCAATTTCCCGATTTGTAACTTTGACCTGTCTACTGGCCTGAGGATGATAGGGGCTTGACTTCCGATGTCTGATATTATATTCCTTCATGAGCTATATTATCAAATTGGAAGTGAATTGAGCACCTTGATCAGTAACAAGTTCTCTTGGTACTCCATATCTAGTGAAAATTTCATCATACAAAAATTCTACAACCTTATGATCCCGGGCATGCTTCATTGCTTTTACTTCGACCCATTTGGTCAGATAATTAGTACATACAAGGATGTAAGAATTCCCATTGGATGGAGGGTCTATTGGGCCAATGAACTCCATGCCCCATTTGTCAAATGGTGTTACTACCACTTGTGGATTGAGGGGCATTTCATCTGATCTTTTTGGTCGACCCATTCTCTAAAATTTATCACATTTCCTTGTGTAGCTAGCTGCATCCTGGTGAAGTGTAGGCTAGTAATATCCAATTGTTAAAATCTTTTCGGCTGTCCTTTTTGCTGCAAAGTGTCCCCCACATGGCTCATTATGACATGCATAGAGAATGTCATATGTCTCATCTTCTCACACACATCTTCACATTACTTGGTTAGGTCTAGTGTAAAATAGTATGTTATCAATCCGAGAGAAATGGAAGCTTTTCTCTACAAGAAGTCTCCTATCCTTATAAGATAAATGTGTTGGCATTTTGTTAGATTCAAGTTAATTAGCTATATAAGAATACCATAGACTTTGGACAGCAATATTAAATAAATGCTCATCTGGAAATGTATCATCTATTAGAGTAGTATCTTCTTCAGCATGGTGGATTCTGGATAGATAATCAGCTACCACATTTGCCTTCCTAGGCTTGTCAATGATGGTAATGTCAAATTCTTGCAAAATAAGAAGCCATCTTGCTAACCTTCTTGTGATAGCAGGTTTTTTCATGAGATATTTAATTGCTACATGGTCAGTATGAACAAAAATGGGATAACCAGTTATATAATGGCGAAATTTGTTCAAAGCATAAACTACTGCTAGTAATTCTTTCTCAGTCATTGTATAGTTTAACTCTGGTCCATGGAGGCTCTTGCTAATGTAGTAAATTACATTCTCTAGGTTACTAGACTTTTTTCCTAGGAAAAAACCTATTGCATAGTTTGAAGCATCTGCATGAATGTGAAATGGAAAAGACCAGTCAGGGCCCCTAAGTATTGGTGCAGTTGTCAACAATGACTTCCGCTGCAGGAAGGATTCATCACACTCCTTTATCCAGAAAAATTCAGCCTCTTTGGTAATAAAAGTATACCAAGGGCTAGCTATTTGAATAAATTTTTGGATAAACCTCTTATAGTAGCTAGCATGTCCTAGGAAAGACCTAACATCCTTTTTCTTTGTAGGGATAGGTAGTGTGAGAGTTACCTCTATTTTCATAGGTCTACCTGGATTCCAGCTTTGGAGATAAAATTTCCCAGCACTATGCCTTCCTACATCATCATGAAGAATTTATCACTATTGAGAGACAAGTTGTGTTCCTGACATCTCATTAGTACTCTTTCCAAGTTCTTTAGGGCTTCCTCAAAGGTGACACCAAATGTAGTGAAGTCGTCCATGTATATTTCCATATAATCATGTGATATGCCAACAAAAATGATGATTACAACTCTCTAGAAAGTAGCTGGTGCATTGCATAAGCCAAATGGTAATACAAAATAAGCATATGTGCCCTAGGGGCATGTGAATTTGGTCATCTTCTAATCTTCTGGAGCAATGCTGATCTGATTGTAACCATTGTATCCATCCAGAAAGGAGAAGTATTTCCTACCAGCCAGAGTGTCTAGGACTTGATCAATAAATGGTAAAGGAAAATGATCCTTCTTTGTGGCATTATTCAATTCTCTGTAATCCACACATATTCACTATTTTCCTCCCTTATTAGGTATAATGACCAAATGTGATACCCACTTTCTATTAGAGATTGGATAGATGAAACTAGCATCTAGTAACTTTTGCAATTCAGTTTTGACTATTTCTTGCAAGGCTAGGTTTATCCTTCTTTGAGGCTAACGAAGTGGTAGGCTTCTATCATTAATGTAAATCCTATGGGTGTAGAGTTTGGGTTTCATACCTAGCATATCTCCGTAATCCCAAGAAAAGGCTTTCTCATGCTTACGTAGGTGTTTGGTTAACAATGCCAATTGTGGTGGTGGCAACTTGTTGTTTCCATGGAGATGGTGACCAAGGGAAATTTCCACAGTGGTTGTTAGCTCTACCATTGAAATTTTAGGTATTGGGCTTGTAGCTACTTCACATGGTAGTAATTGACTAATTATCTCAGGACTTGCTAGAAAGACACAGTCCTCATAGGTACATAGTTGTAAAATAGAAATTTTGGAAACATCCTTTGCTACTATACACTCATTGGTAAGAATACTCTGTATTACATCATCTTCCTCTTGCATTTTTAGAAAATATTATCTGTGCATCATCATGAGCTAGGAAACAGAGTTGAGCCCTTCTTCCTCATCCCCTAAATCTGGCCAAATAGGATCTCCCAAGTCTGGCTGGGGTTGGGCAAGAGGATACAATGCTAGGGTCTTTATTTCCTGACCATTTGAAATCATCATACTTCCTGATTTGCAACTAATTTTTGCATCAGCGGTGGCTAACCAAGGTCTCCCTAGGATGACTAGATATCCAACAAAGTTTAATTTAGGTGATAAGATGAGAAAATCAGTAGGGTATTCCCATGAGTCCAAAGTGACTATTATATCCTCTATAAGACCATCTGGAGTGACAGTTGAATTATCAGCAAGTTGTAACACTATTGGAGTTGTTCTCAAGCCCTCTATACTTAGTCTATGCATTGTATCTTTGATCATTACATTTATGGCTGCTCCCAAATCCACTAAAGAATTTTTCATAGAGTGTCCATTTATTATAAATCAACTACTGGGCTTCCAGGGTCTGAATACTTGGGTATAACTACCTTGCCCAACATGATATCTGCAAGTTTCTCTATGACATGAACTATTTGCGGGTCCTTCTTTTTCCTTCTAGGATTTTTAAGGCATGCTTCCTTAATAGCTTTTCCATAGATAGGAATGTCTTTGATAGCCTGGAATAGAGGGATTTGGATGTGCATTTTTTTTAGCTGCTCAAGAATATCAAAATCCATTTATTCTTGGGATATAGGTTGTACTATGGTGAGCCTATGTGGAAAATGAGGGTCAACTGAGGTTTTAATATCAGTTTTGCTAGATTTTTGAGTTGATTGGATGGTATTTTGTAGTGTAGCCTCTAGAAGAGGTGCTGATGTTGTAGGAGTGTCTGCAACTTCTGTGATAATGGGATATAGGTTGTACTATGGTGAGCCTATGTGGAAAATGAGGGTCAACTAAGGTTTTAATATCAGTTTTGCTATATTTTTGAGTTGATTGGATGGTATTTTGTAGTGTAGCCTCTAGAAGAGGTGCTGATGTTGTAGGAGTGTCTGCAACTTCTGTGATAATAGGATGTTTGAGTGCAGATAGAGTGGTATCAGACATCAAATGAATATCATATATATCTAGTGCATAGGTAGGGTACTGCTGTGTATCAGTGGTATACATTGGCTGCTGATGTTGCTTATTATTGGGATTAGGCTACAGCTGAGCAGGTAATTGGGTTTGATTTGGATTAGGACTAGTGGCTATAGGGGGTGGCATTATTGCAGGAGGAGGGACTGGAGGTGGTAACTATGGAAAAGAAATATTTTGGTTAGGCCACTGTAGAGGCCCCCTCCATTGGTTATTTTGCTGCCAATTTCCTTGCGGTGGTTGCCATTGATTCTTCTGGTTAGGCCATTGATTATTTTTTTGGTTAAGCCACTGGTTATTTTTCTAGTTATTCCATTGGTTATTTTGCTGGTTAGGCCATTGGTTATTTTGCTGGTTAGGCCATTGGGAGTACTGAGAAGGATATTGATAACTTGGTTTTGTCATTGATTATTGTAAGGATTTGAAAATTGTAATGGGTCCTGAGGCATACCTTGTCTTGAAGCCCATGGTTGACATTGAGCAATGAAGTACACTTTCTCTTTGTCTCCTTCTATCTTCATGTACTCAGTAGGCAAATGTTGATTCTCCAGGTTTTCCACCAGCTTGCATCCGCAGTCTTTCTTTTGTTTACGATAATGAGGATAGTACTCAGCTAACTGTGATTCAACATCTACATGCTTCTTCTTGGCAGTCATGGTGTCAAGATGTGTAGCAACATCATTAATGATGTCTTTCTTGAAATCCTCAAGAAAAATCTCCAGCTTGGAAACGCCTAAACTAATCCCTTTATTGATTGTAGACCAATATCCTCTGGCTTTCTTCATAGTTGATTTGGAGTAGTTGAGACAGATTTTCTTGAGGTCATCCCAAGAAGATTGGGATATGTCCCCATAATCCATCAGGTCCAATTCTTCCAGATAGCTAACGTTCACTCCTCTTAAGAAGACTAGTTTATGTGAATCCTCAGTCAACACATGTTGGGGATTCTTCTGCATTGTGTATAAGAAACGTGAAACATAGTCCTCCAAGGTTTTGTCCTCATTTTGCAACATTCTAAAAATTTCATCTCCCCTTGGGTCACTCCCCTTGCAATACTCTTTGTATTTCTATAGAAACATAGTCTTTATCTCATCCTAGGTGCCTGCTACATTTGCTCCTAAGCCCATGAACCATCGTAAGGTTGACTCTTTCAATGTTGCTGGAAATAGTTTGAGTTTGTGGGCATCGGTGTTATAGTCAAAGCTACAACTAAGGATGTAGAACTTGAATAAAAAGGTGGCAGGCTCTTCGGTTATCAGGCCATAAAACTTTAGGAGTGCGGCAGTGGGTATATTTTTGAGATTAGCATTGTTTATAAGGCTCGGTAGAGGAAACAAGAAAGTAGGTTGTGCCATTACTAGAGGTATTGGGAGTTGGAGTTGCTAGTGGAAAGGAATATTAGCTACAGGATTGTTAACAACAGGTGCATTTGGGTCAGAATTATCAAGAAAGCTGGCCAAGATTTTAGCAAAAGGCCAAAAATCACTTATATCAAAGGCTTTTCTCCAGAGGAAGATGTTGTAGGAAACTTAGGACTTGCGTCAACAAAAGGTAACTTAGCTTCTTCAAATTATTTGTCCAAATTCACAGACTCTCCTAGAAAAAATCTTCCATATTCATCTCTTCTTCTTCCCCTTCGATGCATGTAAATGAATTCTTCACACTGGTGAAGAAAATTTAGGACTACAAACCACTGTTTAAAAACTAGCTAGAAATGAAAAATGACTCAGAAAGTTTCTTAGCTTGACACTGTCCCTGGCAGTAGCACCAAAAATGAACGGCCTCATAATAGGTGCTTAGTAATCATGCCCAAAGCCTCTCTTAGGAATAGTTTATTCAATCTAAGGATTAATTTTTCCACCATGAGGTGCATTTAGTTTGTCAACCCAGGGACATATACTTGAAATGGTAAGGCACTGTATGTGCACTAAGTCCCTTAAAGAGTCATTCTACCTATGCTACAGAAAGATAAAATGCATGAAAGGAATCTACACTAGAGATGCAAGAAAGGAAACACACTTACTCCTTACTGAAATGAATGCTACAAATTGCAAACTCTACTTAAGCTTGTTCTTTCAACCTAGAGCATTCACTATAACTATCCTTGCAGGTGATGTAGGAACATTCACAAAGTACAATGTTGCAGGAAGAAACTATAATCTTCTATCTAAAATGCTGGGAATGATAAAATTAAATCTACTCTACTCTACTCTAATCCACCTCCCAAGTGGGCCCCCATGGTCATCTTCTTCTAATATACTGACACAGAAGATAAACCAAAAGTCACTTCATTATATTTCAAGAACTAATTACATAAGAATGATACATAAAACTGGAAATGAACTTGTTGTGCAAGATGCAACAAAACAATGTATTCCAAAACTTCCGAACTTACAAACTAATAGTCCAATCCCTATAAATAGAGGATCGACACTTTATTCTAAAACATAAAAGGAAATATCTGACTAAAATCATGCCAGAGAGGAAAAAGGAAATGTAACATCCCATGACATATGCAATGAAGTTTGGGAAACCAAGTCAACACGATGAGAGCGTAGAGGGAATATAGCAGTGCTACATTCCTACATTTCTAGAATAGTGGCTCCTCAGTTGTAGTAGCCATGTCTTCTGGTGCCATGATGGTTACCCGTCGCAACTGGTCTTTAATGTCCTCTTTAAATGCTATCAACCACTCTCAAGCTGCTCCTACTTCCTGGCAGGTTAGTTATCGTGCAAAAATATTCATACAAGAAAAATTAATCAAATTGATCCAAATATTAGAACACACATTCTAATTCCTATATGAAATACTACAATATATATA
>MU214866.1:42867-122051 GCA_018584345.1 Thuja plicata | reverse complement strand
TATATATATATATATATATATCAGCAAAACTTGACATAACTATCTACCCATGGGTTTGATGGTTCTAACTATACTTTGACATAAGTTCAACTGATTATAAGTCCACAAATGTTTTGGTAATATTTAAAAACATAGTATAAAGATTAATATAATAGAGACAATAAATGGTCTCATCAATAGGTATTAAGGATAAGAAGATACTTAGGCCAATGGGGCGGCACTCCTTGATGATTCATATGATTTTATTTAATAATGTTGACTACTTTGAAGAAGAAATGGACCTCACCAAGTTTTAGGATGATGAAGATATGCCTGTTCAGTTGTGGAGTGCTGACTTGTCTTGGGATAGAAAAGATGCCAGTTTCATAAATTTTGATAGATATTTTACTTCTAGCCTTAGAGAATTATTATGTAAGGATAGCCCTAGGATTTATGCAGATGTACTAAGACTTTTGAGACCTTTGGAATATGCTCCAAAAATGAAAATTGTTCACAATTAGGGTGATTTCATTTTATACCCTATCTCAACAATCATTAGGGTTTATAGCTTTAGGGGAATTCCAAATGTCCTCCCTTACAGAGTGCCACTCTGGCATAGATTCTTAGGCAATTAGGTGGATTGCAAGAAGAAGCCTTAACAGGTAAAATGAAAGGAATCATTTTCCCTACCCTCACCAGAGTCCACCATTTTATCATTACAAAGGGGGGATGGACCCAATTTGATAAATACCTAGAGCCATATCAGTTAGCAACATCTATGGTAAGATGTGCAAACAATGAAGTTTTTATCATTGACATGTTCAGGAAGAGAACCAAATGCCTGACATTAGATCATTAGTTCAATTTTCCAGAGGATATAATAAGGAATAAGTTTGATCTGATTGAACAAGAGATTAAGAAAGAGAAGTGGTTAGTTTATAAAAAATATTTGGATTTTATCCATAATTTTGATAGATCATATGATCCCTTGAAGGTATTTGCATCATGGGAAAAGAAAATAGAATCTATGATGAACATGTTTGAGGACATAATGCAAGCCCTAGATCACAAGAAAAATAAAGTGATGGAAGAAGAGCCAGAAAAGGATAAATTTGTTCTGAGCAGGATGTCATGAGGAAGGGTTGTCCCACCAGGGAGGTATGTAGTATACCAGCGAAGGGGTTACAACACAATTTTGTGCAGAGATAAAAAGACATCTGAACAAAAGTGGAAAATGCCAATGGATACCAGTGCCAAGACTTTTTCATCCCCAAAAAGGCAGAGGGTAGAGGGAAAAGAGAAACAATAGGGTTATATTTATTCCCCTTCTCAGTTTCCCCTACATATGGATGACCAAAGTATTTCTAATAAATTGGTAAGGATGGGAAATACTGGACATATTTTTGTCACCACCTAGGATTTGCTAGAGGGAGTGCCAGAGGCACTCAAGCATGCATCATTAGATCTCACAGTAGAAGAGTTTTCTGGAAAGGAGATGGATCCTATAACCAAATAAGCCATTGATTAATTTCTATCTGATGATAAATTTTTTAAGGTTAGGGCGTTCATCCAATTCCTATGGAGAATTCACATTGAAGAGTTTGAAGAAAAATATCAAAATTTGCAAGAAGGTCAACCTGACAAGAACAAGGAAGATATTGAAATGGAAGTGAAATAGGAGATGATGGACAAATTTGATAAGATAACCCCTGAAGAAGGCAGGGAGTTGGTAAAGAAAGAAGGAGTCCTAATCTTGCCTCAATGAGATCTTTCTGATGCCATTATATTTGATGCTATAAGGAAAGAGGATAAACCAGTGCACACCATGTAGCCTCATAGTAAGAAGAGTGTAAGATACCTTAGGGGTGGAAGTAGCTAACCTCACTCTGAAAACAACAAAATTAAGCTTAAAGGTAGATGAGAAACAAGAAGATGCATTCAAGAGCCTAACGGAAAAGTATGAGGTTGTCATGAAGGCTTACAATGATGAGAAGATCAAATCTATTGAAAAGGCCAAGAGGATTGCCTTCCTTGAGGGAAAACAAACAGTTCAGTTTGTACCTCAGAGGATGATTACACAAGATCCTCACCAGCCATCCTCATCAAGCCCTATCATAACTTACCCTCCTTCCCCTGCACCATCAAATCCTACCACACAAGAGGAGTTGGAGCAAGAAAAAATAAGATTGATTGCTTAAAGAACTGAGCTAGAGAAATCAAAGAAGGAATGGGTTGAACAATCTATAGCTTTCAAGGAAGCAGAGGCATGGATGAAATAAAAGTATGATGAAAAAATACATAACACCCTCATGCATTATACTTATGAATTAGTTCCTACTGCCATTTATTCACAGGGGAAGAAAATTGTCAACATATTGAATGAATACAATGCAGATAAAGACAATTTGGATCAAATGGTGAATAGATGGAAGGGAAAGAGAGGAGAATTGAAATTATTTAGCACCACTTGCAAAGAAGAAAACAATATTGACATTGTCTTAAATGGTACTTATAAATGTGTCAAATTGCTGATGGACATGGACATGAGAAGGAGCATCATCATAAGGAAGGTAATGGCCTTGAAAATGGAATATTCAAAGGACATGTATGAGATGTTTCCCAATCTTTTTTAGAATACTGGTGATATAAAAGATGAAGCACTATGGTACAGGAAGATGAATGAGGCATTGGCCATAAGAAAAAATAGCATAATTACTTTGGAAAGTACATTATTATTTGTTCAAACTGTTGAGATAGTCGGTAAAGCCAGAGCATTTTTTGAATTTTGGTCAGAAGAAATTGAGAAGGCAAGTGTAACTGGAAGGAGATTAACAACAGAAAAGATGAAGTCATCAACTTTTCCTGGCCTTGTGATGAGGTGTATAACTCTTGGAAGGAAAAGTACACTATAGTTGATCTAGGAGAAGGTGACAACATGCAAGTGGATAATGAGGCCCAACAGATTGGATGAAACAAGTAAAGGTGAAGATCCTACATCACCAATATCAGGCACAACAGACTCTAGGTGGTTGTTTCCGAACAACCTTGAAGCAGTTACAAGTACAAGGTGGTCAGAAGACAAAATATATTAAATATCTATTTTAAAAGGTGGTTATCACTTCATTAGCTATTTTTTCTTTTTACTGATTCATTTGTTTTTTCTTTATTTCAAATGATCTGTAGCTTGTGTTAGGTCTATTCAAAAAACATTTCAAGCAATAAGTCCCTGGTCTATTTTTGCAAAGTGTCTTGTGAAGAATACTTGAAAAAAAACCTTGTTTCATATTTCATAGTATAAATTTTGGTCCTAAAACCCTAAGCATTACAAAGGTTTCTAATTTTATGTTACTTTTTATCACTTAAGGTCATGTCTCGAATGGGCTCCTTTTAAAATGTTCATGTTTATTAAGTTGTTGGGATCCTAACCCCATGGTCATGTATTATTCCCTAAGTCCAAAGTCTGCAAGTGTTTTAATTAAATCCATTATCTGTCAAGAAAGTGTATTTTGATCTAAAGGCCCGCTTAATGGCTTATTCCCGAAGTTCTCGAGATCTATCGATTAAACCATTAAGCTGTGTTGACACGTGCCTTTGGTGGGTTCGATGGTCAGAAAAGGATCTCAGTTAAACAATGGGCAGATGCATTTTCATCAGACAGTAGACTTAATCACTTGATTCCAACATGATCAAGATCTATCCTTTAAGAGATTAAGTTTGAGCGACGCATGTCTTTGGAATGACATGGGCCTTGTCCAAGTGTGGTATGGTGGAGATTAAACAGCAGACATATCTAATGGTGGGCTTAATTGCTTATAGAAAAGATGCGTAAGATCTATTAGTTAGCAAATAAGTGATGTTGACATGTGGCAGTTGGTGGACCAAGGTATTTTGAACAACTGTTGATTAAAGTGTCGACAGTTCTATTTTGATCCAATGGATGACTTAATGGCTTATCCTAAAGATGCGCAAGATCTAGCATCTAAGTCATTAAGTGGTGATGACGCGTGTCCAGGTGGTGACATGTATTCCAATAAAGGTGAAGCTGATCACAGATTAAAAGGTGAACAGTTTGTTGAAGATCTAACGGCTGACTTAATTTCTTAAGGGTGAAGTGCATGAAATCTATCACTTAAGCGATTAAGTCATGACACCATATCTCCTGGTGGGTTCGGATGATGTTGTAAAGTAAGAATTAAAGATAGAGTATGTATAGAAAGATTTGATGGTCAGATTAATCCCTTAAAGGCAAAGTGATTGACATCTAATGGATAAGCAATTAAGTCATGGTGACACGTGGCAGAGGAAGTGGGTCCTGTACAGCGCAGAAATGATGTTAAGTAAGATGCAATTTTGAAAAGATTAGACAGATCGCTTAATGGCTTAAAGAAAAGATGCACAAGATCTAGAAATTAAGCCATTAAGCCATGTTGACATGTGTCCAAGTGGATGACATTGTAGCCTCTGTCAGTAAACTCAAGGTAAAAAAACTTGCAGCCAAGTTAAGATGAATCCGACGGTTGACTTGATCTCTTAAAAGGAAAGTGAACTAGATCTAGCGTTTAAGCTATAAATTCATGCTGACACATGCCCTAGATGAATAGTTGTTTTCGAGAAGAGATGCAAGTCATCAGATGAAGGAGATGCTATTGGAGATCTATGGTCCAGATTCAAAATTCTTAAAATTGATCGTCAGTGAACCATTAAGCCATGAAGTTTGAACCAGGAAAATTGATTATAGAATATGTGGCCACTTCAGTTCAATTCAATGTGAAAGAATGATTTCATTGAGGCAATATAATTCATTACTTAAAATTGAAGCTGCCATAATTCATCAAAATCATTCAGGCGAAGATCAGAATTGCAGTGAGATTCAGTTCCCTGCAACAAATTGCAGAATGGGTAAGTCTCTTCTGTTACAACATAAGTTCATGCTTTTAGTAAAATTTGAAATTCTAAAAGGTCTCATAATTATTGTTTAAATCTAAATACCATTCATGTAATAAACCCCTAGTTTCATAAAATGGCCCCTAGGATTGAATTCTCTAGCCAAGTAGAATATCAAGATAGAAATGTGGAGATGACCTTCTACAATAGTTGAGTGGGTCCACGGGTGATGCTACCCAAATTAAAAAGATAGTTCCAGCACATCCCCATTATAGAGTCAGGGAGGGTTTGTACGATACAGGTAGATGGGCCAAGGATGCCAGGACTATCATAAATGGTTTGAATTTGTTTAAAACTGCTTATAGTTAGAGGAATGCTCCCTCCCCAGATTGCAACATATGGGATCTCGATGTGGGTAAATTGATAGTGCCCAGGGTATTTATGGATACAAACCTTTTCACTTTGATAGCAAATACATATGATAGGGTATCAAGGGTTTTAAGAGACACAAAGGGAAATGTGTTGTTGACTGTCACAGCCGATGAAATCAGAAAAATATTCAAGTTAAGTGATCTTTTAATTCAAATAAATGATATTGACTTCAACTATTTTAAACAAGTATATCAGACTCAGAAGGAGTACTACAGAATGATGCTTTGAAAGGATACTTCAATAAGATAGGGCATTTGATTGTTGTGGGCCCAAATACACTAGAGCCATTTAAATTGGACTATTTCAATAGTAAGGCTAAGAAAATGTATAGTTCTTTGTGCCTTGTGTTAGGAGAAGATGAAGAAGCAACAATGTCTATTCACATAATGCTTATGGTTGTTAGGATTTTGTATCCTCATTTATTATTAGTTTTTTATTATGATTCTTATATTGTTGAGCTAATGCATGAGGGTTTAATAGGCATCAAAGATAAAAATATACTCAAACCAATGGGGTGGTATTCTCTAATGATGCACATGATTTTGTTCAATAGTGTTGATGTCTTTGAAGAAGAAATGGACCTCACTAAATTCTAGGATGATGAGGATTTTCCTTTCCAACTATGGAGTGTTGATTTATCTTGGGATAGAAAAGAAGCCAGCTATGTAAATTTTGATAGAGTTTTTGCTACTAGGCTTAAATCCCTGTTATGTAAGCAAAACCCTAGAATCCACACAAACATGTTGAGACTATTAAGACCTATGGAGTATGCCCCAAAATTAAAAATTGTTCACAATTGGGGAGATCTCATCTTGTACCCTGTCTCTATAGCTATCTTAGTTTATGGATTTAGGGGAACCACAAATGTTCTACCTTATAGAGTGCCATTGAAGATTAGGATAGCAGAAATTCTGAGGCAAATAGGTGGATTGCAAGAAGAAGCCTTGATAGGAAAGATGAAGGGAAGTATTTTCCCTACCCTCACCACAACCCATCACTTCATTATTACAAAGGGAGGATGGACACAATTTGACAAATATTTTGAGCCATACCATCTAGCCACATCTATGTCAAAATGTGCAGACAATGAAGGTTTTATTATGGATATGTTCAGGAAGAGGACCAAATGCCTGGCACTTGATCACCAATTCAACTTTCCAAAGGACATCATAAGGAATGTGTTTAATCTGAAAGATCAAGAAGCCATGAAAGAAAAGTGGTTGGTGTATAAGAAATCTTTGGATTTTGTTCATAATTTTGATAGATCCTATGATCCTTTAAAGGTATTCTTTCCCTGGGCCAAGAAGATTGAGTCTCTAATGACAATGTTTGAAGACATAATGCAAAGTCTTAACCAAAAGAAAAACAAAGTAATGGAGATTGAGCCAAAAAAGGCTAAGGCTATTCTGAGCAGAATTACACAAGGAAGGGTAGTCCCACCTGGGAATTATGTGCTCTATAAATGAAGAGGGTACAGTAAAATTATGCCCAAGATTGATAAAAATTCTTATCAAAAGGGAAAGAGACCAGCAGATACCAGTACTCAAACAATGCCATCTCCAAAGAGGCAGAAGATGGAGGGAAAAGAACAAGCAAGTGAGGTATACTCCCCTTCTCAGTCCCCTCTACAAATGGACAACCAAGCTATTGCAGAGAAATTGGTCCAAATGGGAAATATAGGGTAGGTTTTTATCATAGCCTAAGAGCTACAAGAAGGAGTGCGAGAGGCACCCAGGCATACATCTCTAGATCTTATAGTAGCAGAATTTGCAGGAAAGGAGCTGGACCCTATAACCAAACAGGCCAGTGAAGAATTTATGTCTGATGATAATTTTTTTAAGGCTAAATCCTTTATTCAATTCCTATGGAGAACCCATATTGATGAGTTCAAGGATAAATGTCACAATTTGCAAGAAGCTCAGCCAAACTAGAGCAAAGAATATATTGAGAAGGAAGTCAAACAAGAACTAATGACCAAGTTTAACAAGATAAACCCTGAAGAGGGTAGGGAGTTGGTGAAGAAGAAAGGAGTCCTTATATTACCCCACTAGGATTTGGCTAATGCTATTGTACTTGATTCTGTGAGGAAGGAATGAAAACCATTGCACACTGGTGGGACATTAATTGGTGCCCAGTTCAGTGAGGATCATGCAACACTGACAATATGGTCCTTGAAGAGGGAAGATAAAAGGAGAACAAATGAAGATGATCAGGATGAGAGTGCAGGTAGCCTCATAATAAAAAGAGTATCTAATACTTCAAGGGTAGAAGTAGCTAACCTTACTTTGCAAAATACTAAATTAAGTTTGAAGGTAGCTCAGAAGCAAGAAGATGCTTTCAAGAGCTTAAACCAAAAGTATGATATTGCTTTGAAATCTTACAATGATGAGAGGGTCAAAAACATGCAAAAGGATGATAGGATTCCATTCTTAGAGGGAAGGAAAATAGCTCAGGTTGTGCCTCAAAAGAGGATTACATAGGACCCTCACAAACCATCGTCATCAAGTTCCATTATCTCTTATCCTCCTTCCCTTGCACCATCAACTTTTACCATATTAGAGGAGGTTGAGAAAGAAAAGTCTAGATTAATTGCTAAGAGAGCAGAGCTGGAAAGGAAAAAGAAAGAATGGGTGGAATAGTTTGCAACCTTTAGAGAAGCAGAGGCATGGGTTAAGCAAAAATATGCAGATAAGATACATAGCACCCTGATGCATTGTACACATGAATTGGTGCCTACTTCCATCTATGCACAAGGTAAGAAAATTGTTAACATGATGAATGAGTATAATGTAGATAAGGATAAATTAGACCAATTGGTGGATAAGTGGAAAGGGAAGGGAGGAGAGTTGAAATTCTTCCACACCACCTGCAAGAAGGAAAATGATGTTGACATAATCTTGACTGGCACTCATAAATGTGTCAAACTACTCATGGACATAGACATAAGGAGGAACATCATCATTAGAAAGGTGATGGCCCTAAAAAATGAATATTCAAAGGACCATTATGAGATGTTCCCAAATCTCTTCAAGAAAAATGGAGATATGAAGGATGAGGTGCTATGGCATCAATAGATGAATGAAGCTCTAGCAACAAGTACCAATAGCATAATAACCTTGGAAAGCACATTGTTGTTTGTTCAAACAGTTGGGATAGTTGGCAAGGCTAGAGTATTTTTTGCATTCTAGTCATATGAGATAGAGAAGGCATATACCACCTAGAAGGAGATTAATAGTAGAAAAGATGAGGTCCTCAACTTCAACTAGCCAGGTGATGAGGTGTATACTTCTTGGAAAGACAAGTACACAATAGTTGATCTAGGTGAAGGTGACAACATGAAAGTGGACGAAGAATCCCAATAGGTTGGTTGATACAGTTGAAAGTAAAGATCATACATCACCAACATCAGAGACAACAGATTCTAGATGGATCACACCGAGAAACTTTGAAGAAGTTGCAAGTAAAAAGTGGTTAGAAGACAAAATTTGTTGAATATCTATTGTAACAAGAGTGGTTATCACTCCATTAGCTATTTTGTCTTTTTAGCGAGTCATTAATGTTGTCCTTATTCCAATTGATCTGAAGCTTGTTGCAATCCTAATCTATAAAAGGATTCCCAAGATCATTGGAAAGGGCTGGAAAATTTATTTGAAAAACAAATTATAAAGGTTTTCAGTTAAGACGGGAATAATAGCATAATTTATACTAGATAGTGTAAGAAGTCAGAAATAAAGTTGAGAGATCTTTTGCAGGTTATTGTGGAGGTTATTTCTGAGTCCTTTTATATACTGAAATAAGATTTTCTGAATTTAATACAAAGACCTAGATTCCAATCTCTCCTTTGTTATGTGTCATATGAGTTATGGATTTTCCAATTCATTAGCATAGTTTTATCTATGTTTATGTACTTATTTGAGAGTTCTCATCCAGCATCAGATTAAATTAGGCTTTGATTTATGCATAGATTCATCTGAAACATTGCAAGGATTCTATTAGTAGTAGGGGTTTTGAGACAATTGTATTATGATTTGAAGTCTTTGGTGAACATTAATTTTAGCATACTGTATCTGAGTCAGAATATAGCCCAATGGATAAAGCATTGATATGAAGCTGATAAGTTTTGTTTTACTACACATCTAGTTGCATAATTGGCTATATGTTCCTATAAGAAAACATTTTAAAATCCATTAAGTTTACTTTTGTATCAGTTTGTAATAATTTTCTATCTCACACTCCATCTCATGGTTGATGTTCAATGGGTAATTAGCTAATTACCTAGTATCTCCCGGTCACGTTGAGTCATTGTGAGATTACTGCTTGATAGTACCTTATAAGACATATCAAAAGGTATTGCAGGGTGTCCCCCCTTGGTGTAGCAGGGCCTAAAGTGCAGAAGTATTAAGAGAGTGCTTGTTAGTTGGTCCTTTTCTTGCATGAACATATATTTGGAGGTGGATCCTCTATAAAAAATCATAAAAGGAAGAGATTATTGTTGTTTCTATTGCAACATAAAAATAAACCAAAAGCTTGTTGCAATCCTATTCTATAAAAGGATTCCCAATATCATTGGAAAGGGCTGTAAAATTTGTATTGTAAACAATTTGTAAAGTTTTCAGTCAAGAGGGGAAATATAGTATGATTTGTACTAAATAGTGTAAGACGTCGGAAATAAATTTGAGAGATCTTTTGTAGGTTATTGAAGAGGTTATCTTTGAGTACTTTTTGTATACTGGAATAAGATTTTATGAATTTAATACAAAGATCCAAATTCCAATCTCTCATGTGTTATGTGTCTTATGAGTTATGAATTTTCTGATTCATTAACATAGTTTTCTTTGTGTTTATGTACTTATTTGAGAGTTCTGATCTAGGATAAAATTAAATTAGGCTCTAATTAATGCATAGATTCATTTGACACATGCTAGGATTCTATTAGTAGTAGGGGTTTGGGATAGTTGTATTATGATCTATAATCTTTGGTGAAGATTCATTTTAGTATACTATATCTAGGTCAGAATATAGCCCAATGGATAAAGCACTGATCTAAAGCTGGCATGTTCTATATTATTGCATATCTAGTTGCACATAGGATGTGTTTTCCTATAAATAAACATTTGAAATCCATTAAGTCTACATTTGTATAATTTTGTTACAAATTCCTATCTCATTCTCCATTTCATGGTTGATGTTCAATGGGTAATTAGCCAGTTATCTAGTATCTCCTAGTTATGTCGAGTCATTGTGAGATTACTGCTTGATAGTACCATATTAGATATATCAGAAGTCATTACAGGGTATCCCCCCCTTGGTGTAGCAGGACCTAAAGAGTATAAGTATTAAGAGAGTGCTTGTTAGTTTTTCCTTTTCTTGCATGAACAAATATTTGGAGGTGGCTCCTCTATAAAATAGTCATAAAAGGAAGAGGTTATTGTTGTTTTTATTGCAACATAAAAAGAAACCAAAAGGTTCTTAATCAATGTTCTTGATGTGTCAAAATTGTAATGAAAAGATAAATCACCTCAAATGAATCAATCCTTTGACAATCACAGACATTTTTACTAGATCAAACAATCTGGAATTCATCAAATAGACCCTAGAGTCAAACAATTTTTCATTATATCCTAAATGAAGTGGAAAAATTGAAAAATTTCCACCATAAGGTTGCATTAGGGATCCTAGATCGCATCCAGTAAAAATAGAATAATATTTGGTGAACACAATCACTTCTAGTAAATCCTGGCTCGCATCTACTAAACAAGATCACAGTTGGGAAGAACACCATCGCATCTAGGAAGTTTAGGTTCGCACCTTGTTAGTCGCATCTGGGACAAAGGGTACTTATACACATGTCAAAATTTTGAAATTTGCAATTCTGGATCCCCCTTTTTCTCTTTAGTCTGATCCTGTTGTCTTACTAGTCCACCTAAAATTGTTTCTCAGTCAATTTGTAAAATTCCTTGCATGCCTTTTAGCTTTGTCACTATTGATCCCAAGTCTTGTTGTCACTCTAAAAACCATCTCTCAATGATTCCAAGCTCACTATCAGGTCATTCTAACCCTTTCATGCTGGAGCCCATCACTTTGAAACATCAAAATCACAATCACCAAACCTTGGACAAATGCACTTGGACAATTTTGAAATCCTTTTGGCACTATTGGGACACTTTTGACAAGATTTGATATCTCACTTTCATGGTTACCACAAGAAGTAAACAATATCCAGTTGACGATTCAGAAACACCACCAAGATTGCTAAAATTTCATCAAGGAGAGACATCTCGAATGAACCATCTCTTTGATCAAGACTCACCTGAAATGGATATACCTAATCAAGAATGAAGTGATGCCTTTAAAAAATATAATCAAGATGACAACGAAGATGAAACAGAAAGTCAAGAGGAAAGAAATCATGATCATCCTTTGTTTGACTTAGCTATTGGGGAATACATAACATAAGAAGAATATAATAAACTCAAACAAAGTCAAAAGTTTCAAAGAACCTTGGAGAAAATTATTGAAGAAGACAAGGAAAAATATTTTCTCCACCTAGCTTCTCTTGGAGTTAAACATCCCAAAGACTATGATGTGGAACTATTGAAAGAAGAATAAATAGAAACACCCATATCTATTCTCTCTAAAAAATTATATCAAATGAAAACAAAGCTCACAATGCTTAAAAGAGAGAAGAATAAGCCCACAAAGAAATACTCATTGGAACACATATGTTCGTTCCCATTCAATCCTTGGGAGAAACCTTTTCCACCAAACATGGAAAGACCAAAGCATGAAAAATACATGGAAGAAATAGACCCTCACAATCATGTGAGAGAATTTTGCACGTTGAGTATAGAGTTTATACATGAACCCATGTACTTGATGAGACTATTTCCAAGAAGTTTAGGAGGACAAGCCATGGAATGGTTTTCTAAGATAACACATAGCATTCAAACATTTGAAGAATTGATTCAAAGATTTGTCCAGAACTACTCCTATAACATACAACACAATGTTACCATGATGGATCTTTGTAATACTAAACAAAAAAAAAGTGAATCCTTCACACACTTCTTGCAACATTCAAGAAAAGATATTTGCAAGGTACTCTCGACAAATACCTGAATCAGAAAAGATGGAGATCTTCATAAAAAACTTGGTACCTGAAATGAATTATGCCCTACAAATGCAATATTTTCCCAGTTTTGATAGAATGATTAAAAATTATATTCATACTGAAGAGGTTATGATCAAGAAAGGGGAAATCACACTTTATAATGACAAAAAAATCCTCTAACAATTACAACAACAAGCCTAAATGGTGGAATAAGAACAAAAATGTTGTTAATGATGGAGTGGTGGAGGCCTCAAATATGAATGTTAAACCAACAATGTTTAATCTTACAATCTGCCTATAAGAAAGAAAAGAGGCTAAGGAAATCAACAATACCACAAATGAACACTGATACCAACAAGAATAAGCTATGGGTTTGTAGGCCTAAGAGGACATTTACTCCATTGGGAGAATCTCTTGAGATATTTTTGAAGAATCTCTTGGATAACAAAATCATTACTTTATCAGAGTTAATACCATGGGAACCAAAAGTAAAACCAAGATGGTGGAAGGATAATTCCTATTATGATTTCCAAAAAAATAAAGGACACAAGACCAATGACTGTGTCAAACTCAAGCACATAATACAAGATCTCATTGATGGATACAAGATCAAAGTAGAAGGTCACACATCTAAATAAGATCATACAAACTTTAATAAACCATTTACTAACTATGAAAAAGGAGAAGCCTCTAAATCAAAAGGAAATAAAGTTAACTACACCTATTCTCACAATGATAACGTTCTCAATATGTTGGACATAAAAAGTGAATCAATAAATATGATCTCTATTAAAGGTGTCAAGGAAAAAGTGGCACACTCAAATGTTGTAACACGAAGTCAAGCACAAATTACAATTAAAGAGGTTAATTCCTCATCCAAGAAGGAAACATAATCTAAACCACCTACTATCACAATTTAAAAACTAGAAAAATCAAGACAAATGGTTCCCACACCATCCGATAACTACATCTTGGTGGACCAATTGTAAAGAACCTCACCTCAAATATCTATATTTGAGTTATTAAAGATCTCTTCAGTGCATATGTAAATTCTTGAACAATCCCTACATACAACCAATGTTCCAAAGGACATAGATATAGATAAATTTTAGGCAATGGTCAATCACATATCAACTCCCCATTACCTCTCTTTTTCAAAAGAGGATGATAAATCTTTGACTCATGCCCATAACTAGCCCTTGCATATTGAGGTTTTGATCCATAAACACTGTGTAAAACATGTATTGATAGATGAAAGTGTAAGTTTTAATATATGTACTCTTAACATGGTCAAAGCATTGGGATTTTTAGAACACACAATTGATTCAAGGAGTAATATAACCATTAAGGCCTATGATGAGGAGGAAAGGTCATCCAAAGGACTAGTTTTTGACCAATAAGAATAGGACTAATAGAACAAGATGTGATATGTCAAGTTCTTGATCTATCATTGGCCTATAATATACTACTAGGGGACCATGGATACACGAAATACAAGCAGTGCCATCTACTTACCACCAATGTATCGAATTCCCACACAATGGGGTGGAATTCCTGCATATTCAAGATACACTTGCAAAAAAATCAAGGAAGATAGTATGGTTCCTCACAATAAGGAAGTTCCAAAAGAGTTCCTAGCTGAAACTTCCAAAGATATGGTGATAAGAAGCTTTGGAAAAACATTAAAACTTGAAGAAACTAGCATGGGTGAATACAAATTAGATACAATTCCATCATTGGATAACCTTCCCATATCTACAAGATCATATGGGAGACCCTCCCCATCATTTACACCTTCCACCTCAAAAGAAAGAGTTATTCATGAACCAATTGGTATGGTTAGAGCCACAACCTCTCAAGAGGAAGAAAACAAAGACAAATAAGTCTTGTCATGACTCTATAAAGGGGAAAAGGGAGAAAATGAAGTAAAACATGTTGAGATATCCCTTGAAAAATATGGCAAAGGTTATGAACTTATAAAAAGAATGGGATACAAAGGAAAGGGACCTTTAGGAGATAAAGGAAAGGGGCTCATTGAGATGATCCATATGGAATTTAGGGAGACTAAGGAAAATATAGGATTGGGTTTTAATAATTAAAAAACATCCTACCTCAAGAGATGGTCTAATATTAGATAGAGAAAGTGAAGAATAAGAAGAAGAAGCTGAACTCAAACCCTGGACATATGAAATATTACTGCATATAGGTATAAAGAACCCAGAATACCAAGGAGAATGGTATGTACCCACTTACCTTAGAGAACAATTAGAGCACCATATTATTTTTTTATCACAAACAAATTTCTAAGAATAAGAAGTGGAAGAGGAAGAAGTGGATAATTATCTATAGGTTTAGGAAGGAGGGGAATACCATGAAGAAACACATTTAGATCAAGAAGAGGGAACAAGTAGGGAATAAGAAGCAAGTAGCTCAAATATTCTTGAAGAGTTACCTTCTATGAGATACCACCAAAGTGAAAATCCTAATTGGGGGTAATTAGTGACAATTTCACATGTCCTAGATCTACCGCATTTTTATCCACAAATGGCCACTAGGGTACACCAGATAACTATTGCTGAATTTCTAAATCGATCTGGTGTCAATATCTTAGATTCACATGATTATGAATGGGATGAGATGTGTGAAGCTACTATGTATACTGAGGTAGATGTGATTCATAAATTTTCACCTTTATAAGAAATGGGAAAAAGTTCTAACACTACCCACAATACAAATATTTTCATAGAATTGGATGATGTGGTGATGCCTAGTATAATTGATGCAGACACATGCATCTTAATAGGATAGGAGGAGTACCAAAATATATTAGAAAAATTTGATAGAACAAGGGAAAGAGAAGAAGAAGAAAGCTCAAATGTTAGGTCGCTAGAGCTATTTTTGCATAACACTAATAATGATACTAATAATGATGATCTAAATCTCAATGATCTAAACACTAAAGAAGATAATTTGACAAAACTTGTCTTGTCAGTTAATAGTCTTGAGACTAACATGGTGTTGTTCTTAGAATCCTCTAAATCACTATCCTTGGTGAACCATGAACTGATTGATTGGACCAAGTCAGAACCCACAGCTATAATGAACTTTCCCAATGAATACACTTTGGCCTGCTACTTGAATGCTTGTGAACCACATCCCTCTTCCACCAATGTGTTAGGACTGTAATTTTTTTTTGCCTCATTGCTAAGTCTTGTGTTAAATCTCTGAGGTAGGTACAAGATTTCCAAAACCCTAGTTTTAATCCTTGGTTTTGTTTTCTTAAATCCCCCAGTCTTTCTTGGTTTATGTTTGCACGTTACTTTTTCAATCAATTAAGTATTTATTTTAAACATGTGCCTTAAGTTACCATGGCCAGGGCCCCTTTTGTTTTAAGTCTTGAGACCTAGCGGATCCTATATATTAATTTTTCCTAAGTCTGAGGCCCTTGTGATATTTTAATTCCTTGTAAGGGGCCAAGGAAGTTCATATTAATCCAATGACTAGCGCATTTCCTCAAGGGAAAGATGATCGTTGAATAGTCATTAAGGGATTTTGCCTGAAGGACATGTGTCCATTTGTAATCATGGGGCCAATTTTTATGAGATAAAGGCATTTGATAAGTCATGATTAGATTCACTTTAATTCAATGGCTGGCGTATTACCTCAAAATAAATATGCAATAAGATTATTCATTAAGGCATTGGGCCTAAGTGATAAATGGAAGATAGTGGGATTTGGTCGGAGATAAAGTAAAGATGAAGACATGATAGATTTGTTTTTATCAAGCAACTGGAATTTTTCCTTGATCAGAAGATGAGAGAAGCATATCGATTAAGGCATTACACCTGAAAGAAACATGTTTATGGTGGGGTGAGAGTGGGGTTAAAGCTAAAATAAAGTTCACGCAGATCCTTTTTGATCCAATGAAAGGCGTAATTCCTTGAAGGAAAGATTAGGTGATGTTATTCATTGAGGCATTGCACTTGATGAACACATGTCCTTTCCAGGAAGTGGGGCCTGCAGTTTGTAAAGATGTAGCCAGATAGATTGTGGTTAAATTAAATCTAATCTAATGGTGGGCATGTTTCCTTGAACAAAAATTGATTTGATGTTACTCATTGAGGCATTGCGCCTGGTTGACACGTAGCATTTGTGATCATGGGTTCCGGGTTTCAAAGGGAGTTTAAAGATGGTATAAGTTTGAGTTCATCCAATGGTTGGCATAATCCCTCTATCTATAGATGCACCATTTTTAGTCTTCAAGGGATTGTGCCTGATGGATATGTGTCCAAGTTGATCACAATTTCTTTTAACTTTTTTTGACTGCACAATATGATGAGATGTTTCTAAATCATTAAAATTTGATTTTATGGTGAAAGTAAGTTTGCTAAATCATTGAGCCACAAATTTTCAAACATGCAAAAGTAATTGCAAAATGTGTGGCCATCTCAAAAAAAATTTGATGCAAAATACTAGCGAGATCGTGTTATAAAATTTTCCACTTGACTTTTCAAATGTCACAATTTGCAAAGAGACTAAAGCATAGCCAAATTGCAGCATTTTCATTCTGTTATCTAGCATTTGCAGAGCGGTTAAGTTATTTTTTGATTTCACATTTGCACCTTGTGAATCTAAATTCCAGTTGGGTTTTAGGCTTGTCAAGTGAGTAGGGTTTATTTTCAAAGTCTATATTATTTTGATTAAGATACCTTAGTTTAGAGATGCTCCCACAAAGAGATCTCACAAGTAAAATAGATTACTAGGAAAGGAATGTGTGTGATGATCTCCTAGAACAATTACCTAGATCCACTAATGAATCCACTAAGACCAAAGAGTTGGTACCAAGAATCCCTCATTTAAAGATTGGTGAGGGTTTGTAAGACAAAGGAAAGTGGGTGAGAGATGCCAATATTGGCATATATGGTTTGGAATTGTTCAGAGTAGCATTCAGTCAAAGAAATGCCTATACTCCTAGTAGCAACATTTGACAATTTGATGTAGGGAAACTGGTAGTCCCAATTATATTCATGGACACTAATATTTTACTTCAGGTGGGACAAAATTATGATCATATAGCTAGGGTGGTAAGAGATGTAAATGGAAATCCTCTGATAAGTATCATAGTCGAAGAACTTTGAGAATTTTTTCACTTGATGAAATTAATTTTGATACATTCAAGGAGATTTACAAGGCTCAAAGGGGTTATCTTAGAAATGATCCTCTACAAGAATTCTTTGGCAAGGTTGGAGATTTGGTTGTAGTAGGACCCAATACACCAGAACTAATGAAGTTAGATTATTTCAATATGAAGGCCAGAGGTGTGTATAGGGGTTTGAGTTAGGTATTTGGAGATGATGTAGACACATAAGTGCCCATCCATTTCAGGCTAATGATGGTTTAGATCTCCATCCTCATTTGGCTATCATTTTTTACTTTGCACCTTATGTATCCAATCTGATCCACAATGGTTTAATTGGTATTCAGAATGGAAAGGTAGTTAAATCATTTGGGAAATACTCTATGTTGATGCACATGTTCCTTTTTAAAGGTTCAAATTATTTTCAGAAGGAAATAGATTTGTTAATGATTAAAGACGGGGAAGAAATGTCGGTCCAACTATGGAGCATGGATTTATCATGGGACAGGGATGAGGCCAATTACATTACATTTGAGAGATGATTTTCTTCAAGGATTAGAGCCTTTTTATTTTCTCAAAACACCAGGATCCCAAGTCTTTTTTGTCTTTCCTAAGACCAAAGCAATATACTTAGAGTATTAAAATAGTGCACAATTGGGGTGAAATTATTTTATATCAAGTCTCAAATTTATTCAGAGTGTATGGTTTCAGAGGCAATCCATATATACTCCCTTATCAAGTCTCTCTCAAAATGGGTATTACTGAGATAATTAGGAAGATTGGTGGTCTGTAGGAGGTTGCCTTGACAGGAAAGGAAAAATGCACTATTTTCCCACAATTACAATTGTACACCAGTTTATTATCACCAAGGGTGGTTGGGTGCATATGAAAAAGTTTTTTGAGCCTTATCATCTAGCAACCTCAATGGAAAGATGTGCTAACCTTGAGGCATTTATCAGTGATATGTTTAAAAAGAGGACAAGGTTTTTAGAAATGGATCATGAGTTCCATTTTCCTGAGGATATTATTAGGAATAAATTCAATTTGCAGGAACATGAGATAAGAAAGGAAAAATGGTTGGTTTATAAGAAGACCCTAGATTTTGTCCAATGTTTTGATAAGGAATATAATCCATTGAAATTTTTCAAGCCTATGGAGAAGAAGATTGATTCCTTAATGAAACTCTTTGAACAAATCATGCAGGATTAAAATCAAAAGAAATATGTTGTATTGAAGGCAGAGCCAGAAAGGGCTAAAGCTATCCTAAGAAGGTCCCACACATGGTAGGCTCATCCCACTAGGGGAATATGTTTTTCACCATAGGTATGGGTACAACGTGGTAATGCCTAGAGGGGAGACATCCTAGAAAGGCTAGAGGATGCAAGATGTTCCTTCATCTTCTAGGAAAATTACAAAGCAAACACATGGTGAGGAAGCTTCTACCTTTAAAGGGAAAAGGTCAATTGGTACTAACTTGGGATCACTGCCCTCCCCAAAGGGGCAAAGGACAAAACAAAAGGGGAAACAAATTAAAAATGTATATTCACATTCTCAGTCCCCTTTTCACATTGATGAGAAAGAAGTAGCAGAACAATTGCTACAAATTGGGAGCATAGGGCAAGTTTTTGTGACACACCAAGAAATGCAAGAAGGGATGCTTGAAGCTCCTAAACATGTTGAGATGGATCTGACAGTGGCAGAATTTGCTAGGAAAGAATTAGATCCCATAGCCAATGACCTATTATGCTGAGTGTCAGGTGTTTTGATATAGGGGAGATGATAAAATGCAAGAGGAACTGACTATTTTGGCCGATGATACCCAAAATATACATAACAATAGGCCATTTGATTATGTGTAGTATGTGGCTAAGTAAATGCATCAGTCATTATGTGTAATTCAATAGAATGAGTCAGTTGCTAATTTTAAATGGTATTCATTATTAATGTATATGCTTCTATGGGTAGGAAATCATTTTAGAGCATGGAGAAATGAACTCCATATCAACCCTCTTGATAACTTTGGGAACCATAAGACTATTCAATTGTGGACCAATTTCTAGGATTGTGAGTAAAAATATGCTTAATACATATACTTTGAAGAATTATTTGTTTAGAGACTATATGAGATTGTTGATTAACTGATGGAGATGATGAAGACCGAGTGATAATGAGTATACATGTTTGTAGAAATGGTTAGATCAATTATTATTTTTTCATTGATGTCATGCAATTGATTTACTAATTTTAATTGAGTTACCATATCATACAAAGGAGAAGTTAAATGGGTGACAAATACAGATCAAACAATGATTAAGTAATGTTGATATAGTTGTTTAATACTATATATTTGATGTTATCAAGCTGGTAGACTTGATTGATTAAGTCAAAAATTACAAAGAGTTAAGTTATGACTAAAAAGAGTTACTCTACCGAGATAACCAAGTCAGTCAGTATAGATTTGTGTTGATCGATTCTTAGTTACCGAGCATCGAACACTGAGCAGTGAAAAAAGTTAGCTACCGAGTACAAGATATTGATTTTAAATGATGATAAGATCAAATTTAATACAAGGATATGATGATCTAGATGGAGATAAGAATTAAAGGAAGTTTTTTAGAAGATCTATGAGTGAGAAAATTCAATGAGAAGATCTAAGGAGAAGATCAAGCGGTTAAACCTGATTATGTGAGTTTCAAGAAAAGTACAAGTTACGAGGTAAAAGTGAAACGGTTTACCGAGTTGAGATTTATGAAGAAGATGATCGCACGAATCAGTGCAAATGATAGAAAACCTTAGAAATGAGATTAAGAGGCAAAAGTATGTCTATATAAAGGATGAGAAATTAACAAAGATTATGATGTTGGAAAATTGAATTAAGAAGCAGAAAGAAGCTAAAGAACAGAGATACCGAGCAGAATAGAGAAGAAGAAAGAGCAGAATCTACAGACTAAAACATAGACAAATGGAGTATGTGATGCCAGTATTCATGTGAGCATAAAGGATCTGATACAAGAAAAAGGTATAAGTTGAAATATTTACAGATCAATGTTTTACTGTTGCTTATTAGAATTTGTAACAGAGAAAATATCTTAACCAAGTGGATTTAATAGTCCTATTTGTAAATCCAAGATGTAGGTGACATTCCAAAAGAGTGTTTAAAGTCCTCTAGTAAGGCCACTCCTAAGAAGGTGAAGATCTTAACTAATATAAGGGATCCCTTAGAAAGTTCACATTTAGCAAATATGTTTGTAATATTTAATAGGATAAGTTCTTAATCGAGCGTACTTCATAAATGTAAATTTTTATTGTGGGTCATAATTCCCATAGAGGTTTTTCCCAAATTGGGTTTCCTCATTAAATCTTGTGTCAACTGAGTTAAATTTTTATTTACTAAGTTTGAATGATTGATTTTCATTTTATGAGATGTATGGTTGTTTAAGTTATTAAGGTATTTGGTGAATAGGTTATTTCTGTATTCAGTGTTACCGAGTGAATCAGTGAGTTGAGTTTTAAGTGTATAGATTTTATCTAGTTTGATTCACTCCCCCTCTCAGTGGGACCAGCAATTGGTATCAGCTCATTGGTTCTCTGAAGAGTTAAGTTTAAAAGGACTTGAGTCAAGATCTAAAGATGTATAAAATGGAAGGACCAAAGTTGAATAGGGAACATTTCTCTACATGGAAAAGTAGAATGAGATTGCATGTATCTGGTATAGGAGAATATGGACTTCGTTTTCTTGATAATGAATAGGTTGCACCAACTACTGCACCTTTGATAATTAGTGAGCAAAGACAAAAGCAAGAACACACACAAGTTATGATTGAGATAGCTTCTACACTTACCAAACAACAATATGATGAACTTGATGGATGTACTACTTCAAAACAAATGTGGGATAAAACTATTTTGACCTATGGTGGAGATCAACATATTCAGAAAGACAAAGCAAAAAGTCTGAGAGGTAGATTTGATTCGATGAGAATGAAATATGGAGAAAGCATAATACAATACAACACTAGACTTAAGCATATTGTTAATTGTATCAGAGGAGATGGTGGAGCCATAACATAGCAAGATGTTACAAGAAAAAAGTTGAGAGCCCTACTACCGAGTTATGTTATTCTAGTATCTTCTATACAAGAGTTGAGATTCATTGCTTAGATGAATTTTTCTCTTGATGCTACTATTGGTAAGCTGGTTGCATTCGAGATTAATGATTTTAAAAATAGTTTACCTGCTACATCTAAGATTGAGTATGCATTTAAGTCATCTTTGAAGATAGGAATCTCTAAGGATTCTAGACCTGGTGATGGATATTTGAGCAGTGCTAGTGAGATATTTTATAGCTATTAGAGTGGTTTGGAAGAATTGTATGTTGCAGATGAAGAGAATGAGAGAGTTTTTGAATCTTTTTTGGCTAGAAGACTACAAAGAGGCAAAGGAAAATACTGAGGTAAGTTACCCTTAAAATTTTTTAACTGTAACAAGATTGGTCATTTTTGCATCTAATTGATCTAAGAAAGATAATGAGGAGAAGAAGGATAATAAAGATAAGGATAAAAAAGACAATAGATTCAGGAGATTCAAAGACTACAAGAACAAAGGTAAGAAATCTTGTCATATTGCTAATGAAGATCTAAGTGATGATGATTTAGATGATGGAAAAGAAGTTTTTTATGTTGCTGATAAAGACAATTCTTATGAAGATGAACCAAGAGCCCTAATATCACAAGTAAGTAAGAATGAAACATGGATTATAGATAGTGGTTGTTCACATCACATGACTGGTAACACACTTGAGTTTATTACCTTGGAAAAGAATGATAGAGGATATATTAGATTTGGTAATGATGCTCCATACCCTGTGAAAGGAAAAAGGTTCTATAATACTACTAAATAACACAAGATGTGATGATGTTTATTGGGTTGAAGGATTCAAGTATAATCTGTTGAGTGTTGCACAGTTAAATAACATAGGTCACCGACTAGAATTTCAACATCAAAGAGTGAAAGTTTTTTATAAGAAGGAAAATCTAATTGCTACTAGAGAACAATCTAAAGGTAATTTATTTTATCTTGATACTTATATGAAGAGCTACTTGTATGCTAAATTTGAGGATGTCTAGCTATGGCATAAAAGGCTTTGTCATGTTAATTTTGACAACTTGATCAAAGTGAGTAAAAGGAATAGAATAAGAGGATTACCAAGATTAGAGAAACTTGAGAATGCTATGTGCAGAGAATCTGAAATGGGTAAGATGACTAAATCTAGTTTTTTAAGAAAAAAATATGTTACACAAGGAATTTTGGATTTAGTTCATACTGATTAATGTGGACCCATGAGAACTCAAAGTTACAAGGTAGACAAATATTTTATTCTATTTTAAAATGATTATTCTAGAATGATGTTTGTAATGTTTTTAAAAGAAAAATCTGGTGCATTTCAAATGTTTAAGTGGTATAAGGCCCAAGTTGAGAAAGAAATTGGAATACAACTAAAATGTCTAAGATCTGATAGAGGAGATGAGTTTCCATCTGATGAATTTACATTGTTTTGTAATTAAAATGGAATTAAAAGACAAATGTCAGCACCAAGGACACCACAACAAAATGGTATTGCTAAGAGAAGAAACAACCTATTGTTGATTGTGCTAGGACACTAATGACTGAGAAAGGTATTTCACAAAACGTTTGGAGAGAAGCAGTTAGTATAGCTGTTTATACACTAAACCGAGTACAAATGAAAAAAAGTACCAATAGAACACCTTATGAAATATGGTATGATCACAAACCTAATGTTAGTTATTTCAAAGTCTTTGGAAGCATATATTATATATTGAAAGATTCTAGAGAAGGAAAGTTTGATTCTAAAGGGGATGAAGGAATATTCTTAGGATATCCTACAAGGGGTAAAGCCTAGAAGTCTTTGAATAAAGCTACTAAAAAAATGGTGGAAAGTGTAAATGTGAGAATTGATGAGTTTTCAAAAAAGAATGATGAAGAAAGAAAAAAGGAACCTAAAGACTATGATAAGTTTGTATATGTACAACCTGATGTTCCTGACACCTTACTGAGAGAACCTATCGAGGAGGAAGTTGGTTCCCCGAGCAAGATTATTGGGAATAAATATGTTGGAGTGATGACTAGAAGCAAGGTAAGAGACAAAACATGTTTGATATCTTCATTTGAACCAAAGAAGGTTAAAGATGTGCTAGATGATGAAGATTGGATGAAAGAAATGAAATAAGAGTTTGATCAAATAGAAAAGAATAGTACATGGATTTTAGTACCTAGGCCAAAGGATAAAGATGTTATTGGTACTAAATGGAATTTCATAAATAAGCTAAATGAGAATGGTGAAGTTATAAAAAATAAAGCTAGTTTGGTTTGCAAAGGCTATGCACAAGAAGAAGGCATAGATTGTGGTTAGACTTTTGCACCTATTGCTAGATTGGAAGGAGTTAGAATAATTCTAGCTTATGTGGCTTACAAAGGATTCAAAGTTTATCAAATGGATGTCAAGTCTTCATTTTTGAATGAGATACTGGAAGAAGAAGTTTACATTGAACAACCTAAAGGATTATTGAGAGCACAAATAAGAACAAAGTATGTAAGTTACATAAAGCTCTTTATGGTTCGAAGCAATCACCCCGAACATGGTATGAGAGGTGTCACTCTTATCTAATCAAAATAGGATTTCAAAGAATAAGTGATAACACTAATGTTTACTTGAAGTGTGATAGTGACAAGAAGGTTTTGATTGCTGAAATTTTTGTTGATGATATTATTTTTGGAGGCAATAACACCTCATGTAAGGCATTTGTTGGTGAAATGAGAAAAGAGTTTGAAATGTCTATGAATGGAATAAGTTCTTTCCAGGACTACAAATACATGAAGTTGTATAAGGGATCTATATTACACAAGATAACTATATCAAAGAGATCCTCAAAAATTATGGTATGGAAGATTCCAAGCCTATTGGAACACTGATCGTCACAAGATGTAAATTATCTAAAGAAGATGAGACACAAGAGGTGGATAATACTCTTTACCAGTCCATGATTGGTAAATTATAGTATGTAATTCACAACAGATTTGATATAGCACATGATGTTGGGATTGTTGCAATATTTTCTTCTAATTTGAAGGAAACACATATGTCTACAGTCCAGAGAATTTTTAGATATCTAAAAGCAACTGAAGATTTTGGCTTATTATACAAGAAAGGAGGTACTTTTGATCTGTAGGTCTACACTGATGTAGATTGGGATGGAAATTTTGATGACAAAAAAAGTACTAGTGGAGGCGTATTCTTTCTAGGTGAAAGATTGGTCACATGGCTAAGCAAGAAGCAGAGTTACATTTTATAGTCTACTTTTGAGGTAGAATATGTTGTTGCTTCCATGAATTGTGAAAATATTTTTTTGATCAAACAACTACTTGAAGGTATGCAAGAGATTATTTCAGATCCTATAACTGTTTTCTATGATAACACAAGTGCTATCAATATATCAAAGAACCCTCTTATGCATTCAAAGACCAAGCACATTTATATCAAGTTGCACTACTTGAGAGAACAAGTTCAAGAGAAGAATGTGGTATTGGAATATGTGAATTAAAAAGAACAATTGGCTGATATCTTTTAAAATCTACTACCGAAGGATGCTTTTGAGTATCTCAGAGGTAAATCAGGTGTTGTAGAACCCAAATTTGTAAATCAAATTTGTGTATTTCATTAGCACATGGAAGTATTCTTTAAACTCATTTCATTTGGGATTTATGTATTTTGTGGTTTTCTAAATGCTATTGTTTAAATCTTACATCTCTTGACCCTCATGTTTATATTTAAATTCATATTTATAGCCATTATTTGTCTTCACAAATTTTTATTATTTATACTTTTATGTAGATCCGTCTACTGATTTAATATTCAATGCAGATTTGACTACATCCGACAATCGACATGATTCTGCAAATAGAAGATTGTATGACCTTTATCCATCACGGGATTATGATTGAATGTCATGTTTCCTAGCCCCTCTAAATTCTAAGTGGGGAAGAAAGAAGATCAACAGTTAAAATTTAGATATGATCTATGGTCAGCGTGATCTTACAAACATAAGATGCTCATCCTTTATTCATCAAGGGATCATGAACAACTGCCATGTGTTTTGGGGCCCACAGATTCTGAGCGATGAAGAGGGGAAGATCTACGGTTAATCTTAGATGAAGATCAGATCTCATCTAAAATTGGCATGATGCCTCGAAGATAAAAATGAATGTTATTTAATCTTCAAGGCATCGTGACATGTCAACATGCATCTCGGGCCTGCAGGTTTTAAAAAGTGAAGATGCGATGATCGGTGGTTAATGTTTGGTGAGGATCTACAACTATCGCTATCCCTCAAAGAAGATATGATTGTTATTTATCCTTCAAGGGAAATTGACTAGGTGACATATGTCCTAGGACTACAGACATTCTGAATGGTGAGTAAAAAAGGATACAGATGGAAATACATGATTCATCGAGTAGGATAACAAGGATTCACGTCATTTCTAAAGCATATTGAAGTACATGCTACTAAAACTTTGATCTTTCAACATGTGGGTTAGATCAATGGTGATCTTTAAAATAATTGAAAAAGGTGATCAAGTTTTACAACAAGTAGAAGATTGATCTACAGTTAAGTGAGATAAATATCTACGGTGGGTGTGATACCATAGAGCTAAGATAAATGATTTTTACCCATTACAACATTGCAAGATGTTGAAACGCGTCCCCGATGATCAAAAAGATAAGAATCTTTGGTGGTAGCGTTGATAGGATTTATTTGCTTCATTTTAATATTTTAATTATATCTTTATATCTATGGGGTTTTGTTTATCATTTGATACATCGACATCTTCATGTAGGGTTTTGAAGGTGGCAGATACTTTTTGAAGACAATTATTCTATTGTGTATTGTCATTGATGTTTCACATGTATTTACACTTATGTAGTGATGTTAGTGTTATACACTAAATTTTGCACCCTAGGTCAAGCTCTTGTAGTCTTGATAATCTAGTATAACATGGGAATCATCTCTAGGTTGTGGGACCTTTGCTAACTGAGTTGAGGCCTCCAGGTTCTAGGTTAGTTCCTCTTGGATAATCACCCAAATTTTATTCTCAACATGAAAGTAAACTTTTGAGGGAAAAGGGATAGAAATAATGCATGGAAGGGAAATAACTGAATAAGAAAACTATCCTACTAGGTGATACACTGAAAATGATATAAACCATAACACAATGAGTGAGATTAGCACACAAACTTAGGTCTAGGAGAGCACAACTTTCTGAATAGGTTTGCATAAATATTTCATAGAGAGATATGAAATAGAAAGAGGATATTCAAGGAAAGAAAAGATTTCACAGATAATAGCTTTCCTAAGAAATTTAGACACGGACTACAACCTGCAAATAAACATTCGCTTCTACAACTAGGTATAGGAATGAGACAGAGTGACAAGGGATTGAAGAATATACACAAACTCATTCAAATCAAATCATCCACAAGAGTACACATGAATTGCAAAAAGGAAGAAGGTTCAGGAACCCTAAGATATCTCTAAAAACATTCAATATACTCAATTCAATAAGAGAAATTCAGACAAGGAAGACATGAGGGCAGAAAAGATGTCACAGAATACCTTGTAATATCTGAATATCAATGAAAAAGTTACAACTACTGAAAACTAGAGGACAGAGAGATGCCACATATAATTTTCATCAATTGGAAAATCCTCCTTCGAAAATCTTTGAAACTAACTTATATACACTACTCCTCTAGCACATAGGCTCAGGAGTCAATCTCATTCTATAAATTAGGGTTTTAATACATTCATAATAGAATAATCAAAAACCCTAACTCTATCAATTCTTCTCATCAATGTCATTCAGAAATATCTTGATCGATTAGATATAGCTTGAATATCTTTCCAATCACCATAACTCCACCTCTGAGAAGTCAACCGATCCATCTACTTTCATCTGCAAGTTGGTTCTTTCATAAATATAGAGATCAGATATTTGAATTTTAAAATATTTGAAAGATAACAGTCATAGCTGGTGTGAGATATCTGCATCGATGGCTCAGATTCAAATTTGATTTTATTTTAAAGCGTAGGAATAGATCATTTTAATTTACTTGTGCACCACATCATAACCTCAGGTTACATTTTCTTATTATCACTGAGTCTCCTGATCTTTTCATTAACCCTGGCTTTGTCACAAGAATAAGCGACAAGCGTTAGATCTCCTTTGAATCAGATGGTAGTCGGGAAGTCTCTGTATGTTTTTTGGCATATTCCCTTCCTTCACAAGATAACCTGACTAAAGAAAGTCTCATAATCACTAGATGATTCAGAATATTTTGCCTACATCATGTGATCACCTGACTGAATGCATAGAACCCGGGTCCACTTATTGCCATGTGTCACTTTATCATTTGTTTATCACTGCCTTGTCACCTTTGACACCGACATCAACATCAACACTGATCTTGACTTAACCCATCTCTAACCATGAGTTCATTCAGAAACTGGTGACAATGCAGTCTCATGATCTTTGATCATTTTGCTTAACCCTAATCCCATCACAAGACCTAGCGACTAAAAGGCTTTGACCTAACCCAACCTAAACTCAAGTTATATCTACATGGTTAGAAATATATTGAGTCGCGAGGTCTCCAGATCCTTTGTTTACTCTAATTTACTTTATGAGATCACACAACCGCCCTTTGATCAAACATGATCCAACAATCATCATTGAGTCTCTCGATCAAATGCAAATATTCCTTTCTTTATGGAGACCGTGCTACTAAGGCAATCTCGGGATCGCTAGATGATATGGAATATTTCTTTTCCATTATGCGACTAGGAGACTAAAGGAAAATGTAAATGCACACATGGAATTTAGGGAACTTAAGGGGCCCAAAAAGGTAATGATAAAATAGAAAGGCATGGCTAAGAAACTAGGGTTTATACCAAATTCATAGGGTTTTTGCATACTTAGGTTATTTTTTATGAACAAGGTAAAAATAGAGAGCTGAAAAGATAGTAGAGGACACAACCAAGACAAAAAAAAATTATGGTCTTTCTCACAGGCTGGGCTCAACCCTTGTGGGAGCCATATTTACTCCACCTGTAACCAAAATTTTCTGCTGGATGTCTGCCTGCTAGACATTGAGAACCAATAGCCTTTGACATCTATTGGGCATAGGAGTCATCTTGAGCATAAAAAATAGAACCTTGGAAATAGGTTGAAACCAAGGGGAGGAAATACTAACTGTGCATGAGCACTTCTTGAAAAGCAGGAAACTAAGCTAGAAATCAGGAACAGAAAACAAGGAAACATAATTACAAACATTTACAAGGAAGGACAAACCTCAAAACAAGGCTTCAAATAGAATCCATTCATAGAAATGGGCAAGGGATCTCCTCCAAGGGTTGATAATTGAAATGCATTACATTTCTTTCATTCTATGATGACAAATGGACCTCCCCAGAAGGAATCAAATTTAGTATCTCTGCCTAGCCTTGATTTGAGTTCATCCCAATTAAGGACTACATCCCCAATTTCAAATCTTCTAGCCCTGGATCTTTTATCAAAGATTCTCTTTGTTTTCATTTGATGTAATTCCATATCCTTCATGGATTAATCTCTGTGTTCTTCTAATTCCATAATCTGAGCATACCTAATTTGGAAAGGATCTCCTTCTTCTAACAAGACATACTGAGTAGCTAAGTCCAGAGTCGACAATTCGGTTGAAATGGACAACTTAGCTTCTCTTCCATAAACTAACATGTATGGATATTTGCCAATGATCCTCTTTGGGGTAATTCTGTCTAACCATAAGGAAGATTTCAATTTGGTGTGCCAATCTCTTTGGTTATCTTTTAATGTTTTCTTGATTATCCTAATCAAGTTTTTATTAGTTGATTCTGCCAAACCATTTCCCTGATGGTAATACTTTGAACTTGTGTTCAAATAAACACCATGTTTGACTACCCATTCAGTCACTCTTAGGCCTATAAATGTTAATGCATTATTTGATATGATGGAGTCTGGAGTGCTAAATCTATGAACAATGTCATCATAAAAGTTGAGGACAACACTCTCATTTGCTTCCTTCAATACAACAACTTCTGTCCATCTACTGAAATAATCAGTTGTAGTGATTATCCACTTATGTCCTACAATAGATGGAGGATTAATCATGCCAATGAAATCTATGCCCCATCTCATGAAAGGTTTCTCTATTCTGATGGGATGAAGGGGTAGAGCTGCAAGCCTTTCTTTTCCTACAAACATGGCACATTTTACACATTTTCTCACATAATCATGACTATCTTTGAAGATAGATGGCCAATACTATCCAACCCTCATGATTTTAAAAGTAGTAGTCCTAGGAGAGAAATGACCTCCAGAAGGTCCATCATGAAATTCAAATAGGACATTTGATATCTTTTTTGAGTCAATGCATCTGAGATGGACACCATTATGATCTTTTCTAAAAAGAATCTCATCTATCAGCACAAAATGAATTGATTGTAATCTATACTACCTTCTTTTTTTTGAATCTATATCTACAGGGCATTCTCCTATTTTTACAAAATGAATCATGTTAGCCAACCAACCTATTGCCTTGGTATGTTCTTTTGTTGAATACACAATTAAGGATGCATTCATTTGCTCTGAATTCTTTGGACTCTCATCCCTTGTCAATTGCTCACAAAGACCTCTTCCTTTGACTAGCTTGGTAGTCTAGATATCAATATCATATTCCATCACTTTAGTAATCCAACCAGCCCTTTTCTTGTTTAGGTCTTTAAAAAGAAAGAACTCTTTGACACTTAGTTGAGTGGCCTTTAAGTGTACCTTGTTGTGAGTCAATAGATATCTAAACTTTTTTAGGCTCTTCACCACAAAAATTACATGTTTTTCCACAAAAGAATTTCTTTGTTCATATTCTTCTAAGCCTTTTCTAAAGAAAGCAATAGGTTTCTCCAGTCCTTCAGAATTTTCTTGAGTCAATATTGCAGATATGGCATCAGAACCTCCATAAGTGTAAAGGATAAAATCCTTACTAAAATTTGGGTTTAGCAATGCAGGAGCTTCTATCAAGGCCTCTTTGATAGCTTAGAAATTAGCTTTCCCTTCTTTACTCCAGTTAAAAACTAAACTCTTCTTCAACATAGTTGTCAAAGGCTTAAGTAAATCTGCAATATTAGGCAAGAAACACCTGACAAAGTTAATTCTTCCTATGAAAGATTGAAGGACTTTCTTGTGAGATAGTAGGGGTAAGTCTAAGATAGTGGCAATCCTCTTAGGGTCTACTATGATTCTTTTCTTGGATACTATATAGCCTAATAGTTTCCCTTCATGAACTGCAAACACACACTTCTTGGGATTGAGAGATATTCCAGATTCTCTACACCTTTCAAATATCTTCCTCAGATGTTTGATATGATCTGTCGCATGCTTAGAGTAAACAGTTATGTCATCTAAATAGACTAGTACAAAATTTTACATGAGGCTTTTAAAGGCCATATCCATTGCCTTTTGAAAATTAGCACCCACATTAGACAAACCAAAGGTCATCTTTTGATAAGCCATGGTTCCCCACTTGGTTGTAAATGCAGTCTTATATTGATCTTCTTCATGGACTAGGATCTAATTGTAGCCTGAATAGCCATCTAGTAATGAAAATCTCTTAGATCTAGAGACATATTGCAGAATTTGCTCCATAGATGGCAGAGGATGGTGATCTTTTAGGGATGCCCTATTAAGGTCCCCGAAGTCAACACATAGCCTAAGTTCCCCATTCTTTTTTTCTGATAGGAACAAGGTTGGAAACCCAACTAGTATGCTTGATGGGGTAAATAATTCCACTTTCAATCAGTTTCAACACTTCTTTGTGCATAAGTGGTTCAAGCTTGGGGTTGACAGGCCTTTTCTTTTGCCTGACTGGTTTGGCATTTGGTTTTAATTCAATAGTATGTTGAGAAAGTGTTTGGTTAAAACCTTTGAGGTCTTCATATTTCCATGCAAATATTTCATTGAACTCTTGAAATAATCGGGTGTAAGCTTTCTTTTCTGAATCAATATTTACCTTCCCAAATTGTAGACTTTTACTTGGCTCCAACTCTAATTCAGTACAATGTTCTTGTTGGACCACCAGGCCAGTTTTACTACTCTTAACTTGATCATCTTTATTAAAAAAAAATTCTAAGGTGACAAGACCCTTGGGTATCTTATTAGATCTGAGTTGTACCACTTGATCACCATAGTTCTGCATTAGTCTATCTTGGTTATGTTATGAGAAAACATCCTCTTCAAATAAGAATTGCAAAATTTGTTCATCATTATCAAATACTTGCCAATTAATATTATTATCAGGGATAGAAGGTCTGACAATCACTTTAATATGTTGTTGGTCTCTCCCCTTTGAAATGCTATTAGGGATATCATACTGATATCCAACAGCGGCTAATCTATCTGTATTCTGATTTAGTTTCCTAGGGATAGCAACAATATTGAAAGAATGGAAACCTTCAATTGCATCTTAAACTCAATGCTTGTATGCTCTAATTATATCACTTTTGGTTGCACTTATCCCTCTTACTTGGCTGACAAATAGCTCACTGTCACCATAAAATTTTAGGGCTTTGATCCCTCTCTTTCTTGCTCATTCCAATCCATTCACTAGGCTCTCATATTCAACAGTGTTGCTAGTGCAAGAGAAACTAAACCTAAAGGTTGTATAATAATTTTCTCCACTAGGAGAGACTAACATAGCACCACCACCATAACCATGTCTGCTTCTAGCACCATCAAAGAATAGCTCCCAAACTTGGTTGTTCTGATCCTCTGATCTAGTATCCATTTTAAAAAGAGTTGGCTCTATGGATTCATGTTCATGCAACAAATAGTTTCCCAAACCAGTATCCCAAATAAAATTGGCTTGGGCCTCTAAAGCTTTCTCTAATTCTAAATCATCTAGATAGATATTTGGGATACCCTCTATTTTAGTGTTTTCTTCTCTGATGATTGGGAAGTCATTACTGTCAAGTGCAAGGTAGCTTGTATTGATTTAATTGGACACATAAGGTTCTATATGGTGTGATGCCAATGATTCAGACTTGATAGTAACCTTAGTTCCATACCTTGTATGGAAAAACATGTGAGACCAGTCAGAAGAAAGATAGTCTCCTATCTTGGTTGTAAACTCCCTTGATAAGCATATGGAAAATAAGGCAGGGAGGTCTATGATGTATATGTCAAGTAGGATAGAGAAATTGGGGCTAGCATGGAGGATTAAATTGGTATCCTTGACTACACCTATTGTGTTTACTAAGGAACCATCAAGCTGGGTAACCCTCTTTTGAAAAGGTTCATATTTCAGTCCCAATTGGTCAACCACTTTCTTAGGCATGACAGTGCTAGTAGCTCCACTATCTACCATACAATTATGTACTAAATATTTTCCAATAATTAAAGATACATAAAAGGGAGGTGGTTTCAAGTTCCTACATTGAATTTCATTTGCTTTGGAGTTGCTTCTTAGAGCCTCCTTTTCTTGATCAGTTTTGACCAACATTGGCTTTGTTGTATATTTTGCGGGTTGAGGAGTTGAAACTTCACCCATAGCCTTCTTCAAGATTTTAGGCTGCCCTAGAATAGCCAAAGAGTCCCACATAGACATAGTAACATTTGATTTCTTCATATTGTCCACAACGTTGAAAGGCATTGTTGTGTGTTCTCTTTGGTGTGCTTTCACTATGATAGGATCAACCTCCTTGGAAGGTTGATTTTCCTTGATTACAATGATGGGGACCTTCTTCAGTATGATAGGAGTAAATGGTTGTGAAGATTTTTTAGATTTAGAATATTTATCCCTATCTCTCATTTGCTCCATGTCTTGAACTCTTCTTTTAGACCTAGTGTTGGCAGCAATTGGGGATTCACCATTAAATCCATTGAAATCTTGTTTCTCCCAATTAGGGAGAGCGGTCTCATCAGCATATGCTTCTTGTTGGGTAGGTGGCCCACTAGAAGAAACCTCTAATTGTATATTCAAAGCATTCTGCACCATAAGTGCTTGGTGTACCCTTCCATTTAGACATGTTGTCTGGATATGGGATAGATTACAAGGATAACACCATTACATCTCTGCAGAAAGATTATTTTGACTTGGGACCACATCCTTGACTAGATTTACAGAGTTAAGAGGCATCAGATTATAAGGTTGGAACTGCCTTTGATTAAAAATTTTCCTTTTTCCCTGATAGCGTCCTTGATATGGTGGCCTATTTTGCTGGTAAGATTGTCCTTGATTTTGATACTACTGATTAGGACATTGATTCTACTGTTGATAGGATGGTATACTCCCCTGATCCTATTTCTTTAAGTTGGTCAGCTCCTTGGTTATAGTTTGCAATAAGTTGGTCATTTCTTGCTGATGACTTTGCATCTTTTGCTGACTGTCTCTTAATTCAAGTAGCTCTTGAGAAGGGACCACTTTTGATTCCTCACTACTTGTACTAGCCTGAGTTTCTACTATAGTGGGTATAGGGGTAAAAGGGGGTATTTACAGAGGTGTAGTAGGTTGAATATTAGGAAAGATAGGAATGGGTGGCCTTCTAGCTATCATGCCTACCTAGATCAAACAATTTTCAGCCTTGATAGCTATGTCAAAAGCCTGAGGTAACGAGGTACCTCCCATGGATTGGATCATGACAGAGATCTGACCATTCAAACTTTGCAAGAAGTATAGGAAAGCATGGTCAGCTGACAGTCTTACTAAGATAGGTATTCTATTCCATGTCTTGAGGAATCTATTATTGAAATCTGTCATTTGTTCTTGAGGATCTCTCTTTATGGTTGTTAGTTTCTCAACCAAAGATAAATTATCTGATTTTTCCTCAAAGTATCTACTTAATGAATCTCCTAATCCATCCTGTGAATTAATAGAACCAACAACAAGAGTTATAAACCATTCTAAGGCCTTACCTTTAAAAGAGGCTGCTAATAGCTTGGTAGCCACATCTTTTGTGATATTGTATATACTACAGATAGTAGTCACATCTCTTATATGTTCAAAAGTTATTGTTTGTCCTTCACCTGTGAAATTAGGTAGACTTTTGAGTGCTACCAAGGGCACATCATGATTTTGAGAAAAGTTTAAAGGACTTCCTTGGTTGAAGGGTGCAAAGGCAAACTGTCTAGCCATTGCAGGAGCTATGGTTTGCTAAGCAGCAACTATGTGAGTTGTATTTAAGGGTGGAGCTGAATCTTCTTGTAGCTCTCTAGTTAGAGATCTTCCTCTTCTTTTTTAATGAAAAGGAAAAGGTCTCCTTTTTGAAGTATCAGGTGGTGTATACTGTACCCTCCTTGTAGGGGGTGTTCTTTGAGATGATCTATGGTAACTTCTTTTCAGGGGTAGCTACAAGAACTTAGAAGGCTTTGAACTTCTTGTCTCGACCTTTCTCATAAACTTTGAACAGGACTATATCTTCTATTCTTCACCAATGGAGTCACTAGATATACTTGAAAAGAACAACCTCTCTAGGTCTATATTATGCAATCAGTATATCAGAGATAGTATATCCTTTGAAAGTAAACTTCTTTTATGGTCCCACCAGGCATGCCAGAACTGTTATACTCTAAATTTTGCATCCTAGATCAAGCTCTCATAGTCCTGATAATCTAGTATAACATGGGAATAATCTCTAGTTTGTGGGACCTTTGCTAACTGAGATGAGACCTCCAGGTTCTAGGCTGGTTTCTCTTGGATAATCACCCAAATTTGCTTCTCAACATGAAAGTAAACTCTTGAGGGAAAAGGGATAGAAAGAATGCATGGAAGGGAAATAAATGAATAAGAAAACTATCCTACTAGGTGATACAATGAAAATGATATGAACCACAACACAATGAGTGAGATCAGCACACAAACTTAGGTCTAGGAGAACACAACTTTTTGAATAGGTTTACATAAATATTTCATAGAGAGGTCTGAAATAGAAAGAGGCTATTCAAGGAAAGAAAAGATTTCATAAACAATAGCTTTCCTAATAAATTTAGACATAGAGTACAACCTGCAAACAAACATTCACTTCTACAACTAGGTACAGGAATGAGATAGAGTGACAAGGGATTGAAGAATATCCACAAACTCATTCAAATCAAATCATCCACAAGAGTACACATGAATTGCAGAAAGGAAGAAGGTTCAGGAACCCTAAGATATCTCTGAAAACATTCAATATACCCAATTCAATAAGAGAAATTCAAACAAGGAAGACATGAGGGTAGAAAATATGTCACAGAATACCTTGCAATATCTGAATATCAATGAAAAAGTTACAACTACTGAAAACCAGAGGGCAGAGAGACGCCACATATAATTTTCATCAACTAGAAAATCTTCCTAAAATGCTTTGAAACTAACTTATATACACTACTCCTCTAGCACATAGGCTCAAGAGTCAATATCAGTCTAGAAATTAGGGTTTTAATACATTTATAATAGAATAATTAGAAACCCTAACTCTATCATTTCTTCTCATCAATGTCATTCATAAATATCTTGATCGATCAGATATAGCTTGAATATCTTTCCAATCACCATAACTATACCTCTGAGAAGTCGACCAATCCATCTAATTTCTTCTGCAAGTCAGTTCTGTCATAACTATAGAGATCAGATATATGAATTTTAAAATATTTGAAAGATAACGGCTATAGCTGGCATGAGATATCTACATCAATGGCTAAGATTCAAATTTGATTTTATTTTAAAGCGTAGCTACAGATCATTTTACTTTACACGTGCACCATATCATAACCTCAGGTTACATTTTATTATTTTCACTCAGTCTCTTGATCTTTTCATTAACCCTGACTTTGTCATGAGAATAAGCGACAAGCGTTAGATCTCCTTTGAATTAGACGATAGTCGAGAAGTCTCTGAATGTTTTTTGGCATATTCCCTTCCTTCACAAGATAACCTGACTAAAGAAAGTCTCATAATCATTAGATAATTTAGAATATTTGGTCTACATCATGTGATCACCTGACTGGATGCATAGAACCCGGGTCCACGTATTGCCATGTGTCACTTTATTATTTGTTTATCACTGCCTTGTCACCTCTGACACCGACATCAACACTGATCTTAACTTAACCCATCTCTAACCATGAGTTCATTTAGAGACCTTGCGAAAATGAAATCTCATGATCTCTGATCATTTTTCTTAACCCTGATCCCATCACGAGACCTAACAAATGAAAGGCTTTGACCTGACCTAGCCTAAACTCAAGTTATATCTACAGGGTTAGAAATATACTAAGTCGCGAGGTCTCTGGATCCTTTGTTAACTCTGAGTTACTTTATGAGATCATGTGATTTCCCTTTGATCAAACACGATCCACAAATCATCACTGAGTCTCTTGATCAAATGAGAATATTCCTTTCTTTATGGAGACTGCGCGACTAAGGCAATCTCAGGATCGCTAGATGATATGGAATATTCCTTTTCCATTATGCAACTAGGAGACTAAAGGCAAATGAAAATGTGCAAATGGAATTTAGGGAACTTAAGGGGCCCTAAAAGGTAATGAGAAAATAGAAAGGCGTGGCTGAGAAACTAGGGTTTATACCCAATTCATAGGGTTTTTGCATACTTAGGTTATTTTTTATGAACAAGGTAAAAATAGAGAACTGAAAAGATAGCAGAGGACATAACCAAGACCAGAAAATTAATGATCTTTCTCACAGGCTAGGCTCAACCCTTGTGGGAGCCATATTTACTCCACCTATAGCCAAAATTTACCAAATGAGGAAAATTTAGGTAACAGTTACACAATTGTCTACATCCAGACCGAGCACAATTGGTGAATGGAAAGAGTTTTTAGTGTTGACCGAGATCAATCGGGTATTGAAGATGTTCAGTGTTGACCGAGATCAATTGGGTATTGAAGATTTTTAGTGTTGACCAAGGCACTTGGGAAATTTAGTCATGGTCAAGCATTAAAGAAACTTAGTGTTAATCGAGTTGATTATTCAGTGTCAGCCGACTAACAGTGGTTTATATTCTATAATTAATTGGTTAAATAAGGCTGACTGAATTGTTATTGATTACTTATTTAGAAGTATATTCAAGCTGACTTGATAGGGATTATCATATATATGAAAGGTCAAGTTTGGATTGAATGTGCAAGAGTGTGTGAAAAGTTGAAGATAAGAAGAAGTGTGGAATTCTGTGATATGAAGAGTGAAGGAAAAATAAGATGGGACTCTGATTGAGTATAGAACACTCAAAGATGCAATAGAATATTTGATCAAAAAGGATCTAGTTATAATCAGAATAGAGATCTGAATCAAAAAAGATGGTTTCTTACACATACAGGTTAATTCATTGTTACTTTCTAACAATTGTAGCAGTGATCTCAAATCTCTTAACAGAGTAGACTTAACAATCTTTTTGTAAATCCTCTCACAAGGTTGCATTTCTATGTTGAAGTGATGAAGACCTCTAACAAGGCCACTCCTCACAGGGTGATTTAAATCCTCTAATAGGGTCACACCTAATAGTGTGTTTTGTAATATTTAACAGGGTTGGATCCTAATAGGGCTCACTTCAGAAGAGTGAAAAACAATAACTAGTTACATTGGTGGTTTTTCCCATATTGGGTTTCCATGTTAAATCTTGGTGTCACCTGTGTATATGTTATTTTTTTCATGCTTTATGCATTGGATATCATAAAGATTTCTTTGACACCTGAGTTACAAAAGAATATCTTAATTGACCAAGTAACAGTGTTATATTATTTAAGACATCTAAGGGATAAAGGATTTGTTTTGGAGTAACTGATTCACCCCTCCCCTCTTAGTTAATTATCTCATTTCCAACAATTGGTATCAGAGCATCAAGTGCTTTTAGAGAAGGTTTCAAGGCCTCAGATAAATATTAGAGATGTATTACAGAAGGGAGATCCCAAAGCTAAACAAATACAACTTCCTTGTGTGGCAAGAGATGATGAAGCTACATCTATCTACTATTCGAGATGTTGGTTTGCAATTTTTGGACATAAAATATGTGGAACCAACAACAACTATGACTGTGGAAAAGATAATGGAATGAAAGATTCATAACATAATGATGATTGATATAGCTTCTTCACTCAGCTACTCAGAATTTGATGAACTCAAGGACTACCCTACAACCTATGATATGTGGAATAAATTATAGGACATTCATGGAGGAGATGCAAATGTAAAGAGAGCCAAAGCAAAAAGTCTCAGAGGACAATTTGAATAGATTAAAATGAAATAAGGAGAAGAAATTACAAGATACAGTGAAAGAATCAAGAAGATTGTTAGTGTCATCAGAGCTGCAATAGGAATAATTGAAGATACAACAGTGGTCAGTAAGGTATTAAGAACTTTACTTCCTATCTATGCTAGTAGAGTTTCAGCTATTCAAGAGATGAGGTGCAAGAAGGATATAACTCTAGATACATTAGTTGGAAGGCTTACAAATTTTGAGCTAGACAACTTTGACAATTATTCTCCTAGCTCTAGAACTCTTGAGTCTACATTCAAAGCTAAATTAAACCTTAGTAAGTAGGATAGATAATCAAAAGGAAAGAAGATTGAAATTGATAGTGATGATGAAGATCTAGACATCATTGAAGCATTAGTTGCAAGGAGAGATGCCAAAGGAAAATACAAAGGTAAAATGTCATTGATTTGTTTCTCATACAATGAGGTTGGTCACATTGCTACCAAGTGTCCGAACAAAGAAGACAAAGATGAGAAAAAGTTCAACAAGTAAAAAGGCAAGAAAGATTTTAAGAACTAAGAGAGCTACAAGGACAAAGGTAAGAAGTCTTGTTATATTGCTAAGGATTCTGATAGTGATGAAGAAGAAGATGAAATGGTTTATATTTCTATTAAGGATGAGTTAGAAGAAGAATATGAAAAGACAACATTTTTCTCACATATCAGTAAAAATGAAACATGGATAATTGATAGTGGTTATTCTCATCATATGACTGGTGATAAGACAAAATTTGAACATCTTGAGCACTATGATGGTGGGAGCGTCAATTTTGGGAATGATGAACCCTGCTATGTGAAAGGAAAAGGTTGCATTACTCTGACAGAAGGAATCAAATGTGATAATGCTTATTGGGTTGAAGGTCTAAGGAGAAATCTACTCAGTGTAGCACAACTAAAAAACATTGGCTTCAAGGTAGAATTGATGAATGGCAAGGACAAGCTCCTAGATGGTAAAGGGAACCTAGTTGGAACTGGAAGGAAAACAAAAGGTAATCTATTATATCTTGATCTCACTGAAAGTTCATGCTTCATTGCATAAGTAGAAGAAAGTTGGATATGACATAAAAGGTTGTGTCATGTAAATTTTGATAATCTGGTAAACATAAGAAAGAACAAGAGAGTCAGAGGTATTCCTATTTTGAAGAAGCCTGAGTTAGCAATATGAAAACAATGTCAAATCAGAAAGATGAGCAAGACAATTTTCAAAAGCAAGAATTACAATATTGTTGAAATCTTAGAATTGGTACATGCTGAACTTTGTGGACCAATTAGAACAACAAGCTATACTAGAGAGAATTATTATTTTCTAGTTTTTTGATGATCATTCTAGAATGATGATTGTCATGTTTATCAAGCAAAAATCATAAGCTTTTCATAAATTCAAATGGTATCTTGAAAGAGTTGAAAAGGAAATAGGAAAGAAACTAAAATGTCTAAGATCTGACAGAGGAGGAGAATTCATTTCTAATGATTTCAATGAATTTTGTAATAAAAGAGGAATCAAAAGACAAGTATCTACCCCTAGTACACCATAACAAAATGGAATAGCAGAAAGAAGAAATAGATCCATTATGGATTGTGCCAGAACCCTAATGATTGAAAAGAATGTTGTTGCCAAATACTGGAAGGAGGCCATCAACACTACAGTGTTCACCATGAACCAAGTTCAAGTAAAGAAAGGTAGTAACCAGACACCTTTTGAATTATGGTATGGCTATAAACCTAATTTTCATTATTTCAAAGTATTTGGAAGTAAATGTTACATCTTGAAGGAAGTAATAAATGGAAAACTTGATGAAAAAAGTGATGAAGGAATATTCCTAGGCTACTCATGTAAAAGAAAAGCATACAAATGTCTGAATATTACTACTCATAAAGCCATAGAAAGTGTACATCTCAATATTGATGAGTTTGCAGAAAGATGTGAAGAGAAGATCAGTAAAGAGCCTAAAGACTATAGGAACTTTGTGTATCATGAACTTGATACTATGCCTATGACTCGAGCAATGGTGATTGGACAACATAATTATCAACCGCTAAATATACTAACACAAATTGTACAACCTAAGTTGTAGACTATGCAACCTAAGCTGTTGGTAGAAGAGACCGAGTCATAGACAAAGGGAACCCAGTCTCAGACAGTGGGACCTGAGTCACAGAAAGAGGAACCTGAGTCACAGACAGTGGAACCCAAGCATCATACATAAGAACATGAAAGAATGTTTGAGAATGATGGACCTAGTGGATCAAGTCCAGAATCAAGACTGAAGGATCCAGTACTTTCTAAATATGTTAGAAGGCATCATGCACCTAAGAAAATAATTGGAGATCAGATAGAAGGTGTAATGACAAGGAACAAAATCAAAGGTACATATTTACTAAGTGAATTTGAACCTAGAACTATTAAAGATGCACTGAATGATGAAAGTTGGATAGAGGCAATGAATGAAGAAATTGAGCAGATTGAGAAGAACAAAACATGGAATCTTGTGTCTAGGCAAAAGGACAAGAATGTGATTGGAACCAAGTGGGTTTTTAGAAATAAGATGAATGAAAATGGTGAATTTTCTAGAAACAAGGCCGGACTAGTTTGTAAAGGATATGCTCAAGAAGAGGGTATTTATTATGGAGAAAATTTTGCTCCATTTGAAAGACTTGAAGGAGTCAAAACTCTTCTGGTATATGATGCACATAAAGGATACAAAGTATGTCAAATGGATGTGAAATCTGCATTTCTGAATAGAATCCGAGAAGAAGAAGTCTACATTGAGCAACCTAAAGGATTTTTTGATCCTAGCAGAAGGAATATGGTTTGCAAGCTACACAAAGCATTGTATGGACCAAAGCAAGCACCCAGAGCCTGGTATGAAAGACAACATGGTTACCTAGTAAAAATTGGATTTTAGAGAACCAATGATAATAGTATCTTGTACATCAAAGAAGGACCACAAAACAAAATATTGTTAGAAGATATACTTTTTGATGACATATTATTCACTGGATATGATGACTTATGCAAAGCATTCTCTATAGCTATGAGTAAAGAGTTTGAGATGTCTATGTTTGGTGAGATCAAATTCTTTGTTGGACTACAAGTTCATCAAATGAAAGATGGTATCTACATTACTCAATCAAAATATATCAAGGAGATACTCAAGAAATTTGGAATGGAAGATTCCAAACCTGTTGGAACACTCATGTGTATTGGACAAAAATTGTCTAAGGATGCTAATTCAAAGGAGGTAGATCAGACCAACTACAGATCCATGATTGGAAAATTGCAATATATTGTTCACACCAGACCTAATATTGCATTAGTAGTTGGTATTGTTGCAAGATTTTCAGCTAATCCCAGAGACAATCACCTAATGGAAATCAAAAGAATTTTGAGATATCTGAAGGGTACTGAAGACTATGGTTTATGGTATAAGAAAGGTGGGAACTTTGATTTGAAGACATTCACTGATGTTGATTGGGATGTAAATGTTGATGACAAGAAAAGAACCACTCGTGGAGCTTTCTTTCTTGGAAAGAGGTTAGTTTCTTGGACTAGCAAGAAACAAAATTGTAGCTCTCAGTATATAGCAGAGGCAGAATATGTTGCTGCAACAATGAACTATTCAAGCATCATATGGTTCAAGAAGTTGTTGTGAGGAATGAACGAAGAAGTAAAAGAACCAACTATTATCTACTGTGACAACACTAGTGCCATTAAAATTTCAAATAATCCTGTGATGCATACCAAAACCAAGCATATAGAAATAAAGTATCATTTCTTGAGGGAATTGGTACAAAATAAAGAAGTATGGTTGGAATATGTGAGTACTAAAGAACAAGTTGCAGACATATTCACCAAACCTTTACCTAAGGATGCATTTTTTTATCTTAGAGGAAAGCTAGGGGTTCTTCCCCTAACTAAAGCTCACTAAAATACAATTTAGTGATGCATCAACCCGAGCCAGAGTGAATATTTTTCAGTTGATGCAGGAACATCAGAGCCCATTGTAGATGAATTAGTACATTCAGGTACATTACAACTTCAAAGAGAAATGGTATTGACTATTGGTATTGATATTTAGTATTTGTGGAGGTGGGGTCTTTGGCATCTATTGTCAAAGAGGGAGATTTTGATATAATACAAAAGAAATTAATCAAGAAACAGAGTTTGATGTCAGAGGGAGAAATCTTATCAAGAGATAGAGTTTGATGAAAGAGGGAGTTTTTGGATGAGAATTAGAATGAAGCTAAAGACATTAAAGAAAGTTTTTTGTTGCTCTACAATTCTTTGTATTATGACATTTTGTGTTTCCATCAATGCCAAAGAGGGAGATTGTTGAGGACAATTATTCAATTGTGTATTGTCATTGATGTTACACATGTATTTACACTTATGTAGTGATGTTACACAAATGTCTACATCCAGACCGAGAACAGTTGGTGAATGAAAAGAGTTTTTAGTGTTGACCAAGATCAGTTGGGTATTGAAGATGTTTAGTGTTGGCCGAGTCACCCGGGGAATTCAGTCATAGTCGGGCATTACAGAAACTCAGTGTTAACCGAGTTGATTATTCAGTGTCAGCTAAATAACAATGGTTTACATTCTATAATTAATTGGTTATATGAGGCTGGATGGATTTTGATTTATTACTTATTTAGAAGTATATTCAAGTCAAATTGATAAGCTTATCATATATATGAAAGGTCAAGTTTGGATTGAATGTGCAAGAGTGTGTGAAAAGTTGAAGATAAGCATAAGTGTGGAATTTTGCGATATGAAGAGTGAAGGTGAAATCAGATGGGATTCTGATTGAGTATAGAACACTTAGAGCTGTAATAGAATATTTGATCAGCAAGGATCTAGTTATAATCAGAATAGAGATTTGAATTAGAAAAGGTAGTTGCTTATACATATAGGTCAATTCATTGTTACTTTTTGAAAATTGTAGCAGTGATCTCAAATCTCTTAACAGAGTAGACTTAATAGTCTTTTTGTAAATCATCTCACAAGGTAGAATTTCTATGTTAAAGTAATGAAGACCTCAAACAAGGCCACTCCTCACAGGGTGATTTAAATACTCTAATAGGGTGACACCTAACAGTGTGTTTTTTAACCTTTAACAGGGTTGGATCCTAATAGGGCTCACTTAAGAAGAGTGAAAAATAGTAACTAGTTATATTGGTGGTTTTTCCCATACTGGGTTTCCATGTTAAATCTTGGTGTCACATGTGTATATGATATTTGTTTCAAGCTTTATGTTTTTGCACTTAATCACTAAAGTATAATTGCATTGGATATCATAAAGATTGCTTTGACACCGAAGTTACAAGAGAACATCTTAATTGACCGAGTAACAGTGTTATATTATTTAAGACATATAAGGGACAAAGGATTTGTTTTGGAGTAACTGATTTACCCCTCCCCTCTTAGTTACTTATCTCATTTCCAACAATACTATGGATATATATGGTAATGAGATAGTGCAATTTTCACAACTGAGATAGATGATCACATGGAGACATTTGTTGAAGAATAATCATGAAGATATATGATGCTAGAAGATAGTCGAAAACATTGATGATATGATTCTTGTCGACGAAGATGTTCGATATACTAGAAATAATATCTATTATCAGAAGTAGAACCATCTAGATAAGCATATGGTCTAAACACCATAATGACTACATGAAGTATCATTTGTTGAATTATCTTAGACAAATCACATGTGATTTGTTAACAACTATTATTATTATCCTTATGACCGACAAGTATTGCAAACACAAATGTTATTTACTCCTTAATTGTAACTAATGTTCAATTGTTGATCCTAGGGTTAGGTTCTTATGAAGAGACACATTGGTCTGAAGCTTGTATGCATATCTTGGACTTTATATAAATAGGGATTCCAAGACCATGTAAAAGGGGAAATACCATTATCATTATCATTCTATCAGATTGGATATATTAGATCAACATTGTAACATGAACTTGGATGTACCATTTTTTCAAAATCAATAAAGATAAGTGCCTTTTCTTTCATCTGTGGGTAATTGATTCAGCTTCATTTTTTGATTAGTCCCTTGGATAAAATATTTTTATTTTCTTCAAAGTGATAGTTAGATGTTGCATACTTTTAATTAAATTTACATCTTTATTATCAATTTGTCTTTTCATCTTGCTTGGTTAAATTCAATTGATTTGTGGCCATAATCAATTGGTCTGTCATTTGAAAAGTTAAATTCAATTGAAATAGCTATGGATTTATCTAGAGATATATGCTCATTTGAACACCTTTGAAGTGATATATTTCATTCAAACTATCTCTAAGGTTGTACATACGGTTGGGATGATTTTGACTCTATTGCCCGTGATAGAATAAGGCACTGATGTATTCATTTATTGGATTATGGTTATTCAATTCATTGTTTAATTCTTGTGACATCCTATCCATATGTTCATTTCAATTTGCATATATATTTACTAAATATTATTTCAATTACTCAAAACATTTTAGTTTTGTTGTTTATGATATATTGCTTTCAGTTGGATTTGTTTCAAGGGCCTTAGCCATACTTGAGAGAGAGGATTTGAGGTGTGTTCTATCTTCTATAAAAAGCCTTAATACTTGAAGGATAATTTTAAGGTATATGCCTACCAACCTTGGTTTTGTAGAGCCATAATTGTAGAAGGTTCAACCTTGCCTTGGTTGAATCTTGTTAGTTGGCAAAATCATTTGGGTTTCCCAACATTGGATTGGCACGTCCATAGGAAATCCAATCTATTGATTTGAGCACCAATAGATTGGAAACTCTACCGGGGAGAGTTTATCACAATAAGAATTATGAAGTTACCTAGAGTTTCAAATTTTGCACTTTAGAGAATAATTGCACCAGTTTGTTTGAAAGTGCATTTTTCTAGAAGGAAGAATCTAGAAGACCAGCAATCAACATTTTCCTTGAAAGAGGTGGCGTCTCTACAATTTTGATGCAGTTGTATTTTAGTAAATTAATTTTATCGTCCTAAGTTTTCAGGTGGGGTAGAAGATCCCTGCATAAAGAAACCAATGATCATACAGAATTGGATTTTAAGAATCAACCAAGGAGGGAAAAAAGGTTTGATTCAAAAATAGCTTTTTCCAATTTTAAATAATCTACTAAAAGACAATATGACAACAATGAAGATCCTCAGTCCAACCATAGTAGTGAGGATGAGAATAGGAATCTTTTCTTTTCAAATACAAACCAATGTAATTATAAAGTGATCAAGATGATGAGGAGGATGAAATTGATAGAAGGATACAACATACAATTGAAGAATTTTCCAATCTTATTCCAGATAGGAAGAAGTTTGCTAAGGCCTTCAGAAAATAGCTTGATGATCTTTTTGCAAAGTTTGGAATAACTAGGGATCAAATCATTATACCCATAGGAAGTAGAAGAGGATCTTAACAGGGTAATGAAGAAGAGAGGGGTGGAAATGAAGAAAGAAATCAGAATGGCAAACAATGAAGTATACTCCTCCTCATAGAAAATATGTCGATAAAATTTTAAAGAAGACTTATGACAACCCATTATTTCAACAAAATAATGGAAATGCAAGAAGAAATAATAATGACCATTGAGGGTAGTTTGATAATTGTAATCATGGACAACAAAATCATGCTAACCAAGATAATAATCAAATGAATCAAAATCATAGAAATAATAACAACCAAAATAATATGGGACAAAGGATGAATAATCAAGGTGGAAATCATGCTAATGCTAGACCTCATATGGTCAATTAAAGATATAGAAAACTTGATTGCAATGGTATTGTAGGATTCCCAAATCATGTGTCTAATGAGTTAAGGAATGTAATTCCTAAGTTATCAGGAAATGGAGTTGAATCTCTAGAGGGGCACTGCATAAATCTAAAAAATACCATTGATGAGATAGAAGAATATAATGAAGATGTATCCATGAAATTATTTTTTCAATCCTTAACAGAATAGGCTATTGAATGATATAGGGGATTACCAGATCAGTCTATATCTAGTTGGAAATATTTTGTAAATTAGTTTGTGGAGAAATTCAGAGAGCAGAATGATACATCTTTTGCTTCCCATGAATTGACCAGTATAAAAAAGAATCAAAATGAGTCAGTTAAGGATTTTAACAAGAGGTTCAATAAAGTGTTGAATAGAATTCCAAGAGATATAAGACATGTTGAATCCTTTTTGATAGATTTTTACATGATTTCCTTTGATAATAAGACAAATTATGAAATCAAATCTCATAAGCCATGTACTTTAGTACATGCTTTCAAAATTGCTATAACTGTTGAGAATGATAGTAAGGCATATGAAAGAATTAGTAAGAGGGAGGACACTCGATTGTTCAATCCAAAATGTCCTAAGCAGTACATAGATGAAGATAAATTAGATAATCTTATGAATATGATGAAAGGCCTCCAAATGAGTAATGCAAAATATAACTTCAAATACAACTAGAGTAATAGAACACAATTTAGAAATGACAGATACAGATTGTAGGATATGCCTTATAATACAACATGGAAGGATGGAAAACCAGTGAACAAAGAATTGCATACTCTGAATCCATTGTCAAAAGGAAATCATATGTTGGAGGAAAATCCTTGGTGTGATGTATGTAGGTTGCCTCATGCAACAGAGCAATGTTTACTAGAACAAGCTATTATAAAACCAGATGAAGAAGATGATAATCCTCAACCTACTATGTATGCATTATCAATAGATCCCATGTGGGGATATGATGATTATAGTTCTTCAGATGAATACTACTATAAAAATCACCTCAACAGAGTGTACTGGTATGGGGATTATCAGGAAAGAACTTCAGGGTTGAGAAAATTGACAGAAGAAGAAAAAGAGCAAATATAATAGCTACAGTTGAAGTAAAAAGTAATTATAGATTAAGGAATAGAAGATTGAATATAGAATAAGGGAAATCTAACCAAGGAAGTGATCCAAATAAGGTAAATCACAAAGAGATTACTCAAGAGAAATAGGTAGAACCTCATGACTTTCCAAAAATAGAAAAAGTAAAAGTGATTAGTAAATCTCTTCCCAATGAATGTGCTTTTATGTCTAATGCATTATCTCAGGTTAAAATATATGTTCCTTTGCTTGAAATAGTTAAAATACCTGAATGCAAAAATGAAGCTTTGAAAATATTGTCTAATGTAGGTAATAAGGAAGATCTTAACCAAGAAGTAAAGGATCCTCCAGCTATTTATCTAGTAACTACACTAAACAAAAATGGAAATAAAATTGATCCATTCTATCTTACATTGTTAATAAACAATAAAATGGTGAAGAATTGTATGATAGACTCTAGTGTAGTAGTAAACATTATGCCTAATGATGTTATGAAAGAATTAGGAATGAATGTTGATACCAGATCTGGTAGATGTTATGCCATGGATAATAGATCAGTTCCTGTTGTAGGTATAATCGAAAATGGTGAGTTTAAATTTCCTATATGTCCAAAAATATCATATAAAATAGATATTACTGTTGCTGATATCCCTGCCAATCATGGAATTCTTTTGTCTAGAAAATGGTCTAGTTTAGTAGGAGGTAGTATTCAATTATATCTTTATTATGCTTCTATCTCAGCGAATGGAAGGAGTGTAATAATTGACAGGGAGACTCAAAGTCCATATATTATCAAAGATGTGGATCCAAGCCTGGTCACACATTTATATCACTCTGATATGGATAAATTTCAGGTAAGTATTTCAAAAGATGCAATGCAAAATACTGAATCTATTGGGTTACATGCATAAGTAAGTAAAAATACAATTTGGAAAATGTATTTTTATGGTGCTTGTTGTAGGGATGGTAATGGAGATGGTGTTATTTTCTTTGCCCTGATAAGAAAATATTTAAATATTCCTTTTCACAAGATTTCAAATGCACTAACAATGTTGTAGAGTATGAAGCCCTATTACCTAGTTTGAGAATATCTAGTAAACATGGAATCAAGTGTTTAAGTATCTTTGGAGATTATAAATTAATTTTTTCTCAAGTTAGGAATAAATTTGTTGCTAAGCATCATCCTCTTAAAAGGTATAGAAATGAAGTGTGAGATTCTATAGAATATTTTGATGCTTTTTCTATTAACTAGATAGATAGATAAGAAAATATCCTTGCAAATTTTATGGCTAATTTGGCATCAAAGCATAATGACATTCCTTGTGAAGACATAGTCCAAGTAGAAGTTAAAACTAGGCCTATTGTACCTGATAATGTTATTAATTGGCAAATCTTCGAGGATGATCAAGATATAATCATATTTTTAGCATGTGAGAAAGAGTATGAAGATCAATTGATAGACTTAAATTATCATGTTGAGATAGAGGATGGGAAATAAATGTTGTTTGGAAAGGAAGTCATTCAGCTTAAGACCAATAAGGTTCCAAAAGGCCTTGTATTACTGGAAAGATTGTTTGTTAATTGGTGTAGGAGCACCTAGGCTATACTCAAAGCCCTAGTTAGTTTTGGCTTGTAACTGACTCTAGCTAAGTCAGTATGTTTTTTCTTAGAACTTAGAAGGTATTTTTTTTTTTTTTAACTAGGTGAATTAGGGGTTAGTGCTAATTTCAATCTAGTTTAGTTTAGTTTGCTTTTAAGTGTTTAGTCCTTAGAATATGCCTAAATTTGGGAAATGGGGTCTAAATGTGTCCTAGACCTATGTAAGGTGAGAAAGATGCTTAAAGAGGAATTAATGATTTTAGTTCATAAATTTGTATGGGTTAGAGGCCCTAAAAGATAATTTGCATCATAAATACAAAAGATGCTCAAAAGTTGTCATGACAACATTTGCAACTTTTTGCAAATGTTGCATGCAACTCGACAACTTTGGATTCTGGCCCTCATTCTAGGAGTGGGAAATCAATGATAGTGGTATGAAATGGTTGAGGAAGAATCTTATGATACTCTATGGATCATTTCCTAAGGTAGATTGATTGTAAGAAAGTTTTTGAGAGCAATAGAGCAAGTGTTCTGAGATACAGAGTACATTCAACTTATTTGAATGTTCTTGGTATTTTAATGGATTGAAATACTTGATCTATTTGTGGATTCGTGTAGTAGGAACATATTCAAGACTTTTTCATTTAGGGAGAAAGTAGTGTAGTGTTGATTTGGTAGCCTTAGGAAATTGTTTCCGTTTTAGGGAGTTTGCTGGTCCAGTTGAGTGTAATTTTGGTTTTATGGCTCCCCCATGAAATCCAACCATGGGAAAATCAAAAGGTTAGATGAATGAGTTAGGGGAGCCTCTTTATAGTGTACATATGCAAGTAGGGGGTTAGAGGAGTCAATTTTCTATTTTTATATCCATGCCCTAGGTGAGCTAGGACTGTTCGGTTAGGTGTATGGAAGAGGAAAAGATGAATGCAGAGAGACAAGGGTGTGTATGAAAGTTCTAAACCAAGTGTGGTCCCAGAGTCTTTAGGGTCTTATAGATCCCTAGTTACGAGTTCAGAGCTCATCCAATCCATTTGGATAGATTTTTCCATAGAAGTCAGTGGACTACTTGTGAAGCGACAAAATAGGCCTAATAGCCCTACAATTCAGGATGGAGGTGTATGGAAGGCTTGGGGACCCTAGAACTTGAAAATATTTTAGGTCTTAAAAAAGGGTATTAGGATCCTAGATTAGTTTTAGGGGTTATTTGGAATATTTAGGAGTAAATCCAGAAAAACCCTCTGGGTAGGGCTAATTGGTCAAGTAGGCCTAATAGGACCATTTTAAGAGAAGATTTGGAACTTGACTAAATTGGTATTAAAGACCCATTAAAATGGGAATGTATGGATGAATAATGAGAATACAAGTAGTAGAAAAGACCCTTGTAGCATTTTTGGAATTGGTATGAAGGGTTTAGGTTTGGAATCCTTCAAAGAAAGTATGAAGCATTGAGACAAAACTAATGGTAGTTGAACTTCAAGGTGAAACACAAGAAGAGTGACTCTTAGAGAAGAGTTGTAATAGTCTTAGGCTTAGTGTCTTGAGGCTATGGAATTAGGATGCTAAGTGGATTTGGGAAAGAAAATTCCTGTCTAGAGAATTGTGTGAGCACACCTTGGGGGAACTTCTATCAGATTGCTATCAGAGCATAGTTGATCAGACTTGTGGTTAATGTTCCAACCAACTGAATCAGTGGAAGAGTCAATAATGGTGACTAATGTTGATCTAGCTAAGAAGGTAGATGATCAAGAAGTGGAGAATAGGATACTCTAAGATAGATTGGCTCAATTGGAGGAAAAGGTAGATGAAGTTGATGTGAAAGAAGATGAAATGAAGGATAAGGTTGAAGAGAAAGGATATTGACATTGATGATGAAGTACCTAAAGCTAACCATGTCCTTACTAAGGAGCCATTCCTGGAATCTTTAAAGGCTATGAGTGGAAAAGCACTAGAAGGAGTTCCAATCTTTACTAGAAAGATGGAGCTAGAGATAGTCCTTGACTGGATAGAGGGACTAGAAAACCATTTTGAGTGTGATGGAATCACTAAGGCTCAAAAGATGAAGGTTGCAAAATCTAGACTGAGAGGGTCTTCTCTCACTTGGTGGAAATTAATCTAAGATGAGAGAGAGAAGGAAGTAAAGAGGCCCATTGCTTCATGGAAGGATATGGTTTAAAAATTCAGAGATGATTATATCCCTGAGGATTATGAAATCCAATTGCATAGGAGAAGGCAAGGATTGAGACATAAGGACCTAGATGTAAACTCATACACTAAAGAATTTTAGAGACTTTGCATGAGATCTAGAGTTGCAGAGGATGAGAAGGTTAAGGTAGCAAGATACCTTAATGGACTAAAGTGGACCATACAAGATGAGATGAGTATTTTGACTCCAGACACCATTCAAAAGTGCCACCAAATTTCCATCAAAGTTGAAGAGAAGCTAATAAACAAGACTCTAGTACTACCAGAGGAAGAGGTAGAGGGAGAGACACTAGAGGACAGAGAGGTGGATATGGTGGAAGGATTTTTGAACCCAAGAACCAAGGGGAGAATAAATTTGTGGAGAAACAAGAAGGAAATTCCAACAGAGGGGGTTCAAATAGAGGAATTAACTCTAGTGGAAAAGGAAGAAACAATAACCAAGGTAGGGGTAACTACTTTGCAACTATGAAGTGTTACAACTGCAACCAGATGGGACATCCTACATACAGATGTCTAGAGAAGGGTTCTACTTCTCAAGAAAGTGACAAGAGAGTGAACTATGTCCAAGAAGAAAATAATTGTGGAAACAAACACCCTAAGGTTCCCTTAGAATCAGAAGAAGGTGAGAACCTTATGATGAGAATAAATTTGATTAAGGAGCCACTAAAAGAAGAGCATATTCAGAGGAGGTCATTGTTTAGAGTGAAGTGTAAGATGATGGGAAAAGTGTGTAGAGTCATTATAGACTTAGGGTCTACTAAAAATATAGTGTTAGAGGAAGCAGTCAACAAGTTGAAGATGACAAGAATACCCCACACCAATCCTTACAAGGTCATCTGGCTAAAAAAAGGGCAACATGTCCTAGTCAATGAGAAAACTTGGGTGGATTTTTCAATTGGGAGGTATAAGGAAAAAGTCTTATGTGATGTCCTACCTATGGACGCATGTCACCTACTCCTAGGTAGACCATGGAAATTTGATAGAAAGGCCATGCATGATGGTGCAAATAATTCATATTCTTCTAAGAAGGATAATGTGACATATAAAATACACTCACTATTGGAGGATGCATAAATGAAGTCATCTAGCCCAAATGTTCTCATGGTGAGTGAGAAGGATTTCTTAGAGGCCTTGGAAGAAGGAGAGGGAGTTGGTTTTGCATTGGTGTTGAAACCAAAAGAAGAAAGTGCAGACAAAGCAGTAAAGAAGATAGAGTTGCCAAAGGAAGTGTAGGAGCTCTTGGAGAAGTATGAAGGCATAGTGTGTGATGGAAAACCATCATCCCTACCACCTAAGAGGTTATTAAGCCACCAAATAGACCTAATCCCTAGAACTTCCCTAGACAATAAGGTTTCATATAAAATGACTCCTCAAAATAATGAGGAGATAGGTAGGCAGATTCAAGAGCTACTAAGCCAAGGTCTGATTAGGAAGAGCATTAGACCTTGTGTCGTACCCACTATCTTAGCCCCTAAAAAGGGAGGAACATGGAGGTTATGTACTGAGTCTAGAGAAATAAAAAAAATAACCATTAGGTATAGGTTCCCTATCCCTAGGATAGAAGACCTAATGGACTATCTAGGAGGAACAAGGTATTTTACCAATATAGACCTAAAGAGTGGCTATCTTCAAATCAGGGTAAATGAGGGAGATGAGTGGAAAACAACCTTCAATACCACTGAAGGACTATATGAGTGGCTTTTCATGCTATTTGGGTTATCCAATGCCCCATCAACATTCATGAGGTTGACGAATGAAGTCCTTAAAGACTATATTGGAAAGTTTGTGGTAGTCTACTTGGATGATATATTCATCTACAATAAGACAAGAGAAGAACATCTCAAACACCTAGAAATGGTTTGAAAGAAGCTACATGAGGAGGATTTGATGATAAATTTGGAGAAGTGTGAATTCATCAAGCAAGAGTTAGTGTACCTTGGATTTGTGTTATCTCAAGGAAACCTAAAGATGGATCCTAGCAAAGTAGAGGCCATCATCAACTGGCCTACTCCAAGAATAAGTAGTGAGGTAAGAATTTTTCATGGCTTAGGATAGTACTATAGAAATTTTATCAAAAAATTCAGTGCAATTTATGCTCCTATGCTTGATACTATCAAAGGTGTGATGAAGACTAAATTTGTGTGGAATGAACAAGCTAACCATGGGGTTGAGCTGTTGAAAAAGAAGATTGCTACCCAACCAATTTTGGTTTTACAACCAATTTTGGTTTTAGCAAGCTTTGAGAAGATATTTACAATGGAATGTGATGCCAACAATGTAGCCATTGGTGTTATCTTGATTCAAGAGGGAAGACTAGTGGCCTTACACTTTGAGAAACTAAGTGAAGGTAAGAAGAAATATTCTTCTTATGACCTAGAGATGTATGCTCTAGTTCAGTCACTAAGAAAGTGGATGCATTATTTTATTCCAAAAGAGTTCATAGTCTATTCAGACAATCAAGCATTAAGTTTCTTGAACTCTCAAGATAAACTTAGTCACAAGCATATGAAGTGGGTTGAATACCTACAAGCCTACACCTTCAACACCAAACACAAGAAGGGGTTGCAGAATAAGGTAGTAGATGCCTTAAGTAGAAGACACTTGACCATTAAAGAGATTCAACTACAAAGCATGGGGATAGACAACTTTAAGGACCTATATGGTGAAGATGAGGACTTTGCAAACATTTACAAGGTATACCAAGAGTATAAAAATTACTTTCATAGTCAATTCTCTGAGTATACTTTAAAGAGTGGTCTATTGTTTAAAGGCAGTCAATTGTGTGTCCCTAGGGGGTCTATTAGGGGTATTATAATCTAGGAGAAACACAATGGTGCACTTAGTGGCCATTTTGGTGTTAAAAAAACTCAAGAATTAGTTCAAAGATTCTACTTTTGGCCCAAGATGAATTTGGATGTTAAGAGATATGTAGAAGGTTGTGTTATCTGTTAGAAGGAAAAAGTTACATATACTAATTAAGTCATATACCAGCCTTTACCCATCCCAACTAGACCATGGGAATGTCTGAGTATGGATTTTGTAGTGAGATTGCCAAAGATAAAGCAGGGAATGCGTAGCATATGTTATTGTGGACAAATTTAGCAAGATGGCACACTTTCTACCCTGCAAGACAACAAATGATGCAAGTGAAATAGCTTCCCTATTATTTAAGGAGGTAGTTAGAATACATGGTTTTCCACTGAGCATAGTATCTGACAAAGACACAAAGTTTATGAGTCATTTGATGTGGATAGAAGTCTCGTTTCTACTATAGAGTCAGCTTGGCTCTGCTCTAAGATCTTTCTCTTAGATCTCTTAGGGTATTCACAACCCTAAACTGAGGTAAGTCACTATTATCTTTACCTCCCCTTCAAGACTTGATCCCCATTGACATGTTATTCATCTTCCTTACTAAACCTACACAGATAGATTCATTCTACTCACTCAATCAATGTTTTTAGAATATTTATTTCCTTCTCTTCCATAGCTGAACTATTACCGAGCTCGTGTAGGGTAAGATCTCTAGACTTGTAACTATTGCTGCTTCTACCAAAAACAAAAAGGAAACTATGTACAAGGGCTCCTCTCAAGTTCCATCCCAATGCATGATTCTCACCATGGATTCAAGAATCTTGAGGAACCATTACTATTTACAACCCAGAACGGGTGAAGAACTAACAATTTGCAAAATAGAAATAAAGAGTAAACTAATCTACTTGCATGTAGAATGAAAAACAAAGCTTGATTTTCACTAAAAACATAATCTGCAACTTTTCATTACTGGAAAACAAAATCAAACAATACAATAATCTGCAACTCTATCACTTATTCATCTAGCTTCTCTTCTTTTTTCAATCTCTACTCTCTTTTAAATGAAAGCTTGGGATGTCATTATTAAGCATTCCTTCATTGGAAAAAACCCTAATTGTCCACTTATTCAAAAGCATCTCTTGAGGAACCATTACAGCTGCCCATACTATCCATAAAAGACAAGATCCACTTTTCATGGGCCGTTATGATTGAATTTATCGAGCAACAGTAATGCAAAACTGAGCACCAGTCTAAATTGGTGCCAATGTTAACCAAAATTCTCAGTGCTAACTCACAGTGTTAACCAAAATTTAGTGTTAACCAAAATTCACAGTGTTAACCTAAATTTGTAGTGTGACCCGAGTGCCAGTGATACCGAGCGCCAATCATACCAAGCAGCTTATCAAAAGTTCCTGATGCCTTGGTTGGATTTTTAGAGGCTTACAAACTACCTCACACAAACATAAATAAAATAAACTAAACAAGCGACCTATCTATACATGGATTGACCTAGTCATATCCATCTTAGGGAAATAAAACAAATGACCTTCAAAGGTCCACACAAACTCTCCTGACTAGGCTAGAGTCAGTACATGCCCGAAATAAAGAGCTAAGGGTTTGAGCTAAGTGTGCTCATGAACCATTCTCCCCAAAACAAAATAAAGGTTAATCCACCCTTGGATTGAGCATGTTTGATTCAATTCCCAACCTTTTGAACTCTGATTCTCTTATCCAAGTAGCATCAGCATCCTCTTTTTCATATCATTTTACAAGGTGCTCCATGTAGTCTTTGTTCCTAGTCTTCTTGTAGACCCTTGAGTCTAGTATCTTTCCAAATGTCATAGATGGAGTAGGGATTAATTTCAGATCTTTTACCTCTTGTATTACCTCTTGAAGGTTATTATTAGCATCTTGAATTTGTCCTTTGTATGCTACCAAATATGCAATGTTGAAAATCGGTGACAACCCAATGTCCTCAGGAAGCTCCACCTTGTATGCATTGTTTCCATACTTTGCAAGTATCTTACATGGACCTAGCCTCTTCATATTTTTCTTGTGAGGAACCCCTTTTGCAACCTATTTTTTCTCAAGTGTACCTTCACAAAGTTTCCAATCTGAAACTGAACGTCCCTCTTTGTTGCATCCACCTTTTTCTTTACCTTTTCAGCATTTTCAATCAAGTTCTTTCTCACACTTTCATGGACTTCTCTCATTGAATGAGAAAATTCCTCAGCATATCCACTACCATGCATTCCTTCCTTCAATTCTCTAAGTTCAAAAATCCCTCTTGGGTGAAAACCATAAACTATTTCAAAGGGAATCTTACCAGTTGATATGTTCACTATATCATTGTATGCATATTCAACTTGTCCAATGAGTTGGTCCCATGCTTGACCATACTCCTTTGTGAGGCATCTCAACAAGTTACCAAGACTCCTATTGACCACCTCTGTTTGGCCATCTGTCTGTGGATGGTAAGCAGATCCAAAATACAAGTTAGTGCCAAGCTTTTTCCATAATGTCTTCCAAAAATGGCTCATGGATTTGGTGTCCCTGTCTGAAACAATACTAAGTGGGAGTCCATGGATCCTCACCACTCCACTGGAAAACAATTGAGAAATTTTACAAGCATCATGAATAGTCTTGCAAGGCATGAAATGAGCCATCTTGCTAAATCTATCCACAACAACATAAATATTGTCATATCCCTGCCTTGTTCTTGGCAAACCAACTATAAATCCATGCTTAGGTATTCCCATGGTCTGGTTGGGATTGGAAGTGGCTGATAAAGACCTACATTGTAAGATGTCCCCTTTTATTTTTGACACACTACACAACTCTCAACATACTGCCTAACATCTCTATTCATTCTAGGCCAAAAATAGAACCTTGTGACTAGCTATTAAGTCTTACTGACTCCAAAATGACCACTAAGGGCTCCATTATGTTTTTCTTGAATCAAATTCTCTCTCATAGACCCTTTAGGAACACAAATCTGATCTCCTTTAAATAATAAATCATTCTATAAAGTATATTTAGAAAAATCACCATGAAATTTGCTTTTAAATTCCTTGCATACCTTGTAGATTTGGGCAAAATCTTCATCTTCAACATATAGGTCTTTGAAGCTATCACTACCTATGCTTTGAAGCTAAAATTCTTGGAATGTGATTATCCTTCTTCTTAATTCATCAGCAACCTTATTATGTTCTCCTTTTTTATGCTTGATATTGAAAGTGTAGGCTTGTAGATACTCCACCCACATCAGACATTTGCTGCCAAGTTTTTCTTGAGAGTTAAGGAAGCTGAGAGCTTGGTTATTTGTATATACTATGAAATCCTTTGGCAGCAAGTAGTGCCTCCACTTCTTGAGTGCTTGGACTAGAGCATACAACTCTAAGTCATAAGAAGAGTACTTCTTCTTTGCATCATTTAACTTCTCACTATGGAAAGCTACTGGTCTTCCTTCTTGGCTTATGACAGCCTCAATGGCCACATTACTTGCATCATATTCAACTATAAAAATTGTATCGAAGCTTGGAAGAACTAGAGTAGGCAACTCTTCTATTTTCTCCATGAGTGTTTCAAACCCTTTCTCAGCTTGTGGTGTCCATTGGAACTTTGTCTTCATCGCACCTCTAATGGTGTCTAACATTGGTGCACAAATCCCATTGAAATGTCTAATGAACTTTCTATAATACTGAGCTAAACCATGAAAACTTCTCACCTTAGTTGCAGCCTTGGGAGTAGGCCAACTTAGAATGGCATCCACTTTCTCTTGATCCATTTTGAGGTGACCCTAAGACAAAATAAAACTGAGATATACAAGCTCCTGCTTCATGAAGTCACACTTCTCCAAATTGATCATTAGTTTTTCATCATGCAGCAATTTCTTGAAAATAATTTTCAATGCCTAATATGCTCCTCCTTAGTTTTGCTGAAAACTAAAATGTCATCTAGGTAGACAACAACAAATTTACCAATGCATTCTACCAATACCTCATTCATAAGTCTCATAAAAGTTGAGGGAGCATTAGATAAACCAAATGGCATTACCAACCATTCATACAAACCTTCTGTAGTTTTAAAGGTTGTTTTCCATTCATCTCCTTCATTTATCCTGATTTGGTGGTAGACACTCTTAAGGTCAATTTTGCTGAAGTACTTTGCCTCCCCTAAATAGTCCATTAGGTCTTAAATTTTAGGTATTGGGAACCTATACCTAATGGTGACTCTATTAATGGCTCTAGAATCAGTACAAAGTCTCCAAGCTCCTCCTTTCTTAGGTGCTAAAATAGTAGGGGTTGTACATGGGCTTATGCTCTTTCTAATTAGGCCTTGGTCTAATAACTCTCTAATTTGTTTGGCTATTTCCTCATTTTGTTGGGTAAGTTAGCTCTTGGTATGAAGTCAATCTTGTGGCTAAAAAGTCTCTTAGGAGGTAGGGGAGTGGGCTGGCCATCATTCACAATGTCTCTATACTCTTCAAGTATTTCTTTTACCTCATTTGGTATCTCTGATTTCTTGACAATAGCTTCACCTTTTGGCTTCAATACTAAAGCAAACCCAACTCCTTCTCCTTCTCCTAGAGCCTTCAAGAACTCTTTCTCATCAACCACAAGCACACTTGGAATTGATGTTTTCATCTCTCCTTCTTCTATTATGGACTAAATTTTGAAAGTCACTCCATCTTTCTTGAATGAGTAGGCATTCTTGGTTCCATCATGCATGGCTTGCCTATCAAATTGCGATGGCCTTCCAAGTAGAAGGTGGCATGCATCTATGGGAAGAATGTTACATAGAACTCTATCTTTATACTTGCCAATAGTGAGCTCTACCCATGCTTGTTCTCCTACAAACACATGTTGTCCTTTGTTGAGCCATGTAACCTTGTATGGATTGTCATGTGGAATCCTTTTCAAATTTAACTTGGTGGATGCCTCTTCACTAATGATATTATCAGCTGAGCCTAAATCAATAATGACTCTACACACCTTCCATGTGATCTTGCACTTCACTCTAAAGAGTGCTCTCCTTTGACTTGGTTCTTTTTTTTTTGGCTCTCTAATTAAGGTCCTCTTTATCATGAGGTTCTCACCTTCCTCTGATTCTAATGTTACCTCAGATGGCTTGTTGTTTCAACTTGATTCTTCTTGGACATAGTTAACTCTCTTTCCACCTACTTGAGAAGTAGAACCTTTTTCAGGACACCTATAGGAAGGATGCCCTAGCTAATTTCAGTGGTAGCATTTCATGGTGGCAAAATAGGATGCTCCTCTTCCTTGATTGTTGTTGCTCCTTCCTCTCCAAATAGTGTTAGAGCCTCTACCTCTTCTAAAACCTCCTCTATTGGAGTTTCCTTCCTATTTTTAGTGAGATTGTTATCACTTTTCTCTCTTGAATCTGATCCTCTTCCACCATATCCTCCTTGTCCTCTTCCTCCTCTTCCTCTGAATTTGATTTTGATTTCTTTTTGTTCTTCTCTTCCACTTTCAATGCAAGTTGGAAACATGTATGGATAGTTGTGGGAGTCCACAAACTGATTTCCTCTTGGATATTTTATTTTAGGCCTCCAAGATACCTAGCCACCTTGATAGTCTCATCCTCTTGACCTCAAGCACAACTTCTCAGATTCTTCAGTATACGTAGCCACATCCAAATCTTTTTTTTCAAACTCTGCCTCTTCTTGTGTAACTAGATTTCATAATCCTCAAGTAGGTATTTCTCCTTTATCGTGTTTAACATGGCCTTCCAATTTGAAATTGGATGCTTACCCATCTTATCCCTCTCTTCTTGGAGGTATTTCCACCATGTTAATTTTGATCCTCTTAACCTTGACTTTGCAACTTTTATCTTTTGTGCTTTGGTTATGTCCTCACATTCAAAATGATTCTCAATACCTTCTATTCATTCCACAACTAGTTCACTATCCATTTTTCCACTAAAGAATGAAATTCCTTCAAGACTTTTACCTCCTAGGGCTCTAAGAGATTTTAGAAATGGCTCCTCACTCATTGGAGGGTCTGGTTCAGGTATCAATTCTTCTTCATCAACTTTCTACTTCCCTTTTCTATTGTTGACTTCGTCTCCATTTCTTCTTTTAGTTGCATGTGCAACTTCTTGAAGTTTTACCTTCATCTCATCTAGGGCTTCTTCACAGAGTCTAATCCTTTCCCTTGGGTCTTCAATTACCCTCTTTTTGTCATCTACTTCCTTTTCAAGCTTTGCATTGGTGACCATCTTGTTTTCACCTACTTATATTGTTGGATGGAACATCTACCACAAGCCCAATCAAATTTAGGCTCTGATACCAATCTAATGTGGACAGAAGTCTCGTTGCTACTATAGAGTCAGCTTGGCTCTACTCTAAGATATTTATCTTAGATCTCTTAGGGTAATCACAACCCTAAACTGAGGTAATTCACTATTGGCTTTACCTCCCCTTAAAGACTCGGTCCCCATCGACATGTTATTCATCTTCCTCACTGAACCTACAAAGATAGATTCATTCTACTCACTCATCAATGTTTTCAAAATATTGCTTTCCTTCTCTTCCCTAGCCAGACTATTATCGAGCTCACCTAGGGTAAGATCTCTAGACTTGCAACTATTTCTACTTCTACCAAAAACAAAAAGGAAAGTATGTACAAGAGCTCCTCTCAAGTTCCATCCCAATGCATGATTCTCACCATGGATTTAGGAATCTCAAGGAGCCATTACTGTTTACAACCCAGAACGAGTGAAGAACTAACAATTTGTAAAATAGAAATAAAGAGTAAACTAATCTACTTGCATGCAGAATGAACAACCAAGCTTGATATTCACTAAACACACAATCTGCAACTTCTCATTACTGGAAAATGAAATCAAACAATACAATAATTTGCAACTCTGTCACTTCTTCCTGTAGCTTCTCTTCTTTTTTCAATCTCCACTCTCTTTTAAATGAATGCTTGGGATGTCATTATTAACCATTCGTTCATTGGAAACAACCCTAAATGTCCACTTATTCACAAGCATCTCTTCAGGAACCATTACAACTTCCCATACTATCAATAAAAGACAAGATCCACTTTTCACGAGTTGTTACGATTGAATTTACCAAGAAATAGTAATGCAAAACTGAGCACCAGTTTAAATTGGTGCCAGTGTTAACTGATAGTGTTAATCAATAGCCTTAACTAATAGTTTTAACCGATAGCATTAACCAAAATTCACAGTGTTAACCGACAGTGTTAACCAAAATTCATAGTGTTAACTGACAATGTTAACTGAAATTCATAGTGTTACCCGAGCGCCAGTGATACCAAGCACCAGTCATACCAAGAAGCTTATCAAAAGTTCCTGAAGCCTTGGTTGGATTTCCAAAGGCTTAAAAACTACCTCACACAGACATAACTAAAAGAAACCAACCAAGAAACCTATCTAGACATGGGTTGACCTAGTCATATCCATCTTAGGGAAATAAAACAAATGATCTTCTAAGGTCCACACAAACTCTCCTGACTAGGCTAGAGTCAGTACATGCCTGAAATAAAGAGCTAAGGGTTTGAGCTAGGTGTGCTCCTGCACCATCATTTTTGGAAGACTCTCTGGTAGAAGATGGGATCCAAATTTTCCTTTTGATCAACATACCATCCTTAGTTTGACGGCCAAATAGAAGTAGTCAATAGGAGTCTTGGAAATCTCCTAAGGTGTCTAACTGAGGAGTATGGTCAAACTTGGGACAAACTCATTGGGAAAGCATAATATGCCTATAATGACACAGTAAATAGGACTAATGGTAAGAGTCCTTATGAAATAGTTTATGTCCTTCATCCAAGAGGCATATATGAGCTCTGAGATCTGAAGGATGGAGCCAAGGGAAGTGGCTATGCTGATGAGTTTGCACATTCTATGCAAGAAGTCCATGAGATAGTGAGGAAGACACTCATTAAAAATATAGAGAAGATTAAGAGCAAAGTGGATGAGAGGAAAAGAGATGTCCAATTCAAAGTTGGGGATCTAGTGATGGTTCACCTCAACAAGGCAAGATTATAGAAAGGAACACCACATAAGCTTCAAATGAGAATAATTGGCCCATGTGTCATACTGGCCAAATTTTGAGAAAATGCCTACAAGGTGACTACTTCTAGAGGATATGGGTCTATCTCCAGTATTTAATGTTGTAGACCTATTTTTATACAAAGGCCCAATCCCATATGAAGACCAGAGTTTGAATGAAGTCATACAGGAGGTGGAGGAACTCAACTTGCCATCTGCACCAATCAAGAAGGAAAAACACATACTGGATTCCAGAGTCTACAAGAAGACAAGGAAGAAGGAATACCAAGAACACTTAGTGAAGTGGCATGGAAAAAAAGATGCAGATGCAATTTGGATAAAGGAAATAGAGTTCAAAAAGTTGGGCATTGGCCTCAACTTACTCAATCCAAGGGTGGATTGAAGTCTTTTCAGTTGGGGAGGATAGTGCAGGAGCACCTAGGCTATCCTCAAAGCCCTATTTAGTTTTTTCTTGTAACTAAATCTAGCCAAGTTAGTATGTTTTTCTTAGACCTTATAAGGTCTTTTTTTTGTGTGTTACTAGGTTAATTAGTGGTTAGTGCTAATTTCATTCTAGTTTAGTTTAGTTTTCTTTTAAGTGTTTAGTCCTTAGAATAGGCCTAAATTTAGGAAATGGGTTCTAAATGTGTCCTAGACCTATGTAAGGTGAGAAATATGCTTAAAGAGGATTTAATGATGTTATTTCATATATTTGTATGGGTTAGAGGCCCTAAAAGATAGTTTTCATCATAAATGAAAAAGATGCTCAAAAGTTGTCATGACAACATTTGCAACTTTTTGCAAATGTTTCATGCAACTCGAAAACTTTGGATTCCCATCATTCTAGGAGTGGGAAATAAATGATAGTGGCCTGAAATGGTGGAGGAAGCATCTTATGATATTCTATGTCTCATTTCCTGAGGTAGATTGATTGTAAGAAAGTTTTTGAAAGCAATAGAGCAAGTATTCTGAGATACAGAGTACAGTCGACTTAATTGAATATTCTTGGTGTTTTAATAGATTGAAATACTTGATCTATTTGTGGATTCATGTAGTAGGAACATATTCAAGAATTATTCATTCAGGGAGAAAGTATATTAGTGTTGATTTGGTAGCCTTAGGAAATTGTTTAAGTTTTAGGGAGTCTGCTAGTCCAATTCAGTGTAATTTTTGTTTTATGGCTCCCCCATGAAATCAAACATTGGAAAACTCAAAAGGTTGGATGAATGAGTTAGGGGAGCCTCTTTATAGTGTACATATGCAAGTAGGAGGTTAGAGGAGTCAATTTTCTATTTTTATAGCCATGACCTTGGCGAGCTAGGACTGTTCGGTTAGGTGTATGGCAGAGGGAAAGATGAATACAGAGACAAGGGTGTGTATGAAAGTTTTGAACCAAGTGTGGTCTCAGAGTCTTTAGGGTCTTATAGATCCCTGGTTACAATTTTAGAGCTCATCCAATCCATTTGGATAGATTTTTCCATAGATGTCAGTGGACTACTTGTGAAGAGACAAAATAGGCCTAATAGCCCTACAATTTAGGATAGAGGTGTACAGAAGGCTTGGGGACCCTAGACCTTGAAAACATTTTAGGTCTTCGAAAAGGGTATCAAGATGCTAGAGTAGTTTTAGGGGTTTTTTGGAAGATTTAGGAGTAAATCCAAAAAAAACCCTCTAGATAGGGCTAATTGGTCAATTAGGCCTAATAGGACTATTTTAAGAGAAGATTTGAAACTTGACTAAATTGGGATTAAAGACCCATTAAAATGGGAATGTATAGATGCAGAATGAGCATACAAGTAGTAGAAAAGACCCTTGTAGCATTTTTGGAATTGGTATGAAGGGTTTAGGTTTAGAATCCTTCAAAGAAAGTGTGAAGCATTGAGACAAAACTAATGGTAGTTGACCTTCAAGGTGAAACACAAGAAGAGTGACTCTTAGAGAAGAGTTGGAATATTCTTAGCCTTAGTTTATTGAGCCTATGGAGATCCTAGAAGAGGAATTGGGATCCTAAGTGGATTAGGGCAAGCAAAGTCTTGTCTAGAGAATTGTGTGAGCACACCTTGGGGGAACTTCTATCATTAATAAAGATTCAAAATTATAAAAGAAAAACACTAATGTCACAATGGATGAAGTAGAGAAGATAAAATTGGGAAATGAAGAATCTCCAAAAGAAATATTTCTGGGTAAAAGATTAACCCTCAAGATTAGAACATACATCATCAAACTATTGAGAAAGTATAGACATGTATTCACTTGGTCCTATTATGACCTCAAGGCTTACCGAGAGTATCTCTTTCAACATGAGATACCTTTAAAGACAAATGCAAAACTAGTCAGGAAAAGGCAGAGACCAATAAACCCTACTTTAGCTCCCAAGATGAAAGATGAATTAATCAAGATGAGGGATGTTGGCATAATAAAACCAATTAGACACTCAACATGGCTTTCAAACTTGGTTCCTGTTAGAAAAAAGAATGGTGATATCATACTTTGTGTAAACTTCATAAATCTAAATATATCATTAATAAAGGACAATTATGCATTGCCAAACATGGAGGCATTATTGCAAAAAGGTCACAGGAAATGATTTATTATCGATGATAGATGGGTTCTTAGGGTATAAATAGGTGAAAGTAAAAGAAAAGGAACAATATAAAACAATGTTTACTACACCTTGGGGTACCTATGTGTATGCCAGAATGCCTTTTGGACTCACTAATGCAGGGGCTACTTTCCAAAGAGAAATGGATGTGGCCTTTGAGGATTTTATTGATGTAATTATGGTGGTCTATCAAGATGACCTTACTGCTTACTCTAAAAGGGAATAAGATCATTGCAAGCATTTGGAGAAAATATTTTAGAGAGCCCTTGAATATGGAATATCATTGAACCCTAAGAAATGTCATTTTGCAGTTACTGAAGGAAATTTTTTTAGGACATATTGTATCCAAAGATGGAGTGAGAATAGATCCCAAGAGGATTGAAACAATAGATAAAATTGAGGTCCCTAAGAATGTCAAAGGGATCCAATCTTTATTTGGGAAGATAAACTTTTTGAGAAGGTTTGTCCCAAATTTTTTAAAGATAATTAAACTAATTGTTGTGATGTTGAAAAAGGGTGCAGACATGAAATTGATTGATGAGGCTTTAGAAGCATTTATTAATATAAAAAAAGGCAATTAAAGAGGTTCCTATTCTCAAGTCCGTAGATTATACCAAATCATTTGAACTATTTTGTTTTGCATCATACCATACTATTGCAGTTGTCCTATTAAAAAAGAATAATGAAGGTTATGAACAACCAATATCATTTTTTAGTAAAACTCTTCAAGTTTCAAAGTTGAATTATGATATAAATGAAAAACAAGCTTATGCACTTGTAAAAGAAGTAAAATCTAGTGGGCCTTATTTGGTTGGGTCAAAAGTAATAACTTATGTTCCTATTGCAAAAATAAAGGATATATTCAGACAGTTAGAAGTCACTGGGAAAAGCTGTAGATGGGTGAATCAAATTCAACAATTTGATATAGAAATTTAGATTACTAAAATTATTAGAGGACAAGGATTATAAAAAATAATGGCAGAATCTAACATGGATGTATTACAAGTTAATCAGGTGGATTTAAGTGAAACTCAATTAGTATTGAAAGGTGCCCTTGGTACACTAATATAGTACATTTATTAAAACACATGAAATGTCCAGAAAGCCTTACAGATAGTCTGAAGAGGAGAGTAAAATTGCAGGCATCTAAATATATCTTGATACAAGGGGATTTGCATTAGAAAAACATGGATGATATACTTATCTTTTGTTTAGATATGTGTCAAGCTGAGATAGTGCTTAAGGATCTTCATGATGGGGCACATGGGGGACATTTTTTAGCAAAGACAACTACCCATAAAATATTGAATGCAGGATACTATTAGCCATGTCTATTTAAGGACTGTTATGCATATATTAAAAAAATGTGAAGCATGTCAAAAAAATTTAGAAAAGATCAAATACAATGGTGCATTACCTGATGACATTAATTTTTCCATTAGTACACTTAGTGAAAAACATTAACATAGATCATTAGTACAAGCATTACTGGTGGACTATAAGCATTACTAGCGAACAGCGAGCATACCTAACAGAACACAAAGGTCATGAGAAAATGCTAAATATGGAATTAACCGATGAACACTAACAAGTGTTGCACCAAAAAAGTAAAAAGGACATCACCGACGGGTCAATAACATAACATTGAGATCATCACCGATGGAATAGAAAAGGCATACCAGATGACCAGTTCAAGAAAGGAACACTGATGACAAACAAAACTGACCGTCAGAACCGACAGTCAGTTAGAGAACCCGCAAATAGTGGATTTGAGTTTTACACGTCAGATAAAGCAATGTAATTCTATTTATAGAGTTTTAATTTTTTTTAAATCAAAACTTGAGGGTCAAGCAAGCTTTACGTAAATGTTTTAAAGCATCCTAATAGATCTAAAACATATCTAACTAAAGATCAAGGTCAAGTTGTAAACCTTGGATCTAGAGTTAACTTGTGAAGCGTGAATCAAGAATTGAGCCAAAATCTAGTATAAATAGATGTTCAAATCAATTATGAGTTGTGAATTCATTGTTTTTTATAGCCACGAAGAGCATCTAAGGAGTAGAAGGTAGAATTCATGCAAAGTTAAGAAATAGATCACATCAGTTTTCAGGAACACACAGAGGCTATCGATAAGAAAACAAAGGTATTATTAAATCATGGAAGGATGATTATTCATACATAGGAAGCTTTATTGGATCTGTTATCAGCAATTAGAGATTACATACATCATTAGATCAAAGACTTATGTAGTTGCATTCTAACAAGTGCATCACATCTAAAATCCTTTTGTAGACCATTCTTTACAAATCTCTTAACAGAGTGCACACTTAATAGTGTTGCTAAAGCTTCAAAAAAAGTAGATCTTAATAGGTCTCCACTGTAATACTCCTAATAGGGTAGGTTATCAGAAGTGACCAATTGTAAGCCTTAATCGGCCCCTTCTTATCTACAGATAGTGAAGTCTTGTGGGTAACAATCCCCACCATAGTTTTTACTTCCTAACAAGAGTTTTCTACGATATCATATCTTGTGTCATGTGTTATCTATTTTCATGAATGTTTCTTTTATGGTTACATATTAAAGAACTTATGATATGATTGCATATACATAAAGAAAGATGAATAGTTAGATAAGATAATTTACAAATTGATGATTAAGGGTTAATGGGCTAACCAAGAAAAGTTTTAGAAGTACTGATTCACCCCTACCCTCTCAGTATATCATTCCAATATAATTCCAACAATTGGTATCAGAGCTAAGTCTCTTTCTTGAAAATATTAAAGACTTAAGAGAAAAGATCGAAGCAATGGAAAAGTACAGACTGGACAAGACTATTGAGAATGAGCAATTGCAGATGCAGATTAACTATGAGTAGTATAAAGAGGTGAGAAATAACTTAAGAAAATTTCTTGATGAAAGAAAGATTATGGAAACTAGGCTGAATGAGAAAGACTACAAAGAATTGGAAATACAAGATTACTTTGATACAGCAGAATCATCAATGAGAAAAGCTTCAGACACATCAGTAAAAGACATTATAAGTCTACAAGAGGTCAATCTACATCTGACAGATCAAATCAAGATGCTACAAATCGGTCAAGAAACTCAAATGGTAAAAATTATTGATGTCATGAATGATGCAAGAAAGGCTGAAAATGAAAGAACACTAGCCATTGATGATAGGAGAAAAATTATAGAGAAACTATAAGAGAAAGAATCAGAGATTCAAAGACTTACTAAGCATCACCATGAGGTTACGAACCAGATTATTCTTATGAGTCAAGAAGCAAACAGATTAAATATTGAACTCATTGAAAGAATACAGATCATTGGTGAGCTAAGAGAAGAGAAAGAAAAATTGAATCATGAAATCAAAGTCCAGAATTAACACAACGAATTGATCAAAAGGGCTAAAGATAGCAACAAAAGGATGGATGATTTTCTTGATGGATAGAGAAGAGTCAACAACTACACAAGATTAGGGTACAACGAGAATGGTGAATCTTCTAATAAACCAGATCAGGGGAATGCTTTCACAACCCCAAGATCCAAGAAGCTATCATGCAATCACTATGGAAAACTCGACCACACCTCAAACATTTGCAGAAGCAAAATGAAAGGTATTTCTCAAGTACAATCTACTTTCATTGGTAATTGTTATAAATGTCAAAAAAAAGGACACAAGGCACATGAGTGCAAATCCAAAGTGACAAATCCAAAGAGAAAGACCTATATGGACAAGTATTGTCCTACCTGCAAGATGAATGGGCATACACATAAGGAATGTTGGAAAAAGAACAACAAGGCATGGACACTAAAGGAAATTGATAATAGCCACAAACCAATAAGAGCAGGTAACTCATATGTTTTAAACTATAACACATGGGTAAACTACACATCATGTGGAAGGTATGGTCATATTGCTGCCAACTATATGAGAAAGTGGAGCAGAAGGTCAAGAGGTTGGACCAATCCAGGTATGGCATGTTTACATTGTCATAAGGTTGGACATGTGATCAAAGATTGCAAAGACTAATTGATAGACACAAGTACACATCCCAATAGAAATACCATTGATGGAATAAAGAGAATGAGAAACAAGATGAGAGAATTCTTATCTCTTACAAGATTTAGAAGGTTATGCTCATGAACTTCCAGTACATGGTCAGTATCTTAAACCCTTCTTCTCTTGAGAGTTTTAAAAGGCAATTCCTTTTTCTCATTTGTATACTATGTATTATATTATTTTGTTCTTATAATGCTTTGCTTCTCTAGAGATAACTGAGGTCTTGATGTGTCCAAGTATGAACACACATCCTTAGAAAGAGCCACTCGTGGAACCCAAATTTTAAAATGAAATTTGCACATTTCATTATCTCAGGGAAGTATTCTTTACACTCATTTCATTTGTGATTTATGTATTTCATGGTTTTCTATATGCTATTGTTTAAATTTTACATCTCTCAGCCCACGTGTTTATATTTAAATTCATATTTATAGCCGCTATGTATGTCTTCATAGGTTTTTATTATTTTATACTTTTATGTAGATCCGTCTAGCGATTTAGTCTTCAATGCACATCTGACGGTTAGTGTGATTCCACAAATAGAAGATTGCATGACCTTTATCCATCGTGAGATTATGATTGATCACCATGTGTCCCAACCTCACTAAAGTCTAAGTGGCAAAGAAGGAAGATCAATAGTTAAAATTCACATATGATCTATGGTCAGTGTGATCCTGCAAACATAAGATACCTATCCTTTATTTATTAAGGGATCATGACTAGCTACCATGTGTTTTGGGACCCATAGATTCTAAGAAATGAAGAGGGGAAGATTTGTAGTTAATCTTCCATGAATATCAGATCTCTGCTACAATTGCATGATGCCTCAAAGAAAAAAATGAATGTTATTTAATATTCAAGGCATCGCAACATGTCAACATGTGTCCCAAGCCCATAGGATCTTAAAAGTAAAGATGCAATGATAAGTGGTTAACGTTTAGCGAGGATCTACAGCTAGCACTATCCCTCAAAGTAGAGATGATCATTATTTATCCTTCACGGGAACACGACTGGGTGACATGTGTCCTGGGCCTACAGACATTATAAATGGTGAGACATCAAGCATACAGATGGAAATACATGATTCATCGAGCAAGATAACAAGGATGCATGTCATTTCTAAAGCATATTAAAGTACGAGCTACTACAAATCTGATCTTTCACCACATGGGTTAGATCAATAGTGATCTTTAAACTGAGCAAAAAAGGTAATTGATTTTTAAAAAAAGCAGAATCTTGATCTACGGTTAAGGGAGATAAAGATCTATGGTGGGCATGATACCGCAGAGCTAAGATGAACAATTTTTACCCATTGCGACATTGTGAGATGTTGACACGTGTCCCCGATGATAAAAAAGACAAGAATCTTTGTTGGCAGTGTTGACGGGATTTATTTTCTTCATTTTAATATTTTGATATTTTAATTATATCTTTATATATATTAGGGTTTTGTTTATTGTTGGATACGTTGACGTCTTCATGTAGGGTTTCAAAGGTGGCAGATACCATGGGTATATCTGGTGATGAGATAGTGCAATATTCATGACTGGGAGAGATGATCAAATGGAGACATTTGTTGAAGAATATTCACAAAGATATATGATGCTAGAAGATAGTTGACAACATTGATGATCTGATTCTTGTCGACAAAGCTGTTTAATATACCATAAATAATATTTATTATCAGAAGTAGAACTATCTGGATAAGAATATGGTCGAAGCACCATAATGACTACATGCAGTATCATTAGTTGAATTATCTTAGATAGATCACATGTGATTTGTTAACAACTATTATCATTATCCTTATGGTCGACAACCATTTCAAACAAGGATGTCAATTGCTCCTTAATTGTAACTAATGTTCATTTGTTGATCCTAGGATTAGGTTTTTATGAAGAGACACATTGGTCTAAAGCTTGTACACATCCCTTATATTTTATATAAATAGGGATTCCAAGACCGTGTAAAAGGGGGATTACCATTATCATTATCATTATCATTCTATCAGATTGGATAGATTTGATCAACAATTGTAACATGAACTTGGATGTACCATTTTTCAAAATCAATAAAGATAAGTGTTTTTTCTTTCATCTATGGGAATTGATTCAACTTCATTTTTTTATTAGTCCCTTGGATAAAATCTTTTGATTTTCTTCGAAGAGATAGTTAGATGTTGCATACTTTTGATTAAATTTACAACTTTATTATCAATTGGTCTTTTCATCTTGCATGGTTAAATTCAATTGATTTGTGGCCATAATAAATCAATCTATCATTTGAAAAGTTAAATTCAATTGAAATTGTTGTGGATTTATCTGGAGATATATGCTCATTTGAACACCTTTGAAGTGATATGTTTCTTTCAAACTATCTCTAAGGTTGTACATAGGGTTGGGATGATTTTGAATCTATTGCCCATGATAGAATAAGGCACTGATCTATTCATTTATTGGATTATGGTTATTCAATTCATTGTATAAGTTTTGTGACATCATATCCATCTGTTCATTTCAATTTACATATATATTTACTAAATAATCTTTCAATTACTCAAAGTATTTCAGTTTTGCAGTTTATGATATATTTCTTTCAGTTGGATTTCTTTCAAGTTCCTTTGACATACTTGAGAGAGAGGATTTGAGGTGTCTTCTATCTGCTAAAAAAATCCTTAAGACTTGAAGGATAAGTTTAAGGTATAGGCCTACCAACCTTCATTCTAAAAGCCCAGAATTGCAGAAGGTTCAACCTTGCCTTGGTTGAATCTTGTTAGTTGGCCAAATCATTTGGGTTTCCTAGCATTGGATTTACATGTCCATAGGAAATCCAATCTATTTATTTGAGTATCAACAATGGGTTCTTCCCCTATCCAATATTCACTAAGCAGCATGAGGCATGCTGCATCAATTATGTAATTTATTAGAATATCTATTCTTGAATTGATGTTAGTGTGACACACTTTAGGTGATTCCTAAAGTTGTGAAGAAATATTTGTATGTAATGAGTATTTGTACATGTAAGGTATAATCCCCTGCTAAAACAAGTTTTTAGGAGTGTGAATTTTTGGCATTGTTGTCAAAGAGGTAGAATATCAAATTGATGAAATTTATCCATAAGGGATATGTTGATTAAAGAGGGAGAGAATGAATTGTTATTATTTACTCATAAGGGAGAATCAGAATGTATGCTACAATATTAGAAGATTTATCCAAGAGGGAGAACAATGAACATTTTGAAGATTAGAAACATAATATCAACTCAAAGAGAGTAATGACAAAGATTGATAGTATTGAAAGTTGTCATCATCAATTGATATACTACTATAGTGTTGTGATAAATGCCAAAGAGGGAGATTGTTGATTAACCAATGGAGATGATGAAGACCGGGTGATAATGAGTATACATATTTGTATAAATGGTTAGATTAGTTATTATTTTGTCATTGATGTCAAGCAACTGATTTACTAATTTTTATTGAGTTACCATATCATATGAAGGAGAAGTAAAATGGGTGATAAATACATATTAGACAATGATTAAGTAATGTTGATATAGTTGTTTGCTACTATATATTTGATGTTATCAAGTCAGTACACTTGATTGATTAAGTCATAAATTACAAAGAGTTAAGTTATGACTAAAAAGAGTTACTCTATTGAGCTAGACCTAGTTAGTTAGTATAGAGTTGTGTTTATCAGTTCTTAGTTATCGAGCACTGAGCACCGAGTAGTGAACAAAGTTAGTTACTGAGTTCCAAAGAAAATTACCGAGTACATGATACTAATTATAAATGATGATAAGATCAAATTTAATACAAGGATATGATTATCTAGATAGAGATAATAACTAAATGAAGTTTTTTGGAAGATCTATAAGTGAGAACATTCAATGAGAATATCTAAGGCAAAGATCAAGTGGTTAAACCTTATTATGTGAGTTATGAGAAAAGTTCAAGTTACAAAGTAAAAGTGAAATAGTTTACTGAGTTGAGATTTATGAAGAAGATGATAGAATGAATGAGCGCAAATGATGGAAAACCTAAGCAAGGAGATTAAGAGTAAAACGTATGTCTATATAAATGATGAGAAATTAATAGAGATTATGATGCTGGTGAATTGAATTAAGAAGCAGAAAGAAGCTGAAGAATAGAGTTACCGAGCATAACATAAAAGAAGAAAGAGAAGAATCTACAGACTAAAACAAAGACAAATGGAGTATGTGATGTCAGTATTCATGTGAGAATAAAGGATCTAAGACAAGAAAAAGGTAGTTTCTATATTTATAGATCAAAGTTTTACTGTTTCTTATTAGCATTTGTAACAGAGAAATTCTCTTAATCGAGTGGATTTAACAGTCCTATTTGTAAATCCTAGATGTAGGTGACATTTCAAAAGAGTGTTTAAATTCCTCTAGCAAGGTCACTCCTAAAAGGGTGAAGATATTGACCGATCTGAGGGAAATCCCTTAACAAGGTCACATTTAGCAGATGTGTTTGTAATCTTTAACAAGATAAGTTATTAACCAAGCGTACTTCAAAAAGGTACATTTTTATTGTGGGTCACAATTCCCACAAATTTTTTTCCCAAATTGGGTTTCCTCGTTAAATCTGGTGTCAACTGAGTTAAATCTATGTTTACTAAGTTTGAATGACTGATTTTCATATTATGAGATGTATGGTTGTTTAAGTTATTAAGGTATTTGTTGAATAGTTTATTTATGTATTCAGTGTTATTGAGTGAATCAGTGAGTTGAGTTTTAAGTGTTTATATTTGATTTGGTGTTATTCACCCCTCCTCTCAGTGGGACCAACAAAGATCATAGGCTCCGAATCTCCCCCAGGATGTCCCCAAAAATAATGAGGTTTTTAAGCCCAAAAGAAAAGGGTGATGAATGGAAAATAGGTCACAATTGGGTGGATTGGTACCTGATGAAGAGATATTAAAACATTAGAGTTTATGGATTTGAGGGTAGGGTTCATTTCCTTCTCTTCACTGATCCAGACATATTAGAAATTTTGGAATTCATTTGGAAATTGTTTGAGGCCACTGACATTTTTTGAAAAAATAAAAAATCTTCAATCCTCCCTTGACATCTCAAAATTGGATATTTTATATTAATGGTTCATAGGGATACGAAGAGGCTATCCAATTTCTAAACACGTATAATTTTCCTAAAGGGATAGAGGCCAAAGCATTTGATCCTGAGGGATATATGAAATTTCAAAAAAATATGCTACCTTAGAATCATATCACTGATCTTTCTTGCAAAAGGAGGAACTCTAGAGGAATTTATCATCCTATTAGGAGGGTTTCAATAGGGTTGCAGTATACAACAAGGTGTAGCAAGTTGAGATGAGGAGATCTGGTGTAGGGACACTCATCAAAGACAAGGACAAAGAATAATAACAAATTTCAAGTGGAACTTTTAGTTTCATTTTTTGTTGTAATGTTGTGTTTGTAATAAAGTCCTAATCCATGTTGTGGCATGACCCTATTTGGCATCCTTATAAGCCAACTGGGTTACATAGCCACCTTAGGTCATTTTTTGGTTAATTTTGGGTTTTTCTAAGTTACTTTTCATGTTTGTGTCAACATCCAAGATTTGGATAGGTGTTGACATCCTCTAAGTTTGATTTTTGTTTTTGAGCATTTTTTCTTACTATTTTGGGAAAGTTGTTGAGAAACTTTTCTTGTCTTCATGCAAAAGTTGGAAGACAAAGAGTTTTTTGTAAGAAAATGATGGAATATTGGGATTTTTTATGTCCCTTAAAAAGGATAATTCAAGGAAGTGAGGAAGGATGGTGGAAAAACTCTAAATGTATGAATGTTTTAAGACAGTTTTGAAAGAACACAATTTTCCTACATTTTATAATAACATTGATTTACTATGTGCATGAATGGATTGATCAGGATGTCAAAATTATTTATAAATTTTGGGAAACTTTTTATATTTCATTAAAATCTAGTTTGAGTATCTTAAGTTTCATATTTTGTGAGAAATTTGATTTTTTGTACTGACTGAGCAGTTGAAGCAGTTTTTAGCTAGGACTTTTTTGAAATGGTTGTAGTTTGAACTTCCAGCATTGGTTTTGATTGAACCTTAGTGGAATTAAAGATATTCCAATGTAATTTAATTTTTTCCTTTCCATTTTTGTGTTCCTGCAGTGATTTGTGATAAAATTGATGTCCTAGGTGGACATCCTTGTGTGGTCACCTAGAAATTGAATGCTTTTTATTCACAACTTTTAATATGTGTCAAGATAGAAGGTATATCTTTGGATTTATATGTTTTTGGGGATTAACCAACTCCTCTAAGTTTTTTTTGTAGAAAATTTGAAGGAAAATGGTAGTTCCTTTGTTAAATGGGCCTAATTAGCCCTTTGTAGGTCACTGTAAATCTTCAAGTTTAGAGACATTGTAATTGAGGTTGAAATCTGTCTTTGGCGATTTGGTAGAAGATCCATATTGGGTATTGAATCTATATTTTTTTTACTAATTTATTTGGATAGATAATGAACTAACAAAGGAAAACCAAGTTCACGAGTCTACTAGGAGTTTAAGGGATTTATGAATCAAGGTTGTCCCAATGTATTGGGAATAAAAATGAATGGTTTGTACATGTTGTGTTACTCATGTTGAGATTCTTTCCAATCCTTTGGAAGTAACACTACATTTTAGTGGATTTGGGTGCTTATGACCAAGTACATCCTTTTAGGAACATTTGCATGCTAGTAGACATGAGGAGAGTTTAGGATGATTCAGTGGATAGATAGAAGCTACATGGTGTTTATAATCCTTTTTTTGAGACCCTAGAGTTGATTGTACCTCTAGTGGTGTTCCAAAGTACTAGACTCTACATCATTTTTGGTATCATAACATTTGGCTACTTTTATTGGAGAAGAAATTTTGTTTATCATAGAGAGAAACTTTTGTTGGAAGTTGCAATATGGTGACTAATTTAGAGCTTGCTAAGAAGGTGGAAGATTAGGAAGAAGAGAATAGGTTGTTGAGAGAGAGATCAGAATAGTTGGCAGAAAAGTTGGATCAAGTAGAGAAGATTGCAGAAAAGAAAGAAGAAGACAGACAAGGAAAATATGAAGATGAAGAAGATGAAGCACCTAGAGAAGAACTGAATATACCCGAGGATCATAAATGTTTCCTAAAAGATTTGGAAACTTTGGGAGGTAAGATAGTGGAGTTAACCATGTTTGATGGGAAAATGAATGTTCAGGCTGTGATAGATTGGATTGAATCCTTAGAGAATCACTTTGAATGTGAAGGGATCACTAAAGCACAATAAGTGAAGGTAGGAAATTCTAAGATGAAGGGAGCAGCAGTAACTTGGTTGAGTTTCATTCAAGAGGAAAGAGTTGAGGATGACAAGAAGAAGATCACATCATGGAAGACAATGGTTTCAATAGTGTAGGAGACATATATACTAGAAGACTATGAGGTACAGTTACATCAAAGGAGGAAAAATCTAAGACAAAGAGAGATGGACACTAGCAGTACATATACTGAGGAATTCTAGAAATTGAGTCTCAGATCAAGAATCATAGAGCCTGAATGTGTCAAGGTAGAAAGGTATCTAAATAGCTTGAGAATGAATACTCAAGAGGAGCTTCAATTGTTGAGTCCTAATATGGTGTCAAGGTGTTACCAATTAGCTTTGAAAGTGGAATAAAATTTTAAGAGGAGAAAAGATCAGAACAATAGAAGCAAGGGAATACAACCATTCAGTGGAAGAAACCAGTCAAGGGGAAGAGGACCAAGTTTCAACTCTCAAGGTGAAACCAATCAAGAGCCAAGTAGGACTAATGATTTCAGAGGTAATTTTAGAGGGAGAAGACCAAATTTCAGAGGATGGTCACAAGAAAGAGGTAATGAACCCATTAAATATTTTAGTTGCAATCAAGAAGGACATATGGCTTACAATTTCCTAGAGAAGATAGGGTATAGCTCTCAAGGGGAGACAAGAACACATTTAGTCAAAGAACATGACCCTTAGAATAATCTAGATTCCTATGGGTATCAAGAGAAAGGTGAAGAACTTATGTTGAGAAGAACACTCCTACAAGAATCGATCACAAAGGAGCCACCTCAAAGAAAGTGAATTGTTAGGACAAACTACAAAACTGGAGGAAAGGTGAGTAAAGTACAAATTGATTCTGGTTCAACAGATATTTTTATTTCTCTTGAAATGGTTGAAAATTTGAATTTGATAAGAATTCATCATTCTTTCCCTTACAAATAATCATGTCTTAATAAAGGAAAACAAACTCTAGTAGATGAGCAGTCATGGGTTGAATTTCAAATTGCAGCCTATAAGGACATATTGCTAGTTGATGTGGTGAAGATGGATGCATGCAACCTTGTTTTTGTAAGGCCATGGAAATATGACTTAAAATCCCAACATGATGGGGTTAAAAACACCTATACCATAACCAAAGATGGTAAAGTAATTGAATTATTACCACTGGCAGGGATAAATCAAGAAGAGTCTAAAGAGAAAGAGGTTAAGATAATAGTAATGGGTAAGACTGAATTCTTGAAGGCAATAGAAGGTGATAATGACCCTTTCTTTGCACTCATACCTATGCTTAAATAAAACATGGAGTTTTTTTCAATAGAGATGAATGAAACTAAGGAATATGCAAACAAGGATAGTTATGTTTTGAAGATAGAAAGTGTAGAGAAAAAGACACCAAAGATGGATGAAGAAGTGACCACCATTCTTGAAAAATATTAGGGTATAGTTGAAAATCATATGCCAAGAAGTCTACCACCAATGAGGAAAATAAGTCATTGTATAGATCTCATACCAGGATCAACAATACCCAACAAAGCATTCTACAAACTAACACCCCAACAAAATAAAGAGATGCAAAACAAATACAAGAGCTTCTTGAATTTGGTCTAATTGGAAAAATCCTAAGCCCATATGTAGTGCATGTTGTTTTGGCACCAAATAAGGAAGGAACATGGAGGATTTTCACTGAATCTAGAGCCCTCAACAAGATCACATTAAGGTATATATTTCCAATTCCTAGAATAGAAGATTTACTTGATTGTTTGGGGGGTGCAAGATATTTTTCTAAAATTGATTTGAAGAGTGGGTACCATCAAATAAGGATTAGGCTAGGGGATGAATGGAAAACATATTTTAAAACCAATAAGGGATTGTATGAATGGAAAGTGATCATAGAGTACTTAACTGAAGATGTGAGGAAAAAGGTTGATGAGAAATTCATCAGTGATGATAAATTTATCAAATCTGTGGAATTCAAAATGTTTGTTTATGATAGAAAAGGAAAGGGATTGGAAAATAAGATGGATATTAATGAATATGAGAAGAAAAATGAGGCCTTAGATACCTTTTGGAAATATGTCGGGAAAGAGATAGAAATAATGACCCCTAAATAGAGGAGAAAAATCTTAAGAGAAGTTGGTTATTTATTTCTCTCGATTGTAGACATATCCACTAGCATTGTGTTTGATAATTTAAGGAGATACTAAGATGTGGATTGTGGGATCAATGATCAAGGGGTGGATAGGTTTCATTATGGGTTTGAATTTAGAACAAATGATAATACCCTTGCCATCTGGTCCTTGTATCCACTTGGTATAACACCAATTACCATTAATAATCCATAAGAAATCCTTGGTTGGTTCATAATGTACAGGATAGGGGGTGTTACTTCAAAGGAAGTGGATATTTTCAATGTTTATTTTTCTCTTTTCGACAAAGAAAAGGTTGAAGAGAAAAATAATTTGATAACAAATTTGCAAAGCAGGACAAGGGAGCTAGAGGGTGTTGTGTAGATCACTCCAAGATAGGGTCTCCTATTAGAAGTTAATAAAAACCTATCTCTAGAAAAGAATCATTTGAAATTGGAGAAGGAAATGAGACAATAAGAAGAGAGACAGTTATTTCTTGCACATCAAGAAAATGTCTCCTTAAAGAAATAGGTGAATCTTACAAATTTTGAGCAAGCCCAAGACTTGATTGAGAAATTTTTTTACATATATATATA